>NC_069496.1:15833303-16068303 GCF_026875155.1 Cherax quadricarinatus
TCCTACACCACTAACAACCCCCGCACTACACATCACGCCACTACACACACACAGCACTACATACACAGCACTACACAACACAGCACTACACAAAACAGCACTACACAACACAGCCCCTACACAACACAGCACTACACAACACAGCACTACACCCACACGCCTACACAACACAGCACTACACAACACAGGCACTACCAACACAGCACTACACAAAAACAGCCTACACAACACAGCACTACCCCAACACAGCACTACCTACACAGCACTACATAACACGCACTACACAACACAGCATACACAACACAGCACTAAAACTACACAGCCCCTACACAACACAGCACTACACAACACAGCACTACACAACACAGCACTACACAACACAGCACTACACAACACAGCACTTTCACAACACAGCACTACACAACACAGCCCCTACACAAAAACAGCATACACTACACAGCACTACAAACACAGCATACACAACACAGCACTACACAACAAGCACTACACTACACAGCACTACACAACACAGCACTACACAACACAGCACTACACAACACGCACTACACAACACAGCCACACCTACACAGCACTACACAACAAGCACTACACAACACAGCACTACACTACACAGCACTACACAACACAGCCCCTACACAACACAGCAAATTTCACAACACAGCACACACTACACAGCACTACACAACACAGCCACTACACAAAACAGCACTACACAACACGCACACACAACACAGCACTACACAACACAGCACTACACAACACAGCACTACACAACACAGCACTACACAACACAGCACTACACAACACAGCACTACACAACACAGCACTACACAACACACCTACACAACACAGCACTACCACACAGCCACTACACAACACAGCACTACACAACACCCCCACTACACAACACAGCACTACACAATATAACTACATTTTACTAAGTTACTTTACTACAGATTCTCGAACCTTACTACATAACTTGAATAATTATATATAAAGACTATCCATAAAAACTTCCAAATACACTAAATTATAGATATTTAGCTACAAAATTATTATTATTATTATAATCGAAAAGAAGCGCTAAACCACAAGGGCTATACAGCTTAACTGCAAAAGACAACTTGTTTAGTACAAGTATTATTCCCCCCCCCCCGGCAGGATATCCGGGAAATAAATCTTTGCACTGACGGGAAGAGGATCACACGTCGTTCCTTCCATCACAACGTCAAGGACACACTGACGGGAAGAGGATCACACGTCGTTCCTTCCATCACAACGTCAAGGACACACTGACGGGAAGAGGATCACACGTCTTTCAGTCGTTCCTTCCATCACAACGTCAAGGACACACTGACGGGAAGAGGATCACACGTCTTTCAGTCGTTCCTTCCATCACAACGTCAAGGACACACTGACGGGAAGAGGATCACACGTCTTTCCTTCCATCACAACGTCAAGGACACAGTGACGGGAAGAGGATCACACGTCTTTCCTTCCATCACAACGTCAAGGACACACTGACGGGAAGAGGATCACACGTCTTTCAGTCGTTCCTTCCATCACAACGTCAAGGACACACTGACGGGAAGGGATCACACGTCTTTCTCGTTCCTCCATCACAACGTCAAGGACACACCTGACGGGAAGAGGATCACACGTCTTTAGTCGTTCCATCCTCACAACGTCAAGGACACACTGACGGGAAGAGGATCACACGTCTTTGAGTCGTTCCTTCCATCACAACGTCAAGGACACACTGACGGGAAGAGGATCACACGTTTTAGTCGTTCCTTCCATCACAACGTCAAGGACACACTGACGGGAAGGGATCACACGTCTTTCAGTCGTTCTTCCATCACAACGTCAAGGACACATGACGGGAAGAGGATCACACTCTTTAGTCTCTTCCATCACAACGTCAAGGACACACTGACGGAAGAGGATCACACGTCTTAGTCGTTCTCATCACAACGTCAAGGACACACTGACGGGAAGAGGATCACACTTTAGTCGTTCTTCCTCACAACGTCAAGGACACACTGACGGAGAGGACACATCTTTAGTCTTCCTTCCATCACAACGCAAGGCACACTACGAAGAGATCACACGTCTTTAGTCTTCCTTCCATCACAACCAAGACACACTACGGGGGAAGGGATCACGTTTAGTCGTCCTTCCCACACGTCAAGACACACTGACGGGAAGGGATCACACGCCCTTCAGTCGTTCCTTCCTCACAACGTAAGGACACACTGACGGAAGAGGATCACACGTCTTCAGTCGTTCCTTCCATCACAACGTCAAGGACACACTGACGGAAGAGGATCACACGTCTTTCAGTCGTTCCTTCCATCACAACGTCAAGGACACACTGACGGAAGAGGATCACACGTCTTTCAGTCGTTCCTTCCTCACAACGTCAAGGACACACTGACGGAAGAGGATCACACGTCTTTAGTCGTTCCTTCCATCACAACGTCAAGGACACACTGACGGGAAGAGGATCACACGTCTTTCATCGTTCCATTTCCCTCAAACGTCAAGGACACACTTTACGGGAAGAGGATCACACGTCTTTTTCAGTCGTTCCTTCCATCACAACGTCAAGGACACACTGACGGGAAGAGGATCACACGTCTTTGAGTCGTTCCTTCCATCACAACGTCAAGGACACACTGACGGAAGAGGATCACAAAGTCTTCAGTCGTTCCTTCCATCACAACGTCAAGGACAACACTGACGGGAAGAGGATCACACGTCTTTCAGTCGTTCCTTCCATCACAACGTCAAGGACACACTGGACGGGAAGAGGATCACACTCTTTCCCGTCGTTCCTTCCACACAACGTCAAGGGCACACGACGGGAAGAGGATCACACGTCTTTCAGTCGTTCCTTTCCACAAACGTCAAGGACACACTGACGGGAAGAGATCACACGCGTTCAGTCGTCCTTCCATCACCAACGTCAAGGACACACCTGACGGAAGAGGATCAACACTCTTTCAGCCGTCCTTTCCCTCACAACGTCAAGACACACTGACGGAAGAGGATCACACGTCCCTTTCAGTCGTTCCTTCCATCACAACGTCAAGGGCACACTGACGGAAGAGGGTCACACGCTTTCAGTCGTTCCCCTTTCCCTCACAACGTCAAGGACACACTGACGGGAAGAGGATCACACGTCCTTTCTCCGTTCCTTCCATCACAACGTCAAGGGCACACTGACGGGAAGAGGATCACACGTCTTTCAGTCGTTCCTTCCATCACAACGTCAAGGACACACTGACGGGAAGAGGATCACACGTCTTTCAGTCGTTCCTTCCATCACAACGTCAAGGACACACTGACGGAAGAGGTCACACGTCTTTATCGTTCCTTCCATCACAACGTCAGGACACACTGACGGGAAGAGGATCCACGTCTTTAGTCGTCCTTCCTCACAACGTCAAGGGCACACGACGGGAAGAGGATCACACGTCTTTGAGTCGTTCCTTCCATCACAACGCAAGGACAAAACTGACCGGGAGAGGATCACACGTCTTTGTCGTTCCTTCCATCCCCAACCCTCCCAAGGACACACGACGGGAAGAGGATCACACGCTTTTCGGTCGTTCCTTCCATTTACAACGTCAAGGACAAAACTGACGGAAGAGGATCACAAAGTCTTGATCGTTCCTTCCATCACAACGCAAGGACACACTGACGGAAGAGGATCACACGCTTTGAGTCGTTCCTTCCATCACAACGTCAAGACAACACTGACGGAAGAGTCACACGTCTTTGATTTGTTCCTTCCATCACAACGTCAAGGACACACGACGGGAAAGGGTCACACGTCTTTGAGTCGTTCCTTCCATCACAACGTCAAGGACACACTGACGGGAAGAGGATCACACGTCTTAGTCGTTTTCCTTCCATCACAATCAAAGGGCAACTGACGGGAAAGGATCACACTCTTTCAAATCGTTCCTTCCACACAACGTCAAGGACACACTGACGGGAAGAGGATCACACGTCTTCAGTCGTTCCTTTTCCCCACAACGTCAAGACACACTGACGGGAAGAGGATCACACACTCTTTCCCTCGTTCCTTCCATCCAACGTCAAGGACACACTGACGGGAAGAGGATCACACGTCTTTCAGTCGTTCCTTCCATCACAACGTCAAGGACACACTACGGGAAAGAGATCACACGTCTTTCAGTCGTTTCCTTCCATCACAACGTCAAGGACACACTGACGGGAAGAGGATCACACGTCTTTCAGTCGTTCCTTCCATCACAACGTCAAGGACACACTGACGGGAAGAGGATCACACGTCTTTCAGTCGTTCCTTCCATCACAACGTCAAGGACACACTGACGGGAAGAGGATCACACGTCTTTCAGTCGTTCCTTCCATCACAACGTCAAGGACACACTGACGGGAAGAGGATCACACGTCTTTCAGTCGTTCCTTCCATCACAACGTCAAGGACACACTGACGGGAAGAGGATCACACGTCTTTCCTTCCATCACAACGTCAAGGACACACTGACGGGAAGAGGATCACACGTCTTTCCTTCCATCACAACGTCAAGGACACAGTGACGGGAAGAGGATCACACGTCTTTCCTTCCATCACAACGTCAAGGACACACTGACGGGAAGAGGATCACACGTCTTTCAGTCGTTCCTTCCATCACAACGTCAAGGACACACTGACGGGAAGAGGATCACACGTCTTTCAGTCGTTCCTTCCATCACAACGTCAAGGACACAAGTGTATCACAAGATTGTCTCCGTCAACCTCTCTGAGACTGGTGAGATCTACCTGTAGATACCTCATCATTCTTAGAGGTAAGTAAGTAAGTTTATTCAGGTATACACAAATACAGTTACATAGAATTATCATACATAGCAGCATATGTGTAGAGAACCTGGGATAACCCAAAAAAGTCAGTCAGAGTGACTTATTTCCATTGGGGTCCTTTTACCTTATTATTATAATACGTATAAAGGTTATAATATTTTCTTATTATTCTATAATGAAGATAACATCTTATTATCATACTAAAAAGACTATCTACTACACGAGGGTCATTAAGACTATCTACTACACGAGGGTCATTAAGACTATCTACTACACGAGGTCATTAAGACTATCTACTACACGAGGGTCATTAAGACTATCTACTACACGAGGGTCATTAAGACTATCTACTACACGAGGGTCATTAAGACTATCTACTACACGAGGGTCATTAAGACTATCTACTACACGAGGGTCATTAAGACTATCTACTACACGAGGGTCATTAAGACTATCTACTACACGAGGGTCATTAAGACTATCTACTACACGATGGTCATTAAGACTATCTACTACACGAGGGTCATTAAGACTATCTACTACACGAGGGTCATTAAGACTATCTACTACACGAGGGTCATTAAGAAATATCTACTACACGAGGGTCATTAAGACTATCTACTACACGAGGGTCATTAAGACTATCTACAATACGAGGGTCATTACTAGGAATAAGGTAAAATTTACACGTATTACCTGGAGTTTACCTGGAGAGAGTTCCGGGGGTCAACGCCCCCGCGGCCCGGTCTGTGACCAGGCCTCCTGGTGGATCAGAGCCTGATCAACCAGGCTGTTACTGCTGGCTGCACGCAAACCAACGTACGAGCCACAGCCCGGCTGATCAGGAACTGACTTTAGGTGCTTGTCCAGTGCCAGCTTGAAGACTGCCAGGGGTCTGTTGGTAATCCCCCTTATGTGTGCTGGGAGGCAGTTGAACAGTCTCGGGCCCCTGACACTTATTGTATGGTCTCTTAACGTGCTAGTGACAACCCCTGCTTTTCATTGGGGGATGGTGCATCGTCTGCCAAGTCTTTTGCTTTCGTAAGTGAGTGATTTTCGTGTGCAAGTTCGGTACTAGTCCCTCTAGGATTTTCCAGGTGTATATAATCATGTATCTCTCCCTCCTGCGTTCCAGGGAATACAGGTTCAGGAACCTCAAGCGCTCCCAGTAATTGAGGTGTTTTATCTCCGTTATGCGTGCCGTGAAGGTTCTCTGTACATTTTCTAGGTCAGCAATTTCACCTGCCTTGAAAGATGTTGTTAGTGTGCAGCAATTATTCCAGCCTAGATAGAACAATGACCTGAAGAGTGTCATCATGGGCTTGGCCTCGCTAGTTTTGAAGGTTCTCATTATCCATCCTGTCATTTTTCTAGCAGATGCGATTGATACAATGTTATGGTCCTTGAAGGTGAGATCCTCCGACATGATCACTCCCAGGTCTTTGACGTTGGTGTTTCGCTCATTTTGTGGCCAGAATTGTTTTGTACTCTGATGAAGATTTAATTTCCTCGTGTTTACCATATCTGAGTAATTGAAATTTCTCATCGTTGAACTTCATATGTTTTCTGCAGCCCACTGAAAGATTTGGTTGATGTCCGCCTGGAGCTTGCAGTGTCTGCAATGGAAGACACTGTCATGCAGATTCGGGTGTCATCTGCAAAGGAAGAACACGGTGCTGTGGCTGACATCCTTGTCTATGTCGGATATGAGGATGAGGAACAAGATGGGAGCGAGTACTGTGCCTTGTGGAACAGAGCTTTTCACCGTAGCTGCCTCGGACTTTACTCTGTTGACGACTACTCTCTGTGTTCTGTTAGTGAGGAAATTATAGATCCATCGACCGACTTTTCCTGTTATTCCTTTAGCACGCATTTTGTGCGCTATTACGCCATGGTCACACTTGTCGAAGGCTTTTGCAAAGTCTGTATATATTACATCTGCATTCTTTTTGTCTTCTAGTGCATCTAGGAGCTTGTCGTAGTGATCCAATAGTTGAGACAGACAGCTAAAAGAATAGAAAATCATTCCCCTCCCTGCAGTGCGTATACACCAGACAATACTACTAATTTTAAAATGTGGAGAACTTAAAACCTCTGTTTCCTATCATGACACGCGCATGTGACCCTCTGAGCGGAGCCTTCAAGGTCACAAGGCACTCTGGCAATACCTTTGTAACTTGTCATTGGTATTGCTAGAGTGCCTTGTGACCTTGAAGGCTCCGCTCAGAGGGTCACATGCGCGTGTCATGATAGGAAACAGAGGTTTTAAGTTCTGTAAATACCTTTGTAACTTGTCATGATTGTGACTAGACCTACCTGGAGTTCATTACCTTTGTAAATTGTGAGTTCATTACCTTTGTAAATTGTGAATTCATTACCCTGAAAAATTTTTCACATCAAACTTTTGAGTCCAGTCCCTGGGCCAATTATGTACCCCTGAATCTTTTTACTACCGCCCCAGGGTGGGGGCCGTTTGAATTGGGGTGCTTGCGGGAACGGGGGGGGGAATTTGGGCTACATATGGTAAAAAAAAGGGGAGGGTTTGGGAAAAATTTTTTGTTGTGATTTATTTGGTTTTGTTTTGTTTGGGAAATTTGTAGCGATTTTTTTTTTTCCCTTTGGTTTTGGGTTTTAGTGGTAATTGGGGTTTTTTTAAAGTTGTTTTAATGGATTTTTTTTTTTTGGGTTGTGGGGGTTATTTGAAAGAAACCCAAAAATAAAATATTCCCCCCCTCAGTGGTATAAAGTACAAAAAAAGGGGGTTAAAACCCGCCCCAGAGAGGGGTTGGCCCCAGGGGGTTTAAAAAGGGGCCCCAAAATTTCTTTGGTTTGAGGTTGTACCAAGGTTGGGGGGTACACCGGCAGATAAAAAGGGTTTTTTTTTCCAAAATTTTGGGTTTTGTTGGGACAAACCCCGGGAGTTTTACTAGAAATTGGGTCTTTTGGGAAATTTGGTTCAACCCACGTTACACAAATTTTGATGTCCCGGGGCCAAAATGTTGTTTTTGACTCCCCCCCCCGGGATGGGGGGGGGGCCCCCCCGGATGGGTAGGGGGACTACCCCCCAGTGGTTGGGTGATCCCGCCCAAAAAGGTTTTGGGGGAAAAACCCCCCAGGGTTGGGGGGTACTACCCCCCCAAATGGGTTGGGGACACCGCCACAGGAGGGTAGGGGTCTCCCCCAAAGGGGTTGGGGGGCTTACCCACGGGGGGGGTGGGGGGCCCCCCCGGTGGGGGTCCCCCCCAAAAAAGGGGGGGGGGGTGGGGGGTTAGGGGGTGTGGGGGGGAGGGTTTGGGGGGTCCCCCGGGGGGGGGTGGGGTAAAAAGGGGGCCCCAAAGGGGAAAGGGGGTGTTAGCCCCGGGATTTGATTGGGGGGGGGAAAAAGGGGAGGGTAACCCCCCCCCCCCGGGAGGGTCCCTTACCCCCCAAGGGGGGTTTGGGGTGATACCCCCACTTAAGGTACCCCCCGATTAGGGACCCCCCCCAGGAGGGTAGGGGGTACTACCACCCCCCGGATGGTTGGGTGACACCCCCAAAAGGTGGGGGGGTACTACCCCACGGGGATGGGGTTTCCCCCCCAAGGGGGGTTGGGGTGCTACCCCCCGAGGGGGGGGGCCCCCAAAAAGGGGGGGGGTTCCCACCCCCAGGAGGGGTTGGGGTGAACCCCCCAATGGGTTTGGGTCTACCCCCACGGGTGGTGGGGGGAAAAAACCCCAATGGGGGGGACTACCAACAGGAGGGGGATTTTATTTTAAGGGGGGGGGGCCCCCCCAATGGGTAGGGGTGATGGCCCCGGGGAGGGGGGGGGGCCCACCCAAAAATTAAATGGGACAACCCCCCCCAAGAGGAAAGGGGAACAAAACCCCCAGATTTTGGGGGTGCCCACGTGGGAGGGGGAAGAAAAGGGGTAGGGGGTCATAAAAAAAAAAAAAAAAACCCTAAAACCCTGGTTTTTTTGGGACTTACCAAGATTAGGTGTGGAGGTCCAAAAACCTTATAACAAAGGGGTGGTTTGCCCCCGGGGGGGGAAACCCCAAGGTTAAATTGAATATGGGACAACCCCTTGAAAAACGGACAAACAGAACCTTTTTGGGTTTTAGACCCCCGGGGGAAAAAAATGTGGTTGGTAGGGGATCCAAATAAAAAAAAGGCCCTTAGTCCTACCAGGGGGGGGGGGAAAAAAAATACAAAAACTTTTTTCCAAAAAAGGCGGGGTGGGGTTTTAAACAAAACAGGGGGGGTTTGTCCATCAAAGGACACAGGGGGGGGTGTACAAAAAAAGGAACAGGGGGGGGAAAACCACATCAAAGTGCCCAAGGGGGGGGCAGAATCAACGTGCACAGGGGGGTTGTACAAAACAGTAACACGGGTGGTGGTGAGCAGCACAACGGCACACAGGGTGGGGGTTTACCCATCAACTTTTACACAAGGGGGTGGTGACCACATCAACAGTGACACACAGGGGGTTTGGGGGCCCCGCATCAACAGCACACAGGGTGGGTGTAGCCACAAAAAAGGGGGGGTTTCCAGCATCACAGGACACACAGGGTGGGGTTTGTACCCAAAAAAAAGGGGGTGGTGGTTCCCAGATAAACAGGACACAAGGGTGGGAGACACAAAAAAAAAAAAAAAAAAAAAAAAAAAAAAAATTTTTAAAAAAAAAAAAAAAAAAAAAAAAAAAATAAAAAAAAAAAAAAAAAAAAAAAAAAAAAAAAACAAAAAAAAAAAAAAAAAATTTTACCAAAAAAAAATTTTAAAAAATTAAAACACAAAAAAAAAAAAAAAAAAAAAAAAAAAAAAAAAAAAAAAACCCCTTTTAAAAAAATAAAAAACCAGGGGGGTGTGAGCCCAACAGTGACACACGGGGTGGGGTGTAGCAGCATAAAAATGCACACAGGGGGTGGTAAAAGCATCAACATGACACACAGGGTGGGGTGTAGCATCAACAGTGACACCAGGGTGGGGGGGGTTTAGCAGCTAACGTGCACACAGGGTGGTTTTTAGCACCACAGTCAACAGGGGGGGGGTTACAGCAACAGTGACCACGGGGGGGGGGAAAAATAAAACAGGGGGGTGTGGCAAAAATAACAACGGGTGGGGGAAAACATCAAAAAAAGGTTTTTTTAAAATCCCCCCCCATTGTGGGTATTCCCCCACCTTGGGGGGTAAAAAATTTCCCTTTTGGGCCCCGGACATAAAATTTTTTTAAAAAAAAGGGGGGGGAAAAAAAATTTTCCAAAAAAAATAAACTCACTTTTAAAAGGTAATGAACTCCTATTAAAAAAAAAAAAATTTTACAATTAAAGGGTACAAGGGTTTTCCGGGACCCCCCCCAATTTTTTTTTGGGGGGCAAATTAAAAATTAAAAGGGAAGGGGAAAAAAAGAAGGGATTCTTAAAAGGGAAAATTTTTTTAAAAAATTTTGGGGGGGACACCCCCGGGGGGGGGAAAAACAACAGGGGGGGGGGTGATCACAAAAGGGTGAAAGGGGGAAAACACAACAGTGACCCCGCCCCCTTACTTTTCCTTTTTTTCCCCTCCCTTTTTTGGGGGGAAAATTTAACCCCTAAACCAAAAAACCCAAAAAAACCCGAAAAAAAAAAAAATTTTCCCGGAACCCCCCCCCCCCTTTCAAGTCTAAACTTACTCCCGTTTCAAAATCCACCTTACTATGGGCAATCTAATCTACAGACCTTAAATCCCAAAACAACCTTACCTAAAAACGTTCTTAAGTTGTGACAAACCCCCACATAACACCAGACACAAACATCTCTAGACATTCCCCCGGCCACAAAAACCTTTACAAAAATTCAATTATGTCAAAGGGGCCCAAAAACTGGAACACCCTCCTGAGAACCGAACTGCAGCCATTTTGAACAAAAAAGGAGGGAAAACTGGAAGGCCTCTCGCCCAGCAAGGGAGGTCCGGGGGGTCACCACCCCCCTTGACTATAAACCCAAAATACGAATCTTAAAATTTTAAAAAATGATTTCTAACTAGTCATAAATTTGCTTGAACCCAATAAGAAAAAATGTTTGTGCCATAACAAAAGATCCATTGCTAAATCACAAACTGTATTTGTCACTATAGTCAACTTACCCCCAATTTGTAATAAATTTAAAGTTAAAATTTTTAAGTTTTCCCGAAAGCCCACCACTAGGTGCTCAGGTTTCCCCCCTTAATTTATTTTATTACATGTAAACCACACAGTAACCAAAAACTGAAAACCCCACATTTATCCCTTTTAAAGGGAACATTTAATAACAAACTTGTATTAAAAAAAAACATTGTATTAAATTGACAAACATTGTATTAAAAATTAAAAAAACTATTTAAAAAATAACGAACACTGTATTAACAAACACTGTAAACAAAATTCATAAAAACAAGACTAACAATCCATAACTGGAACAATCATTTTATTATAAACAAAAAGAAGCGCTAAACCACAAGGGGCTACAGCACGCCCCCCCCCCACCTGGGGGGATTTAAACCCGGGTTCCCCAAAAAAAATTTTCCCAGAAGAAAAAATGGGGGCTGGTAAAATTAACCCGTGACCCTTCCCACTGTAATGGCCGATGGGCAAAATAAGGAAATGCCCCAAAAAAGGTGCAATTTGTCACCAATTTCAGAGTGGGCATCCACACCTACAAGGTTGAGGGGAGAACGACGCAGAATCCCCGGGCATGTGATCCTTTTGTGTTGGTGTTTTATAAGCCCCTCATGTGCCCGTACGAGCCGGTCGCCGTGTTTTGAAATGGAATTTCGACCACAGTGGAAGGTTTGACTAAAAACTGTATTGTATTCCTAATGCATTCTAAGCCAGCAAAAAAGTCTGGGGTAAAAACCCCCCCCCCCGAGAAGGAAGGCAGGTTAAAGGTTTTAACTTTAAGTACACAAGGGGCACGCGGAGAAAATCGGGTGGGGTGGGAAAGGGGAACCGTAGTAATGTTTTTCCGTCTCAAAGGGTGTGAGGGCCCACTGCTACGGGGGGTCTGCTCCGATGGCGGTGCAGATGAGCTGCCATGTGAACCCCAACCAAGGGGATTATTCAACATTTAAAGTTAAGAATTTAAACAAGTCTGCTCGAAATGCCTAGCCGGGCTAGGTGTCCTAGTGGCCCCCTCTGTAATTAGTATTTTATAACATGTAAACCACACAATACCCAAAACCTGTAAACTCCACATTGTAACCCATATAGAGAATAAACTTGAATTAAATTTAATTGAATTGAACATCCACCGAGGGACTGGGATGGCGAGTCCAAGGGTCATTGAAAGATCGGACAGAACTGAGTGCCAAAAAAAAGAGGGAGGTTGCCAGATCCTCCTGCCATAACTTTCAGATTTCCTTCCAAACAGTCCTTGTGAAATCACTGTGACCCACTACAAGATGGGTAGTTGTAGGAAATGTGTGTGCGAGGGAAGCCGCTCGATAAGATAAGATTTCGTTCGGATTTTTAACCCCGGAGGGTTAGCCACCCAGGATAACCCAAGAAAGTCAGTGTGTCATCGAGGACTGTCTAACTTATTTCCATTGGGGTCCTTAATCTTGTCCCCCAGGATGTGACCCACACCAGTCGACTAACACCCAGGTACCTATTTGCTGCTAGGTGAACAGGACAACAGGTGTAAGGAAACGTGTCGAAATGTTTCCACCAGCCGGGAATCGAACCCGGGCCCTCCGTGTGTGATGCGGGAGCTTTAGCCACCAGGCCACCGGGCCTGATACTCACTGAAGGAAGTTGCTCCAACCCGGACGCCGGTACCCACTGATGGAAGTTGCTCCAACCCGGACGCCGGTACCCACTGATGGAAGTTGCTCCAACCCGGACGCCGGTACCCACTGATGGAAGTTGCTCCAACCCGGACGCCGGTACCCACTGAAGGAAGTTGCTCCAACCCGGACGCCGGTACACACTGAAGGAAGTTCCTCCAACCCGGATGCTGGTACCCACTGAAGGAAGTTGCTCCAACCCGGACGCCGGTACCCACTGAAGGAAGTTCCTCCAACCCGGACGCCGGTACCCACTGAAGGAAGTTGTTCCAACCTGGACACAGCAGGAAATGCTGTGTCCGGTGTCTGTCGGACGAGGAAACGGAGGGATCTTGGACGGACAGAATACAAAAGTGCCAGGGAAGATTGGGAATCAGAGAAAAGAACCACAGGCTGAGGAAAGTGAGCAAAGATTAAAATCAAAGCCTGGTGAATGGTGAAGAGTTACCCTGCTAGGATCGAGTGAGTTGGGGTCTAACCCCCAGATTTAACACAAAGAAAGTTAACGGAGAAAGCAGCAGAAGATGTAGGAGGGGAACACGAAACTCTTCAAAGAGAAATGCAGCTATCTGAGGAGGTTCCCAGTTCCCGTAAAGCCAGTCCAGGTGGATGTACCGTTTCAGGTCCATCCAAGGGAGGACCGGAGAGTGGAGAGGGGGTGAGAGGTAGGCCAGGGAATGTTGGGCCCTGGCCACAAAGGCCCACATCGATGGAGAGAGGTGGCAGGGATGAGTAGAAGGCAGAGAAGCAATATGATGGAGTCGTAAACAGTCCCTCGCCATTCTCACTGATGAGAGGATGATTATCACGGGCAACACAATAAGTGTCAGGGGTCCAAGACTGTTCAACTGCCTCCCAGCATACGTAAAGTGGATTACCAGTACGCCCCTGTCTTCAAGAAGGCACTGCAGTAATAGCTTAGTTGATCAGGTCCTGATCCACCACGAGGCCTGGTCACAGACCGGGCAATGGGGGCGTTGACCCCCCAAAACACTCTTCTTTTAGATTTCCCGGTACTCTCCCGGCCCGGGCCTTTTCCAAGTGGTAGCCCGGCTTTGGCTCCCTTTCTCGGGAGTATCTCAGACGAATGTCTGCCATGGGAGGAGGTGTAAGTACTTTCGCATCGTCGGGACCAATTATCCCCAGGCCTAGCCACAATCCCCGCCCGCACGGGGCTCGTAGGGAGAGACTAAGGCTCTCTGGTCTGCCATCCTCGTCCCAAAGGGGATAATGGGAATGGCAGTCTTGTGAGCTGCAAGCTCTGGCTCGGGTACCTATCCTGCTCTAGAAGAGCTGGGCATGGTGTCGATGCTCTGGCTCAGGAACCTACCCTGGCCTAGAAGAGCTGGGCATGGTGTTGATGCTCTGGCTCAGGAACCTACCCTGCCCTAGAAGATTATTGTTATAATCAAAAAGAAGCGCTAAGCCACAAGGGCTATACAGCGCTGCAGGGCAGGAAGGAAGCGAGGGCATCAGGTGGCAAAAGGGAGATGGATGAGTAATAGGTTATGGATAACAGCGGGGCAGTGGATGGTGAAAGGGTAAAGGGTAGCAAGAGACTGAACAAGAAAGGGCTGAGGGGAGTGCGAAAGGTATCATCATCAGAGTTTGTGGAGTAAATCAGTCGTTGTCAAGAAGTCAATGAGAGAGTCAGGATTAAAGGAGGGTCCATCAGCAAGAAGGGAAGGTAAAGAGAGAGTAGTAGAATGAAGACGACGTTGGAGGTAAATTCTGCGTGCTCGTTGATAGAGAGGGCAGTCTAACAGAATGTGGCTAATCGATACTGGAACTTGACACTGCTCACAGAGAGGAACAGGGTGCCTCTCCATGTAGTGAGTACACCCGTGAGTAAGACGAGTGTGGCCAATGTGAAGGCGGGAGAGAGTGGTCTCCCAACCACGGCACTGATGACAAGAAGACGGCCAGTAACCTATGCTCGGTTTAATAGAATGAAGTTTGTTACCGAGCAGAGTTGACCAATGTTGTTGCCAACGGGTGTGAAGGTGGGTAGCTATTGCAGCAAAATAGTCCAGAAATGGAACACCTCTATAGGAAATTGGTAGGTCATGTACTGCTGACCGCGCAGCAGTGTCTGCCTGTTCATTGCCCTGTACATCGACATGACCAGGGACCCAACAAAAAACAATATCTTTATGCTTGGTAGAGATACGGCGTAGCCAAAGTTGGATACGGAGAACTAGGGGGTGAGATGTATCAAATTTTTGTATAGCCTGTAGAGCACTAAGGGAGTCTGAGACTACCACAAATGATGACACAGGCATAGATGCAATACGAATAAGTGCTGCAAGAATGGCATACAATTCAGCAGTAAAAATGCTAGCTGAAGATAGTAAATGCCCTCGCACGACGCTGTCCGGAAACACTGCTGTGAATCCGACACTGTCTGAAGACTTAGACCCATCTGTGTACACAGCGATGGCATGAGAATGAGAGTGGAAGTGATCAAGAAAAAGAGAGCGGGAAGCCACCGTAGGCAGTTGGGCTTTTGAGCAAGGGAGTGAGAAAGAACAGACCCAAACAGCTGGAACTTCCAGGGGGGTAGGGAAAAGTGAGATGCTACATGAACATATAAAGGTGGCAACTGAAGGGAAGACAAGAGTGAATGTAAGCGAAGAGAAAAGGGACAGAGCAAACAGGGGCGGCGAACAAATAAAGAATGTCTACTAATATCAGTGACCATTCTATAAATGGAAGGATTGTGGAGATCGTGGGAGCGTATATAGTAGCGAAGGCAATGGGCATCACGGCGATCAGACAAGGATGGAACATTCGCTTCTGCATAGAGGCTCTCAACAGGGGAAGAGCGAAAAGCACCAAGGCATAAACGTAATCCTTGGTGATGGACGGGGTTAAGGCTAGAGAGAGTAGCAGGAGAGGCCGCTGAATAAATCTGGTCACCATAATCGAGTTTCGATAAAACGAGGGCTGAATGTAGGCGAAGGCAGAGTTCGACGATCAGCTCCCCAGGAAAGATGAGCAAGGGTTTTAAGAAGGTTTAGCTGGCTGTGACAAGTTGCCTTCAGAGAGGTAATGTGAGGTTTCCAGGATAACCTACAGTCAAAGAGAAGGCCTAGAAACCTGACTGTATCACGTTCGGGGATACGAGAGCCATAGAGATACAAAGGATGATCGGAGATGACAGAGCGTCTAGTGAAAGTAATTTGGTGAGTTTTGGTACTGGAAAATTTAAACCCATGCGTGGTGGCCCAAGTGGAAACACGGTCGACCGCATGCTGGAGAGAAACTGCAATGAGATGACAGTCAGCGCCTGCACAAGCAATAGCGAAGTCATCAACATAGAGTGATGACCAAATATTGGGTGGAAGAACAGAGGCCAAATCATTTATAGCAAGGAGAAAAAGTGTGTTCAGAACACATCCCTGAGGGACACCTTCAGCTTGGACAAAGTCCGGGGAAAGAACATTATTGACTCGAACACGGAAATGACTGTCAGTTAAAAAGTTCTTAAGGAAGGATGGTAGATTGCCTCGGAGGCCTAAGGAGTGGGCCTGGGCCAAAATATTATACCTCCAAGTTGTGTCATATGCCTTCTCAAGGTCAAAAAATATGGCAATAACTGAGTGATTATTTGCAAAGGCATTACGAACATACGTATCCAAGCGTAGTAAGGGGTCTATGGTAGAACGGCCCTTACGAAAGCCGTATTGACTAGCGGAGAGACTGTTGTGTGTCTCTAAATACCACATTAAACGGCGATTTACCAGACGTTCCATCACTTTGCAAACTGCACTAGTAAGAGCGATGGGACGATAGTGGGAAGTATCATGTCCTGTAGTACCCGGCTTGCGGAAAGGGAGAACAATGGCAGATTTCCACAGCTGGGGAAGAACTCCTTGTGCCCAAATAAGATTGAAGAAGTGTAAGAGGACTACATGGGCTGACTGATGTAAATGTTGTAACATACGAATATGAATGTCGTCGGGTCCAGCTGCCGATGATCGGCAAGCTGAGAGTGTTGCCTCCAGTTCCTGAAGTGTAAAAGGCACATTATACTGTTCTTCTCTGAGAGAAGAAAAGTCCAAGGGTACTAACTCTCTGGCAGACTTTGAGGAAAGAAACGAGGGGCATAGATGGAGCCCTCGGGAAATACGGACCAGATGAGTGCCAATTTCAATGGCAACGTCAAGAGGGTTTGCTACATCAATACCAGAGACCCGTAGAACAGGAGCCGGGTCAAGAGAGTATTTACCACTCAATTTCCTCACTTTTTTCCAGACTGCACTCATAGAGGAAGTAGAGGTGATGGTGGAAACATAGTCTCACCAGCAAGTGCGTTTAGCATCACGGATGACATGGCGAGCGATTGCACGCTTCTGCTTAAAATCAAGAAGTCTCTCATTGGTTCTATTGTATCGGTACCTGCCCCATGCAGTGCATTTCAAATGTACTGCATGAGCACAAGCAGGAGACCACCAAAGACACGCACTTCTGAGAATGCTTGCCTGAGGTTTGGGGTATAGAATGAGAAGCTGTGGTATAAACTGACATCGAGAAGAGGTGTAGGAGCTCATCAATGGAGGATGAAGAAGGAACCTCACTAAAAGCAGTGAGCTGCGAGTAAAGGTCCCAATTTGCCCGATCAAATTGCCAGCGAGGGCTACGGAAAGGTGGTGAATATGAAGGAGAAGTAAGAATGATTGGAAAATGATCGCTGTCATGTAAGTCCGGTAGAACAGACCAGGTGAAGTCTAGTGCAGTGGAGGAAGAGCAGACGGATAGATCGATGCAAGAGAGAGTATGAGTACGAGGATCAAAATGGGTGGGAGTACCCGTATTTAAAACATGGAGGGGGTGAGAGGCGAGAAAAGCCTCCAACTGGATGCCATGTGAGTCACAATGAGACCCCCCCAGAGGAAATGGTGGGCGTTAAAATCGCCAAGTAACAGAAGTGGTGGTGGTAAGGATGAAACAAGAAAGGTAAAGTCTGGGATAGAAAATGCTCGAGAAGGAGAGCAGCCCATATCCACTTATTCAAGTGGATATGGGCTGCAGTGTAATGCAGCGAGGTATGGACAAATAGTTGACAGTACGGAATATCATTGTGTAGAAGAAGGGCACTTTCATTAAAGGTCCCATCTGAGAAAGGATCTGAAGAATACAATAAATTATAGCCTTAGATAGGTTGGAAAACAGCTGAGTGTAATTTTGGTTCTTGTAAGCAAGCACCAACAGGGTAAAACCTGGAAAGCAACATCTGAAGCT
This sequence comes from Cherax quadricarinatus, assembly GCF_026875155.1. Lineage (NCBI taxonomy): Eukaryota > Metazoa > Arthropoda > Malacostraca > Decapoda > Parastacidae > Cherax > Cherax quadricarinatus. The sequence continues at coordinate 15,851,200 of NC_069496.1, forward strand.
CACCCCGATTACCCCTGAGGCCGCGGATATTCCACTGTAAATAGGCCATGATTGGCGATGAAGAAAATACCAGGAATCCATAGGTAAAGCCACCTACGGACTAGAGGGGTTAGAAAAGTCAACGTGTGGTGGCATTGGAAGACGTTCAAGCAGCGAAGGAACGGAGCTTTGCAAAGAATGGGATTGTGAAGATAGAGGAGAGGGAAGAGAAGGAACAGGAAGTGAATCAGTGTCCATTGAAGGTTTAGTCTCTGCAATATATTCTGAAATGGCTTCAAGTGTTTCTGAATTCAAAGATGTATGGGAGACCATACTGGAGGTAGAAGGGGAAGGGTGAGTAAAGACTGGAACAGAAATGGACTGTACCAAAGTAGAGGGGGACAAAAGAGTGTAAGGGACTGGAGATGAAGTGTGGGGGGGGGACAGAAGAGGCAGAAACCTGGGAGGTGGCAGAAGAGGGAGAAACTTGGGAGGGGATGGGGGTGGAAGGCATAGTACGAGGAGGAGGGTGAATCTCCACACTTGTAATAGAGCCAGAGAGAGGGGAAGAACTGGGCACAGAGACTGGAAAGGTAAAGTGTGGAGGTGGAAGAAGGGAAGGAAGGGGCAAAGAAGATTCGAGCACTGTGGATTTTTTGGACTTCTGAGAAGTAGAGGGGCGATTGGTATAAGGTGTCGTATGAGGTCTTGTCGATACTGGGGCTTGTGAGGAAGGATGCGAAGATGTGAGAACAGACTGAGTTGTAGTCGGGACGTCAGAGCCAAGGACAGCAAAAGGATTAGATGCCGGAGTGGCTATGGGAGGGGTAACAACAGAGGAGGCTGCAGAAGATGGGACCCTAGAAGTGGGGGGATGTTTTGAAACACGAGAATAAGAAACACGGGGTAGTCTCCCTTGGAGGCGGAGATGAGTAACTGCCATAGCATAAGGGAGACCTTCTGCCTCTTTGAGGCAACGGAGTTCACGTTCATTTAAGTAGACTTGGCAACGGCGGAAGTATGAAGGGTGAGCTTCATTACAATTAAGGCAAGATGGAGGTTGACTGCAAGATGTATTAGAATGGTCGTCGGCACCACAGACTGGGCATTCGGCTATAGATCTGCAATATTTCGCTGGGTGACCAAAACGCCAGCAATTTCTACATTGTTGCGGTGTAGGTATCACCTTTCGAACTTGTAACCGATGTCCCACGACATATACAGAGGATGGGAGTTCTCGGCTGTCAAAAGTTAAACGAGCCACATTGCAAGGGTAACGTCTCCGCCAATGGGCAGGAAGGACATAAGTGTCTACTTTGAGGATTGGGAGATCCTGGAGTTCCAGCTGTTCAAGAATCTCATTGCCACATGACTGGAAATTCTGTTGGACTATGGTATGGGGCAGAATGACAGTACCACTACAAGAATTGAGAGAAAGATGTTTTTCAACAGTGATAGTAGTAGTATAGATATTCGAAAGGAGAGAAAGATCATGAGCTTGGGTAGCATTCTGGACAGTGACGATGCACGTACCGCTCTTGAGAGCATGAAATGAAATATCTCTACCAACATGACGTAGGAGCACTTTGCCAATACTATGGTCAGAAAGATAAATAGAAGAAGAAGTCGGTCTTATAGTAAAGAATTTAGTCCATTGTGTGGTCCGAAACTGAGCGTGGAGAGGGAGTGCATGACGTGTCGGTCTTTTCTGAGTAGAATGGGAAGGTAATGAAGGAGCATCATCAGGAGATTGACGTTGGCGTTTAGGAGTAGGACCAGAGTTGGTCCGGCGTGAAATGGGCTGGCGATTCGAAAATTGTCATACCGTAGAGGGAGAGGCCGGAAGCATAGTCAAAGGAGAGCGGTCAGACAAATCGAAGGAGTCAGTCGAAGCCCCGGTACCTGAAGCGGGTGAGGAAACAGCACCAGCAAGAGGTACAGGGGCATCAGGAGTGTCCGAAGAGTGGTCTAAAAACAAGGCAGGGTCAGAATGGGGTGCGGTATCAAGAAGGGGCCTGGGGGTAGTGGGTTCATGGATTGGGTTCTCCATGGTTAGGTTACTCCTTTGCTTTTAAGGAAAAAAAAGAAAGAAGAAATGAAAATAAAAATAAAAAAAAAAAGATAAAAAAAAGGGGGGAGCAGGGAGGAATAGTTCCCAGGAGGAATGAAAGGGCCAGAAATCTCCCTCCGCACCCAAGAGGACCTCAGCACCGCTAGTAGCGCAGATGCAGCATGGAACCCGTGCCATACCCTACCCTTCATGCCAGTAAACCAGCAATCCGGGATAGCAACCTCACAACTGCCGAGCTACCTCGGTGGACAAAAGAGAGGGCGGCCGGATATCCACCACAAAGCATACCTCCTTCGGCCACCACCCCTGGAATCCGAAAGGTGGCTTCCAGAGATACATCCGTCGCCCGAAAGACACCCAAAGCTACTCCGGGATACCGGAGAGGGATTGGGACATCCCCAGGCGATCCAGATTCCACGGCAAACTACGCCACCGCCAAAAACCTCAACGGAATGGGATGGACCCCGGTATCCTTTCCCCTACCTAGGAACTAGCGTGCCTGTGGGAGAAATCCCAAAGGCCAAAAAGAGGAAGGGCAAAAGGGAGGGGTGGGGAGGAGGAGGAAAGGAAAAAAGGGGAGGATGGGATAGGGAGGGGGGATTGGGGGGTAATTAGGTTCGGTCTGAGGAAGGAGACCGACAGGTCTGATTTCTCAGACCAAGAGCCTCTTCGCCACAACAAGGAGCCCCCCTTGAAGAGGCTGCCCTAGAAGAGCTGGGCATGGTGTCGATGCTCTGGCTCAGGAACCTACCCTGCCCTAGAAGAGCTGGGCATGGTGTCGATGCTCTGGCTCAGGAACCTACCCTGCCCTAGAAGAGCTGGGTATAATGATCGTTCTCAAAATACCCCTCCAGGTATACTCTAAGTATATCATATATTTTTTAATAATTCTCGTTGCACATTTTTTATTTAAATAACTAGTAAAAACATTTATCAGCTTTGAGATAATAAAAGGTTTTAATAAAACTATTTTTATTACAAAGTTTTATAATTTAATAAAAAATGTATTAGTGGGTAATAAAGGAAAGTCATTTTTTGGTTATTAGTTTTATTGAAGAACATAGTTAATGTTGCCTTAAGTCAGCAGGTGAAACAAAGACTTGACTGACTTGACTGACGGCTGACAGAGCCTTGTTGCTGACTGACTGACTAAGACAATACCCCAGGTAGGGTAGGTTAGGGGCCAGGCAGGGCACTGCTGTGATGGTGAGTACCCTGGGGGCCCTCCAGGCAAGCCCAGGGGTAGTGATGGTAGCTAGGGATACCCTGGAATACTCAGGGGCCCCTAGGCATGCCCAGAGATGGTGCTGGTAGCTAGGGATACCCTGGGTACTAGTGCCCATGGTGGCAGTGGGCGTTCCCCCTCCGGATGGCAACGGTTTGGGTCTAATATTTGCGGATTCAGTGTTCACTTCAGGTTAATAGGCTGTGCCCAGCTATACCCCGTGTCCTACCCCGGCCTGGAGGAAGATAGGCCTATCCAAAAGCTCCACAGAGGCCTCCAACCTTACCAAAACAGCCATGAGAACAGCAGGGCAGGTTCACTTTCTCACTTATAACTAAAAAAATCTCATTTTTTCAATTTCCATCAATTTTTTCCAGCATTTTAGGCCTATAATGATAATTTATATATTGTCTGTGGGTTGATGTAGCCACAGAATAAATGTACACTGTAGACAGTCATAAGAGCGGTGGTGATGCTGTGTTGCTGTCAGGCCACGAGATAATACGTATTATGATCTTAGATGAATTTCTTACAGGAGTTGGGTCATCTTTTTGAGGAAAGCTGTGAAGGGACATTAAGAAGTGTTAGAAAGTCCTTCCTCTAACTCCACTTCTTTCTAACATGGTGACAAGCTAACTTTGATGTCTGAAAGTTAATTTTCTAACTTGAATTTGAAATGAAAGAGGTTCGGAAAGAAGGTGGGACATATGAAGACTTAGAAAGACGTTCTTCTAATTGCCCTTCTTTCTAACAATGATAACAAGCTAACTTTGACCTCTAAAGCTAGATTTTCTAATGTTAAATTGCAATCTTATGGGACAAATTGAGCTTAATCCAATATATTGACTGTATTGAATAATATATATATATACATATTATATTACTAATTCCAGGTCATGCAAGGGTAACTACTGATAACTACTACCACACTGCCAACAACCACACTGCTAACAACCACACTACTAACTACCACATCCACTATATATACAGGGTGTTTCCAATTTATAGACCCAATTTTTAAGCAATATATACTAAAATTGGGTCTTTCATTTTGAAACACTATATATAATATATATATATATATATATATATATATATATATATATATATATATATATATATATATATATATATCACAATAATGATTTTGTAAGTTCAGAACGTGTTCAGAACGTGTTTAGAACGTGTTTACATGTTCAGAACGTGTTTACGTATTTAGAACGTGTTTACAACGTGTTTAGAATGGTTTTCAGAACACGTTTAGAGCGTGTCCAGAATGCGTTTAGAGCATGTTTAGAACATGTTCAGAGCATGCTTAGAACGTGTATACTCAGGTCATGTTTAGAATGCGTTCAAAGCATGTTCAGAAAGCATTCAGAATGCGACCAGAACGTGTTCAAGACATCAGTTGAAAAGTTCACTGTCTCAGAGGTTCACTATAAGGCAAGAAACATCCGCTTAAAGTAATCTACCACATATAAGGTTAGAAGCGCAAGGAACCATTCATCTTTCACTACCAATCAACCGATAGATAAATAGATGGTAAACAAAGGAGAATAAACAAGGGATAACTAATATAACAGATATATATAAGGATAACTAAATGTAGGGATAACTATAATAAATAGATGTAGGGGTAACTAATATAATAGATGTAGGAATAACTAATATAATAGACAGATGCAGGAATAACTAATATAATAAATAGATGTAGGGGTAACTAATATAATAGATGTAGGAATAACTAATATAATAGACAGATGTAGGAATAACTAATATAATAAATAGATGTAGGGATAACTAATAGACAAATGTAGGGATAACTAATATACTAAATAGCTGTAGGGATAACTAATATAATAAATAGATGTAGGGATAACTAATATAATAGACAAATGTAGGGATAACTAATATAATAAATAGCTGCAGGGATAACTAATATAATAAATAGATGTAGGGATAACTAATATAATAGACAAATGTAGGGATAACTAATATAATAAATAGCTGCAGGGATAACTAATATAATAAATAGATGTAGGGATAACTAATATAATAGACAAATGTAGGGATAACTAATATAATAAATAGCTGTAGGGATAACTAATATAATAAATATATGTAGGGATAACTAATATAATAGACAAATGTAGGGATAACTAATATAATAAATAGATGCAGGGATAACTAATATAACAGACAAATGTAGGGATAACTAATATAATAAATAGCTGTAGGGATAACTAATATAATAAATAGATGTAGGGATAACTAATATAATAGACAAATGTAGGGATAACTAATATAATAGACAAATGTAGGGATAACTAATATAATAAATAGATGTAGGGATAACTAATATAATAGACAAATGTAGGGATAACTAATATAATAGACAAATGTAGGGATAACTAATATAATAAATAGATGTAGGGATAACTAATATAATAGACAAATGTAGGGATAACTAATATAATAAATAGCTGTAGGGGATAACTAATATAATAAATAGATGTAGGGATAACTAATATAATAGACAAATGTAGGGATAACTAATATAATAGATGTAGGGATAACTAATGTAATAGATGTAGGGATAACTAATATAATAAACAGATGTAGGGATAATATAATAGATGTAGGGATAACTAATATAATAGATGTAGGGATAACTAATATAATAGACAAATGTAGGGATAACTAATATAATAGATGTAGGGATAACTAATATAATAGATGTAGGGATAACTAATATAATAGATGTAGGGATAACTAATATAATAGATGTAGGGATAACTAATATAATAGATGTAGGGATAACTAATATAATAGATGTAGGGATAACTAATATAATAGATGTAGGGATAACTAATATAATAGATGTAGGGATAACTAATATAATAGACGTAAGGATAACTAATATAATAAATAGCTGTAGGGATAACTAATATAATAGATGTAGGGATAACTAATATAATAGATAGCTGTAGGGATAACTAATATAATAAATATAATGATAATTTGGTCCATTTAAAGGAAGATAACGGATAATAAGGTTAATATACAGTGTTATATGCATAAGTAGACCACTGTAGCCGCTAGTTAATGCTGCTTCAAATTCTATGTTCGTTAGACATGTCTAAATGTGTCAAAAACTTACTAGAAATGACCCATTTTGATTTAGATTTTGAAGGCCAAAACTCTCTTTAGGAAGGCTGGAAAAATTAGACAAAATTTCTAAATTCTTAGAAAAAAATTAGACGAAGGTTTCTAAATTCTTAGAAAAAATTAGACGAAAGTTCTAAATTCTTAGAAAAATTAGACGGAAATTTCTAAATTCCTGGAAATTTAGACAAAACTTTCTAAATTCCTGGAAAATTTAGACAAAACTTTCTAAATTCCTGAAAAAAATAGATGAAATATTCTAAATTCTTAAAAAAAATGGATGAAAATTTCTAAATTTCTAAAAATTTAGAAAAAACTTCTAAATTCTTAGGAAAATTAGAAGAAAAATTTAAAATTCCTGCAAAAAAAGAGATAAAACGTTCTAATTTCCTGGAAACTTAGATTTAGATTTTGTGCTGACCAAAAAATCATATACACATTAGAAATTTTAGAAAAATTAGACTTTTTTGAAATAGAAGATCAATTAAATCAATTTTGATAAATTAGAACTTAGAGACTATTCAGAAGTAACTTTGAAATAGTTTTAGACAATATTGAGTTTCTTCTGAGGCTATTTTGAAGAGATATTAGATAGAACATTGAATTAGACGGGTCTCGTATGATTGTTTACGATTAATAACAGAGCCTTTAGGTTTTTTCATTTTAATGGCTAGAAAATGGTCAGAAATGACTAAAAATTATCTGAGTGGAGGTAAAGTTCCGACTTTGGTGGTTCAACTCTAACAGCCACTTTAGTTAAGACGAATTGTTATTAAGATTTAAAAATGGAAGATAGTGAATGATAGTGTATAATAGTCGTCTAGTAGTGTATAATAGTCGTCTAGTAGTGTATAATAGTCGTCTAGTAGTGTATAATAGTCGTCTAGTAGTGTATAATAGTCGTCTAGTAGTGTATAATAGTCGTCTAGTAGTGTATAATAGTCGTCTAGTAGTGTATAATAGTCGTCTGTAGTGTTAATGTCGTCTAGTAGTGTATAATAGTCGTCTAGTAGTGTATAATAGTCGTCTAGTAGTGTATAATAGTCGTCTAGTAGTGTATAATAGTCGTCTAGTAGTCAGTGTATAATAGTCGTCTAGTAGTGTATAATAGTCGTCTAGTAGTCAGTGTATAATAGTCGTCTAGTAGTGTATAATAGTCGTCTAGTAGTGTATAATAGTCGTCTAGTAGTGTATAATAGTCGTCTAGTAGTGTATAATAGTCGTCTAGTAGTGTATAATAGTCGTCTAGTAGTGTATAATAGTCGTCTAGTAGTGTATAATAGTCGTCTAGTAGTGTATAATAGTCGTCTAGTAGTCAGTGTATAATAGTCGTCTAGTAGTGTATAATATCGTCTAGTAGTGTATAATAGTCGTCTAGTAGTGTATAATAGTCGTCTAGTAGTGTATAATAGTCGTCTATAGTAGTGTATAATAGTCGTCTAGTAGTGTATAATAGTCGTCTAGTAGTGTATAATAGTCGTCTAGTAGTGTATAATAGTCGTCTAGTAGTGTATAATAGTCGTCTAGTAGTGTATAATAGTCGTCTAGTAGTGTATAATAGTCGTCTAGTAGTCAGTGTATAATAGTCGTCTAGTAGTGTATAATAGTCGTCTAGTAGTGTATAATAGTCGTCTAGTAGTGTATAATAGTCGTTCTAGTTAGTGTATAATAGTCGTCTAGTAGTGTATAATAGTCGTCTAGTAGTGTATAATAGTCGTCTTAGTAGTGTATAATAGTCGTGTGTTATAGTGTAGTGTGTATAATAGTCGTCTAGTAGTTTAGTCCTGTAGTGTATAATAGTCGTCTAGTAGTGTATAATAGTCGTCTAGTAGTGTATAATAGTCGTCTAGTAGTCAGTGTATAATAGTCGTCTAGTAGTGTATAATAGTCGTCTAGTAGTGTATAATAGTCGTCTAGTAGTGTATAATAGTCGTCTAGTAGTGTATAATAGTCGTCTAGTAGTGTATAATAGTCGTCTAGTAGTGTATAATAGTCTTCTAGTTGTGTATAATAGTCGTCTAGTAGTGTATAATAGTCGTCTAGTAGTGTATAATAGTCGTCTAGTAGTGTATAATAGTCGTCTAGTAGTGTATAATAGTCGTCTAGTAGTGTATAATAGTCGTCTAGTAGTGTATAATAGTCGTCTAGTAGTGTATAATAGTCGTCTAGTAGTCAGTGTATAATAGTCGTCTAGTAGTGTATAATAGTCGTCTAGTAGTGTATAATAGTCGTCTAGTAGTGTATAATAGTCGTCTAGTAGTGTATAATAGTCGTCTAGTATTGTGTATAATAGCTCGTCTAGTAGTGTATAATAGTCGTCTAGTAGTGTATAATAGTCGTCTAGTAGTGTATAATAGTCGTCTAGTAGTCAGTGTATAATAGTCGTCTAGTAGTGTATAATAGTCGTCTAGTAGTCAGTGTATAATAGTCGTCTAGTAGTGTATAATAGTCGTCTAGTAGTGTATAATAGTCGTCTAGTAGTGTATAATAGTCGTCTAGTAGTGTATAATAGTCGTCTAGTAGTGTATAATAGTCGTCTAGTAGTGTATAATAGTCGTTTAGTAGTGTATAATAGTGTTAGTCTAGTAGTGTATAATAGTCGTCTAGTAGTGTATAATAGTCGTCTAGTAGTGTATAATAGTCGTCTAGTGTGTATAATAGTCGTCTAGTAGTGTATAATAGTCGTCTAGTAGTGTATAATAGTCGTCTAGTAGTGTATAATAGTCGTCTAGTAGTGTATAATAGTCGTCTAGTAGTGTATTAATAGTCTTCTAGTATGTGTATAATAGTCGTCTAGTAGTGTATAATAGTCGTCTAGTAGTGTATAATAGTTCGTCTAGTAGTGTTATAATAGTCGTATAAGGTAGTTGTATAATAGTCGTCTAGTAGTGTATAAATAGTCGTTAGTAGTCAGTGTTATAATAGTCGTTCTAGTAGTGTATAATAGTCGTCTAGTGTGTATAATAGTCGTCTAGTAGTGTATAATAGTCGTCTAGTAGTGTATAATAGTCGTCTAGTAGTGTATAATAGTGTCTAGAGTGTATAATAGTCTCTAGTAGTGTATAATAGTCGTCTAGTAGTGTATAATAGTCGTCTAGTAGTGTATAATAGTCGTCTATGTAGTGTATAATAGTCGTCTATAGTATGTATAATAATCGTCTAGTAGTGTATAATAGTCGTCTAGTAGTGTATAATAGTCGTCTAGTAGTGTATAATAGTCGTCTAGTAGTGTATAATAGTCGTCTAGTAGTATATGCCAGTGTATAATAGTCGTCTAGTAGTGTATAATAGTCGTCTAGTAGTGTATAATAGTCGTCTAGTAGTCAGTGTATAATAGTCGTCTAGTTGTAGTGTATAATAGTCGTCTAGTAGTGTATAATAGTCGTCTAGTAGTGTATAATAGTCGTCTAGTAGTCAGTGTATAATTAGTCGTCTAGTAGTGTATAATAGTCTCTAGTTGTGTATAATAGTCGTCTAGTAGAATGTCGCGTAGTGTATAATAGTCGTCTAGTAGTGTATAATAGTCGTCTAGTAGTGTATAATAGTCGTCTAGTAGTGTATAATAGTCGTCTAGTAGTCAGTGTATAATAGTCGTCTAGTAGTGTATAATAGTCGTCTAGTAGTGTATAATAGTCGTCTAGTAGTGTGCATAATAGTCGTCTAGTAGTGTATAATAGCTGTCTAGTAGTGTATAATAGTCGTCTAGTAGTCAGTGTATAATAGTCGTCTAGTAGTGTATAATAGTCGTCTAGTAGTGTATAATAGTCGTCTAGTAGTGTATAATAGTCGTCTAGTAGTGTATAATAGTCGTCTAGTACTGTATAATATCGTCTATAGTACGTGTATAATAGTCGTCGAGTAGTGTATAATAGTCGTTTATAGTTGTAAATAGTCGCTATAGTTGTAATTAGGTCGTCTAGAAATGTATAATAGTCGTCTAAGTAGTGATAATAGTCGTTAGTAGTCGATGTGATAAACTCAATATAGTCACTAAAAATGATAAAATTGACCTCTTATTACAAAAATTTCGAGTCTTGAAATAGGCCAAAAATTTAAAATTTGCTGAAAATAGGCCTAATTTTCGAAAATTTGGATATTCAGAAGCAAAAATTGTTGTGGTTGAGACAAGTTGTGCGAAACATCTGGTAAAGTGCGATGTTTTGCCCCTTTAACTCTCTTATAGCACTGAAGATGGCGCCTCAGAGGGGCGAAATGTTGTAGAGCAATAGTAACTACAGGGAGGGATAGTTTGCTAGAGAAGGGAGGATAGTTACTAGAGGGAGGGATAGTTACTAGAGGGAGGGATAGTTACTAGAGGGAGGGATAGTTACTAGAGGGAGGGATAGTCAACCTCGTGCTGACACACTAGGGGATAGGGGATAGTCAACCTCGTGCTGACACACTAGGGGATAGGGGATAGTCAACCTCGTGCTGACACACTAGGGGATAGGGGATAGTCAACCTCGTGCTGACACACTAGGGGATAGGGGATAGTCAATCTCGTACTGACACATTAGGGGATAGGGGATAGTCACCCTCGTGCTGACACTTACACTAAGGGATAGGGAATAGTCCTGCTAGTACTTATACTAGGGGATAGTTGTGCTAGTACTTATACTAGGGGATAGGGGATAGTCACCCTTGTGATGACACTTACACTAAGGGATAGGGGATAGTCCTGCTAGTACTTATACTAGGGGATAGTTGTGCTAGTACTTATACTAGGGGATAGTTGTGCTAGTACTTATACTAGGGGATAGGGGATAGTCACCCTTGTGATGACACTTACACTAAGGGATAGGGGATAGTCCTGCTAGTACTTATACTAGGGGATAGTTGTGCTAGTACTTATACTAGGGGATAGGGGATAATCCTGCTAGTACTTACACTAGGGGATAGTCCTGCTAGTAGTTACACTAGCAGATAGGGAATAGTTTATCACGTGCTGGGGGTCACATTACAAGGGATAGTCTATCTATCTAACTATCCATCTATCAGCAGACATTACTTACTCAGAGACGGGACTCTACTTGATATCTTTGCAGAGTTTGGTAAGAAAAGCTGTAAGAGAAGTTAATCAGATGACATTAACCAAGGTTAACATGCTGGGTAATACCTGGGCTAGCATGTTGCACCAATGTTGCAATTAACCAGGGCAACATGCTGGGTAATACCTGGGCTAGCATGTTGCACCAATGTTGCAATTAACCAGGGCAACATGCTGGGTAATACCAGGGCTTGCATGTTGCACCAATGTTGCAAGGTTATGTTTTAAGTGGGGGAATTGGGGAATCCATTCATATATGAGGCCTGGATACAGACCAGGCCATGGGGGCACTGACCCCCAGAGCCTTCTCCAGGTATATTATACACAGCCTCTCCTTACTTAGCGACGTACTCGTTTACCGACGTCTCGGACTTACGACGGGCTCTCTGACCAGTATTTATATCTAAATAATGTATATTACAGCTGATTTCCTATATTCTGTTTATTACAAATACAGTAAACTACTGTATAAACACTTGAAAAAATATACCAGAAATGTTATTTTGCAAAGGTGACAGTAAAACTTTATCAAAGATGGTTGACACAAATTCGTTTAACGACGTGGCCTTAAAAATGTAACTCCGTCGTTAAGTGAGGAGAGGCTGTATATATTAGGCCTTTTTAAAGGGGGGAGGGGGTTTAAAAAAAAATACAAAGCCTATATATATATTTGTACAGTGTAACACTGTACTGGGACATGCTGAAAAGGAAGAACTGTGAGAACCAACATGGACCAGTATGGACCAACATGGTCTGTATGGACCAACATGGTCTAGTATGGACCAGTATGGACCAACATGGTCTAGTATGAACCAGTATGGACCAACATGGTCTAGTATGGACCAGTATGGACCAACATGGTCTAGTATGGACCAGTATGGACCAACATGGTCTAGTATGGACCAGTATGGACCAACGTGGTCTAGTATGGACCAGTATGGACCAACATGGTCTAGTATGGACCAGTATGGGCCAACATGGTCTAGTATGGACCAACATGGTCTAGTATGGACCAGTATGGACCAACATGGTCTAGTATGGACCAGTATGGACCATCATGGTCTAGTATGGACCAGTATGGACCAACATGGTCTAGTATGGACCAGTATGGACCAACATGGTCCATCATCAATCAATATGGACCAGCATGGACCAGCTCTATTAAAATCATGTTGGGGCAATATTAGGTAATAATAGACAATAATGGGCAAGATGCAATAATTTAAGGGACTGATCCCCAGGTACATTTCAGAACTTCAGGGACTGATGAAGCTCCAGGGACCAAGATGCAATAATTTAAGGGACTGACCCCCAGGAATACTTTAGAACTTCAGGGACTGATGAAGTTCTAGGGACCAAGATGCAATAATTTAAGGGACTGATCCCCAGGTACATTTCAGAACTTCAGGGACTGATGAAACCCCAGGGACCAAGATGCAATAATTTAAGGGACTGATCCCCGGGTACATTTCAGAACTTCAGGGACTGATGAAACCCCAGGGACCAAGATGCAATAATTTAAGGGACTGATCCCCGGGTACATTTCAGAACTTCAGGGACTGATGAAGCTCCAGGGACCAAGATGCAATAATTTAAGGGACTGATCCCCGGGTACATTTCAGAACTTCAGGGACTGATGAAGCTCCAGGGACCAAGATGCAATAATTTAAGGGACTGATCCCCAGGTACACTTCAGAACTTCAGGGACTGATGAAGTTCTAGGGACCAAGATGCAATAATTTAAGGGACTGACCCCCAGGAATACTTCAGAACTTCAGGGACTGATGAAGCTCCAGGGACCAAGATGCAATAATTTAAGGGACTGATCCCCAGGTACACTTCAGAACTTCAGGGACTGATGAAACCCCAGGGACCAAGATGCAATAATTTAAGGGACTGACCCCCCTAAGCTCTCTTCAGAGCCTCAGTGACTGATGAGGCCCAGGAAACACTTACGTTCGTAAGGAATGAAACCATCCTCATCTTCCTCGTTGCAACACTCCTTCAACACTGGTTCAAGTTCTGACTTCTCAAGGCGCTCTCCTGCAACACAACAGCAACACAAGTTATTAGCAACACTGTCTGCAACACTGGTTATTAGCAACACTGTGTGCAACACTGGTTATTAGCAACACTGTGTGCAACACTGGTTATTAGCAACACTGTGTGCAACACTGGTTATTAGCAACACTGTGTGCAACACTGGTTATTAGCAACACTGTGTGCAACACTGGTTATTAGCAACACTGTGTGCAACACAAGTTATTAGCAACACTGTCTGCAACACTATTATTAAGCAAACACTGTCTGCACACTGGTTATTAGCAAACTGTGTGCAACACATGTTATTAGCAACACTGTGTGCAACACAAGTTATTAGCAACACTGTCTGCAACACTGGTTATTAGCAACACTGTGTGCAACACTAGTTATTAGCAACACTGTCTGCAACACTGGTTATTAACAACACTGTGTGCAACACATGTTATTAGCAACACTGTCTGCAACACAAGTTATTAGCAACACTGTCTGCAACACAAGTTATTAGCAACACTGTCTGCAACACAAGTTATTTTAGCAACACTGTCTGCAACACAAGTTATTAGCAACACTGTCTACAACACTGGTTATTAGCAACACTGTCTGCAACACAAGTTATTAGCAACACTGTCTACAACACTGGTTATTAGCAACACTGTCTGCAACACAAGTTATTAGCAACACTGTCTGCAACACAAGTTATTAGCAACACTGTCTGCAACACAAGTTATTAGCAACACTGTCTGCAACACAAGTTATTAGCAACACTGTCTACAACACTGGTTATTAGCAACACTGTCTGCAACACAAGTTATTAGCAACACTGTCTACAACACTGGTTATTAGCAACACTGTCTGCAACACAAGTTATTAGCAACACTGTCTGCAACACAAGTTATTAGCAACACTGTGTGCAACACAAGTTATTAGCAACACTGTGTGCAACACAAGTTATTAGCAACACTGTGTGCAACACAAGTTATTAGCAACACTGTGTGCAACACAAGTTATTAGCAACACTGTGTGCAACACAAGTTATTAGCAACACTGTCTACAACACAAGTTATTAGCAACACTGTCTGCAACACTAGTTATTAACAACACTGTGTGCAACATTCTAACAGCAATACAAGTTATTAGCAACACTGCAATATTCTAACACCAACACAAATTATTAGCAACACTGCAACATTCTAACAGCAACACAAATTATTAGCAACACTGCAACATTCTAACAGCAACACAAATTATTAGCAACACTGCAACACTCTAACAGCAACACAAGTTATTAACAACACAACATAGCCTGCAACATAACATACAGTAACACAACATACTCACCCAGGGACACAATACAGCATCATACAAACACAACACACTCACCCAGGGACACAACACACTCACCCAGGGACACAACACACTCACCCAGGGACACAACACACTCACCCAGGGACACAACACACTCACCCAGGGACACAACACACTCACCCAGGGACACAACACACTCACCCAGGGACACAATACACTCACCCAGGGACACAATACACTCACCCAGGGACACAATATACTCACCCAGGGACACAACACAGCATCATACAAACACAACACACTCACCCAGGGACACAACACACTCACCCAGGGACATCAATATGTGCTCCAGCTCAGCATACATCATGGTACCATTCTCAGCCTTATCATACAGCTTCAAGACTTCCATAACAACACCCAGGGACACAACACACTCACCCAGGGACACAACACACTCACCCAGGGACACAACACACTCACCCAGGGACACAACATACTCACCCAGTGACATCAATATGTGCTCCAGCTCAGCATACATCATGGTACCATTCTCAGCCTTATCATACAGCTTCAAGACTTCCATAACAACACCCAGGGACACAGAACACCACTCACCCAGGGACAACAACTACACACTACACCCAGTGACATCAATATGTGCTCCAGCTCAGCATACATCATGGTACCATTCTCAGCCTTATCATACAGCTTCAAGACTTCCATAACAACACCCAGGGACACAACACACTCACCCAGGGACACAACACACTCACCCAGTGACATCAATTTGTGCTCCACTCAGCATACCTGGTACCATTCTCAGCCTACTACAGCTTCAACCTACCATAAACACAGGGACACAATACACTCACCAGGGACACAATATACTCACCCAGTGACATCAATATGTGCTCCAGCTCAGCATACATCATGGTACCATTCTCAGCCTTATCATACAGCTTCAAGACTTCCATAACAACACCCAGGGACACAACACAGCATCATACAAACACGACATACTCACCCAGGGACACAATACACTCACCCAAGGACACAACACACTCACCCAGGGACAAAATATCACCGTGACATCAATATGTGCTCCAGCTCAGCATACATCATGGTACCATTCTCAGCCTTATCATACAGCTTCAAGACTTCCATAACAACACCCAGGGACACAACACACTCACCCAGGGACACAACACACTCACCCAGTGACATCAATATGTGCTCCAGCTCAGCATACATCATGGTACCATTCTCAGCCTTATCATACAGCTTCAAGACTTCCATAACAACACCCAGGGACACAACACACTCACCCAGGGACACAACATACTCACCCAGTGACATCAATATGTGCTCCAGCTCAGCATACATCATGGTACCATTCTCAGCCTTATCATACAGCTTCAAGACTTCCATAAAGTCCTCGTAAGATCCAGCATCCTTATCTTTCTTCACCTGAGCAAAGATAGGCAGAAAATCATCCAGTTTAATGATCTTCTCCTTTCTCTTATCTTTGCCTCCTACTTTCTCTATGACAGCCAGAGTTGGGTTCAAGTTCAGGGCCCTCAGACAGTCACCAATGTAATAGGCATCCATGGTACCATTGCCTTCAAAGTCGTAGATTGAGAAGGCGAATTTAACCCCTGGGAATGGGAGAACCTTGTTAATATTGTGTTAATATTGTGTTAATGTTGTGTTAATATTGTGTTAATATTGTGTTAATGTTGTGTTAATATTGAGATAATACTGTGGTGTTAATATTGTGTTAATATTGTGTTAATGTTGTGTTAATATTGTGTTAATATTGTGTTAATGTTGTGTTAATATTGAGATAATACTGTGGTGTTAATATTGTGTTAATATTGTGTTAATATTGTGTTAATATTGTGTTAATATTGTGTTAATGTTGTGTTAATATTGAGATAATACTGTGGTGTTAATATTGTGTTAATATTGTGTTAATATTGTGTTAATATTGAGATAATACTGTGGTGTTAATATTTTGTTAATATTGTGTTTATGTTGTGTTAATATTGTGTTAATGTTGTGTTAATATTGTGTTAATATTGAGATAATAATGTGGTGTTAATATTGTGTTAATGTTGTGTTAATGTTGTGTCAATGTTGTGTTAATATTGAGATAATACTGTGGTGTTAATATTGTGTTAATGTTGTGTTAATGTTGTGTCAATGTTGTGTTAATGTTGTGTCAATGTTGTGTTAATATTGAGATAATACTGTGGTGTTAATATTGTGTTAATATTGTGTTAAAATTGTGTTAATGTTGTGTCAATGTTGTGTTAATGTTGTGTCAATGTTGTGTTAATATTGAGATAATACTGTGGTGTTAATATTGTGTTAATATTGTGTTAATGTTGTGTTAATGTTGTGTCAATGTTGTGTTAATGTTGTGTCAATGTTGTGTTAATGTTGTGTCAATGTTGTGTTAATGTTGTGTCAATGTTGTGTTAATGTTGTGTTAATGTTGTGTCAATGTTGTGTTAATATTGAGTAATACTGTGGTGTTAATATTGTGTTAATGTTGTGTTAATGTTGTTCAATGTTGTGTTTAATAGTTGTGTCAATGTTGTGTTAATGTTGTGTCAATGTTGTGTTAATATTGAGATAATACTGTGGTGTTAATATTGTGTTAATGTTGTGTTAATGTTGTGTCAATGTTGTGTTAATATTGAGATAATACTGTGGTGTTAATATGTGTTAATATTGTGTTAATGTGTGTTAATATTGAGATAATACTGTGGTGTTAATATTGTGTTAATGTTGTGTTAATGTTGTGTTAATATTGAGATAATACTGTGGTGTTAATATTGTGTTAATATTGTGTTAATGTTGTGTTAATATTGTGTTAATGTTGTGTTAATGTTGTGTTAATATTGTGTTAATGTTGTGTTAATATTGAGATAATAATGTGGTGTTAATTTTGTGTTAATATTGTGTTAATGTTGTGTTAATATTGAGATAATACTGTGGTGTTAACTATTGTGTTAATATTGTGTTAATGTTGTGTTAATATTGAGATAATACTGTGGTGTTAATATTGTGTTAATGTTGTGTTAATATTGAGATAATACTGTGGTGTTAATATTGTGTTAATATTGTGTTAATGTTGTGTTAATATTGTGTTAATGTTGTGTTAATGTTGTGTTAATATTGTGTTAATGTTGTGTTAATAATGAGATAATACTGTGGTGTTAATATTGTGTTAATATTGTGTTAATGTTGTGTTAATATTGAGATAATACTGTGGTGTTAATATTGTGTTAATGTTGTGTTAATGTTGTGTTAATGTTGTGTTAATGTTGTGTTAATGTTGTGTTAATATTGAGATAATACTGTGGTGTTAATATTGTGTTAATGTTGTGTTAATGTTGTGTTAATATTGAGATAATACTGTGGTGTTAATATTGTGTTAATATTGTGTTAATGTTGTGTTAATATTGAGATAATACTGTGGTGTTAATATTGTGTTAACTGTTGTGTTAATGTTGTGTTAATTTGTGTTAATGTTGTGTTAATATTGAGATAATTACTGTGGTGTTAATATTGTGTTAATGTTTGTTAAGTTGTGTTAATATTGTGTTAATATTGTGTTAATGTTGTTTAATATTGTGTTAATATTGTGTTAATGTTGTGTTAATGTTGTGTTAATGTTGTGTTAATGTTGTGTTAATATTGAGATAATACTGTGGTGTTAATATTTGGTTAATATTGTGTTAATGTTGTGTTAATCATGAGATAATACTATGGTGTTAACATGTGTTAATGTTGTGTTAATATTGAGATAATACTGGGTGTTAATATTGTGTTAATATTGTGTTAATGTTGTGTTAATACTTGTGTTAATTGTGTTAATGTTTGTTAATATTGAGATAATACTGTGGTGTTAATATTGGTTAATATGTGTTAATATTGTGTTAATTTGACTATTATTGAGATAATACGTGGTGTTAATACTGGTGTATAATTATGCAATATTGTGTTAATACTGTATTAGCAACTGGTGGTAGTGTTAATATTGTGTTATGTTAGTTATATTGTGTAATTTTTGTTAAACACTGTTAACACAGTTGTTAGTATTAACACCTGTGTTGTAGTGTAATATTATGTTAACACTGTGTTAACACAGTGTGTTAGTATTAACACTGTGTTAACACAGTGTGTTAGTATTAACACTGTGTTGTAGTGTTAATATTATGTTAACACTGTGTTAACACAGTGTGTTAGTATTAACACTGTGTGAGGCGCCCACACCATATTAGGCTGGTCTATTTCTGGTGATAGCTGATACTGTCATCAGTGCCAAGACTGTCTGGGCTGACAGCCAGGATGCCACACCCTCACATGCTCTAGTGGATAGACTTTAAACCCCATTAACCAACCAGTGTTAATGACCCTGGTGTAGTAGATAGACTTTAAACCCCATTAACCAACCAGTGTTAATGACCCTGGTGTAGTAGATAGACTTTAAACCCATTAACCAACCAGTGTTAATGATCCTGGTGTAGTAGATAGACTTTAAACCCCATTAACCAACCAGTGTTAATGACCCTGGTGTAGTAGATAGACTTTAAACCCCATTAACCAGCCAGTGTTAATGATCCTGGTGTAGTAGATAGACTTTAAACCCCATTAACCAACCAGTGTTAATGATCCTGGTGTAGTAGATAGACTTTAAACCCCATTAACCAACCAGTGTTAATGATCCTGGTGTAGTAGATAGACTTTAAACCCCCTTAACCAACCAGTGTTAATGATCCTGGTGTAGTAGATAGACTTTAAACCCCATTAACCAACCAGTGTTAATGATCCTGGTGTAGTAGATAGACTTTAAACCCCATTAACCAACCAGTCTTAATGACCCTGGTGTAGTAGATAGACTTTAAACACCATTAACCAACCAGTGTTAATGACCCTGGTGTAGTAGATAGACTTTAAACCCCATTAACCAACCAGTGTTAATGACCCCGGTTAGTAGATAGACTTTAAACCCCATTAACCAACCAGTGTTAATGATCCTGGTGTAGTAGATAGACTTTAAACCCCATTAACCAACCAGTGTTAATGACCCTGGTGTAGTAGATAGACTTTAAACCCCATTAAACCAACCAGTGTTAATGACCCTGGTGTAGTAGATAGACTTTAAACCCCATTAACCAACCAGTGTTAATGACCCTGGTGTAGTAGATAGACTTTAAACCCCATTAACCAACCAGTGTTAATGACCCCGTGTAGTAGATAGACTTTAAACCCCATTAACCAACCAGTGTTAATGATCCTGGTGTAGTAGATAGACTTTAAACCCATTAACCAACCAGTGTTAATGACCTGGTGTAGTAGATAGACTTTAAACCCATTAACCAACCAGTGTTAATGACCCTGGTGTAGTAGATAGACTTTAAACCCCATTAACCAACCAGTGTTAATGATCCTGGTGTAGTAGATAGACTTTAAACCCCATTAACCAACCAGTGTTAATGACCCTGGTGTAGTAGATAGACTTTAAACCCCATTAACCAACCAGTGTTAATGATCCTGGTGTAGTAGATAGACTTTAAACCCCATTAACCAACAGTGTTAATGACCCTGGTGTAGTAGATAGACTTTAAAACCCCATTAACCAACCAGTGTTAATGACCCCGTGTAGTAGATAGACTTTAAACCCCATTAACCAACTAGTGTTAATGATCCCTGGTGTAGTAGATAGACTTTAAACCCCATTAACCAACTAGTGTTAATGACCCTGGTGTAGTAGATAGACTTTAAACCCCATTAACCAACCAGTGTTAATGACCCTGTGTAGTAGATAGACTTTAAACCCATTAACCAACAGTGTTAATGATCCTGGTGTAGTAGATAGACTTTAAACCCATTAACCAACCAGTGTTAATGACCTGGTGTAGTAGATAGACTTTAAACCCCATTAACCAACAGTGTTAATGATCCTGGTGTAGTAGATAGACTTTAAACCCCATTAACCAACCAGTTGTTAATGACCTGGTGTAGTAGATAGACTTTAAACCCCATTAACCAACCAGTGTTAATGACCTGGTGTAGTAGATAGACTTTAAACCCATTAACCAACCAGTGTTAATGACCCTGGTGTAGTAGATAGACTTTAAACCCCATTAACCAACTAGTGTAATGACCCTGTTGTAGTAGATAGACATTTAACCCATTTAACCAACCAGTGTTAATACCCTGTGTAGTAGATAGACTTTAAACCCCATTAACCAACCAGTGTTAATGACCCGAGTAGTAGATAGACTTTAAACCCCATTAACCAACCTTTAGTGTTAATGACCCTTTAGTAGATAGGGTTAACCCCTTAACCACCAGTGACTAATGACCTGGTGTAGGAGATGACTTTAAACCCATTACCAACTCTGAGGTATAAATCACTACCTGTATGTAAGATAACTATTAAACCCTATTGAGGGACTGACCACCTCCTACCATGTTGAGGACTGACCACTATCTACATAGTTGAGGTGATGAACCATCACATTAACCACCAGTTGTTAATGAACCACAGTCTACCACTAGTCTGAGGACTTGACACCACATTAACCAACCATGTTGAGGGATGACCACCTATCTACCATAGTTGAGGGACTGACACCCATTAACCACTGTACTGAGGGACTAGACACCACATCTACCACGTCTGAGGGATGACACCACATTACCATGTCTGAGGGACTGACCACCTATCTACACTGTTGAGGGATGACACCCATTACCACTGTCTGAGGGATGACACAATCTACCACTGTTGAGGGACTGACACTCATACCACTGTCTGAGGACTGACACCCATTACCACTGTCTGAGTGGACTGACCATCAGCTACCACTGTCTAGGATGACACCCATTCACCACTGTCTGAGGGACTGACACCATCATCTTACACTGTGTAGGGATGACACTACATCTACCACTGTCCTGAGGACTGAATCCTCATCTACCTGTCGAGGGACTGACACCATCTACCACTGTTAGGATGAATCCACATCTACACTCTGAGGAATGACACTCAATCTACCACTGTATGAGGGATACACCACATCTACCACTGTGAGGACTGACCACTCATCTACCACTGTCTGAGGGACTGACCACCCATCTACCACTGTCTGAGGGACTGACCACCACATCTACCACTGTCTGAGGGACTGACCACCACATCTACCACTGTCTGAGGGACTGACCACCATCTACCACTGTCTGAGGGACTGACACCACATCTACCACTGTCTGAGGGACTGACCACCACATCTACCACTGTCTGAGGGACTGACCACCACATCTACCACTGTCTGAGGGACTGACCACCACATCTACCACTGTCTGAGGGACTGACACCACATCTACCACTGTCTGAGGGACTGACCACCTCATCTACCACTGTCTGAGGGACTGACCACCTCATCTACCACTGTCTGAGGGACTGACCACCACATCTACCACTGTCTGAGGGACTGACCACCTCATCTACCACTGTCTGAGGGACTGACACCACACTACCACGTCTAGGGCTGACACCCATCTACACTGTCTGAGGGACTGACACCACATCTACCACTGTCTGAGGGACTGACCACCTCATCTACCACTGTCTGAGGGACTGACCACCACATCTACCACTGTCTGAGGGACTGACACCTCATCTACCACTGTCTGAGGGACTGACCACCACATCTACCACTGTCTGAGGGACTGACCACCACATCTACCACTGTCTGAGGGACTGACCACCACATCTACCACTGTCTGAGGGACTGACACCACATCTACCACTGTCTGAGGGACTGACACCACATCTACCACTGTCTGAGGGACTGACACCACATCTACCACTGTCTGAGGGACTGAACCACATCATTACCACTGTCTGAGGGACTGACACCACATCTACCACTGTCTGAGGGACTGACACCACATCTACCACTGTCTGAGGGACTGACCACCACATCTACCACTGTCTGAGGGACTGACCACCTCATCTACCACTGTCTGAGGGCTGACCATCATCTACCACTGTCTGAGGGACTGACACTATCTACCACTGTCTGAGGACTGACACCACATCTACCACTGTCTGAGGGACTGACCACCTCATCTACCACTGTCTGAGGGACTGACCACCACATCTACCACTGTCTGAGGGACTGACACCACATCTACCACTGTCTGAGGGACTGACACCACATCTACCACTGTCTGAGGGACTGACCACCTCATCTACCACTGTCTGAGGGACTGACCACCACATCTACCACTGTCTGAGGGACTGACACCACATCTACCACTGTCTGAGGGACTGACACCACATCTACCACTGTCTGAGGGACTGACACCACATCTACCACTGTCTGAGGGACTGACCACCACATCTACCACTGTCTGAGGGACTGACCACCTCATCTACCACTGTCTGAGGGACTGACCACCTCATCTACCACTGTCTGAGGGACTGACCACCTCATCTACCACTGTCTGAGGGACTGACACCTCATCTACCACTGTCTGAGGGACTGACCACCTCATCTACCACTATCTGAGGGACTGACCACCTCATCTACCACTGTCTGAGGGACTGATCACCTCATCTACCACTGTCTGAGGGACTGACCACCACATCTACCACTGTCTGAGGGATTGACCACCACATCTACCACTGTCTGAGGGACTGACACCTCATCTACCACTGTCTGAGGGACTGACACCACATCTACCACTGTCTGAGGGACTGACACCACATCTACCACTGTCTAGGGGACTGACCACCATCTACCACTGTCTGAGGGATGATCACCACATCTACCATGTCTGAGGACTGACACCTCATCTACCACTGTCTGAGGGACTGACACCACATCTACCACAGTCTGAGGGACTGACACCACATCTACCGCAGTCTGAGGGACTGACACCTCATCTACCACTGTCTGAGGGATTGATCACCACATCTACCACTGAGCGACTGACACCTCATCTACCACTGTCTGAGGGACTGACACCACATCTACCACAGTCTGAGGGACTGACACCACATCTACCGCAGTCTGAGGGACTGACACCTCATCTACCACTGTGTAAGGGACTGACACCACATTCCCCACTGTCTAAGGGACTGACACCACATTCCCCACTGTCTGAGGGACTGACCACCACGAAACTACGTCTTCAAGGGTGATGGATTGATGACAACGTCTACACATCTCTATTGCTTCTGCTAAGTCATCTGTACTTGACTGAAGAGAGCCTACTGTGTGGGCGAAACGTTGGACATTTCTTACTTATCATCTGGTTTGTTCAAACCATACCACGGGTGGGATAGAACCCGCGGTCAGAGAGTCGCAAAACTCCAAACCGACGCGTTAGCCACTGGGCCAGCTAGCTACAATAAGATTCATCCAACTAGGTATATTTCTACACCATAGTAAGGTTAGCATAGGCCACCACTGTGACCACAAATACAAGTTCTTACAGACGAATCGTGGGTTCTATCCCTGCCCGTGGCATGGTTTGAGTTGACTCTGCTCAATGTTCAAGACTTGTAAATCCTAGCTGGTATGAGTCGCTATGAAATCATCAGAAGCATAATTTGCTTTCTGGGTGGAATACAAGAACTCATCAGGTAAACGCTGATCTACACCATACAATGAATAACGTGGGGTATCACCAGGGTATCACCAGAGGTATCACCAGGTATGGAGACACTGTAAACAGTGTTTGCAGTATACTAAACATCACATACTCTCTTACTGAGTCTTCGAGGTAAACCATTGCTGGCAGGATGGTGAGGAATAATGGTTGACTTAGAAATCTTGCACAAAGTACACAGCTTCTCAAGATTCTCCTTGCGGAATTCTCCTCCTTTACCTGGTACTAGGGACAAGGGAGCAGTATCTCTCCAGATTATACGTTCCTTAAACACTTGAGGTATTGTCTGGGCAGTCTTATGCCTTATACTGAAACATTCTACCCTAACACACAGATGTATCACAGGGATGTTAGGACGTATTTCTTCAGCCACAGAGTAGTCAGGAAGTGGAATAGTTTGGGAAGTGATGTAGTGGAGGCGGGATCCATACATAGCTTTAAGCAGAGGTATGATAAAGCTCACGGTTCAGGGAGAGTGACCTAGTAGCGACCAGTGAAGAGGCGGAGCCAGGAACTTGGACTCGACCCTTGCAACCTCAACTACGTGAGTACAACTAGGTGAGTACGTCTAGCACAACTTTCCCAAGGTTCGCTTAGTGGGATACACCTAGATTGTAAACTCTTCTGCTAGGAGTGGACGTGTGACTTGTTCAGCTATCAAAACTTTAGGGGCCGAGTCCCTGGAACCATTACATACCTCTGGAATCTTCAACTACCTTCTGCTAGTAGTACCTAGATCGGCTCTACGATACAGTACGTCTTGGTTTATGATAAGTGTTGCTGGTGGTTTCACACACACAGTTCGATCTTCCTGCAGAAGGAATCAAATTACACTAGAGTATATAGCATCTCTTCTTTGAGCATTCTTGACATCCTTAACAGTGAATGGTGGAGCTGTGACCACCGTACTGTGACCACCGTACTGTGACCCCCGTACTGTGACCACCGTACTGTGACCACCGTACTGTGACCCCCGTACTGTGTTCAGATCAAGCATCTGTGACCACATTTGATTTGCCAGACTCGTGTTCCAAGGTCAGATTGAGCTGCCTGTATCGTTCAACACGACTGAGGGATTGACCACTTCGTTTTTCACTGTCTGAGGGACTGACCATCTCATTTTTCACTGTCTGAGGGATTGACCATCTCATCTTCCACTGTCTGAGGGACTGACCATCTCATTTTTCACTGTCTGAGGGATTGACCATCTCATCTTTCACTGTCTGAGGGATTGACCATCTCATCTTTCACTGTCTGAGGGATTGACCATCTCATTTTTCACTGTCTGAGGGACTGACCATCTCATTTTTCACTGTCTGAGGGACTGACCATCTCATCTTCCACTGTCTGTATCGTTCAACAAGGCAGAGGGACTGATTCTGCCATCTTGCACTGTGTGAGGGACTCATCCCTTATCTTCCATTATCTACCAGAGTCACCAATAACACTGTAGAATCCTTCAGGATCACTTCACTACAACTTAAATCACTATAAAGTGCACAGGTCACTAGGCATGTATTTCCTCACCACGAGTGTTGATGTGGTAGTGTTGCTGTAGTGTTGTGTGATGTTCTAAGTTATCTCAGTGTTTCTCAAAAGTAAGCAACTCACTATCCTGGTAACTTAGCCTCTAGCACACCAGGTACTCTCAGTGTTCCTCCAGTGTCACTTAGTGTTACTCAGTGTAAGTGTTACTCAGTGTTACTCACCATCCTGGCAACTTAGCCTCTAGCACACCAGGTACTCTCAGTGTTCCTCCAGTGTAACTCAGTGTTACTCAGTGTTCCTCCAGTGTTACTCACCATCCTGGCAACTTAGCCTCTAGCACACCAGGTACTCTCAGTGTTCCTCCAGTGTCATTCAGTGTTACTCAGTGTTCCTCCAGTGTTACTCACCATCCTGGCAACTTAGCCTCTAGCACACCAGGTACTCTCAGTGTTCCTCCAGTGTCACTTAGTGTTACTCAGTGTTCCTCCAGTGTTACTCACCATCCTGGCAACTTAGCCTCTAGCACACCAGATACTCTCAGTGTTCCTCCAGTGTCACTTAGTGTTACTCAGTGTTCCTCCAGTGTTACTCACCATCCTGGCAACTTAGCCTCTAGCACACCAGATACTCTCAGTGTTCCTCCAGTGTCACTTAGTGTTACTCAGTGTTCCTCCAGTGTTACTCACCATCCTGGCAACTTAGCCTCTAGCACACCAGGTACTCTCAGTGTTTCTTCAGTGTCACTCAGTGTTACTCAGTGTTCCTCCAGTGTTACTCACCATCCTGGTAAAATATAGCCTCTAGCACACCAAGTACTCGGGGCAAAAGGCGGACCTGAAGTGACTGGGTCTAGAGTCCTGCAGGTTAATTTTATACTGGGTAGAGGGCGCTGCTGATGCCCCAGTGGGTATTTCTGCTGCTGCTGCCGCGCCGCTGCTGCCCCATTGGGTATTTCTGGCAGGAATGCCCGTCAGGGTTACATTGTCTAATATTGGGTAGCAGCGGAGGCGCCCTAAACAGGCCCTGCCTACCCTTCTAATGGAAATTTGAGCTTTGGGTATGACTGGGTATTGTTTTGTGGGTATCTATGGGTGTTAGTGCCCCCTTGGGGTATTCTACAGGGTCCTTAGGGACCCTAGGGGGTTCAGGGTAGCCATGGGTTGTACGGTTTGCTGGGGTATGTACCCCAGGATGCCATGGCACCTCTGGCGTGACTCAGTGCCCATACCCATCTCCTGGGCACCGCGGACACGTACATACCCACAGCCCAGCTATCCCCTGACACCAGGGGCGCCACGGACACGTACATACCTTCGATTCAGCTACCCCCTGACACCAGGGGAACCACGGACACGAACATACCTACGACCCAGCTACTCCCTGACATCAGGAGCGCCACGGACACGTACCTACCCACAACCCAGCTATTCCTGACACCAGGGACAGGCACCACGGACATGCACATACCCACGACCCGGCTATCCCTTGACACCAGAGGCGCCACGGACACGTACATACCTAAGACCCAGCTACCCCTTACACCAGGGGCACCACGGACACGTACATACCCACGACCCGGCTACACCTGACACCAGGGGCACCACGGACACGTACATACCTACGACCCAGCTACGACAAGCACCTAAAGTCGGTACCTGACCAGCCAGGCTGTGGCTCGTACGTTGGATTGCGTGCAGCCAGCAGTAACAGCCTGGTTGATCAGGCTCTGATCCACCATGAGGCCTAGTCACAGACCGGGCAGCGGGGGCGTTGACCCCCGAAACTCTCTCCAGGTAAACTCCAGGTAAACCCCTTATATCAGGGGCAGGCACCACGGACACGTACGTACATACTCACGACCCAGTTACCCCTTACACCAAGGGCACCACGGACACGTACATCATTTAAAACACTGACAAGTGGTATCAAGGACCTCCACAGTGGGCATCAAGGACCTCCACAGAGGGTATCAAGGACCCCCACAGTGGGTATCAAGGACCCCACAGTGCGTATCAAGGACCTCCACAGTGGGTATCAAGGACCTCCACAGTGGGTATCAAGGACCCCCACAGTGGGTATCAAGGACCTCCACAGTGGGTATCAAGGGCCCCCATATTGTAAATCAAGGACCCCCCATAATGGTATCAAGGACCCCACAGTGGGTATCAAGGACCCCACAGTGGGTATCAAGGACCCCACAGTGAGTATCAAGGACCTCGACAGTGGGTATCAAGGACCCCACGGTGGGTATCAAGGACAACACAGTGGATATCAAGGACCTCCATAGTGGGTATCAAGGACCTCCACAGAGGGTATCAAGAACCTCCACAGTGGGTATCAAGAACCTCCACAGTGGGTATCAAGACCCCAACAGTGGATATCAAGGTCCTCACAGCGGATATCAAGGACACCCATAGTGGATATAAAGGACACCTAGGTATGTTTATCAAGGATACCCACTATAGAGATCAAGAACACTCACTGTGGGTATCAAGGACACTAAGTGTGGTTACCAAGGACACCCAGAGTATATCAAGGACCCAGATGGGTTATCAAGCCTTGATAACCCCTCTGGGTCCTTGATATGCACTAGTTGTCTTTGATAAACACACTTGGTGCCCTTGATACCCACAGTGAGTGTTCTTTGTATCCATAGTGGGTGTCCTTGATAACCACAATGGGTGTCCTTGATAACCACACTGGGTGTCCTTGATAACCACACTGGGTGTACTTGATAACCACAATGGGTGTCCTTGATAACCACAATGGGTGTCCTTGATAACCACAATGGGTGTCCTTGATAACCACAATGGGTTTCCTTGATAACCGCAATGGGTATCTTTGATAATTACAATGGGTGTCCTTGATAACCACACTAGGTGTCCTTGATAACCACACTGGGTATCCTTGATAACTACACTGGGTATCCTTGATAACCACACTGGGTGTCCTTGATAACCACACTGGGTGTCCTTGATAACCACACTGGGTGTCCTTGATAACCACACTGGGTGTCCTTGATAAACACAATGGGTGTCATTGATAACCACAATGGGTGTCCTTGATAACCACACTGGGTGTCCTTGATAACCACAATGGGTGTCTTTGATAACCACGCTGGGTCCTTGATAATCAAGAACCTCCTCTCTAATGAACTTTCAATCAATAAGAGGAGAGAGAGAGAGAGAGATAGTGACTTGAGAGAGAGAGAGAGGTGATGATAGAGAGAATGAGGCCAAGACTCTGTCACTACGTGGCACACTTGGTTTTAAAAAACCCACATGGGCCCCATACCCTCTACACTTGGCATGAGCCACAGCTGTAGGTGTACCGTGTACTCGTGACAATGGTGGTACTGGTGTACACAATGGGTGTCCTTGGAACCCAAAGGGTGTCCTTGATAACCACATGGGTGTCATTGATAACCACAATGGGTGTCCTTGATAACCACACTGGGTGTCCTTGATAACCACAATGGGTGTCTTTGATAACCACGCTGGGTCCTTGATAATCAAGAACCTCCTCTCTAATGAACTTTCAATCAATAGAGAGAGAGAGAGAGGAGAAGAGAGAGAGAGAAGTGTGAGAAGAGAGAGAGAGAGTGTGAGAGAGAAGAGTGTGAGAGAGAGAGAGAGAGAGAGAGAGAGAGAGAGAGAGAGAGAGAGAGAGAGAGAGAGAGAGAGAGAGAGAGAGAGAGTGAGTGAGAGAGAGAGAGAGTGCCAAGACTCTGTCACTCGTGGCACTCTGGGTATAAAAATACCCACCTGGGCACCACATACCCTCCTACACTTGGCACTGATGCCACAGCCTGTACTGGTGTACACACGTGGTACTGGTGTACAGAGGTGGTACTGGTGTACACACGTGGTACTGGTGTACACACGTGGTACTGGTGTACACTCGTGGTACTGGTGTACAGAGGTGGTACTGGTGTACACACGTAGTACTGGTGTACACTCGGGGTACTGGTGTACACTCGTGGTACTGGTGTACACACGTGGTACTGGTGTTCACAAGTGGTACTGGTGTACACACGTGGTACTGGTGTACACTCGTGGTACTGGTGTACACTCGTGGTACTGATGTACACTAGTGATACCGGTGTACACTCGTGGTACTGGTGTACACACGTGGTACTGGTGTACACACGTGGTACTGGCGTACACACGTGGTACTGGTGTACACACGTGGTACTGGTGTACACAGGTGGTACTGGTATACACACGTGGTGCTGGTGTACACACGTGGCACTGGTGTACACTCGTGGTACTGGTGTACACACGTGGTACTGGTGTACACTAGTGGTACTAGTGTACGCACGTGGTACTGGTGTACACACGTGGTACTGGTGTACACGCGCAGTACTGGTGTACACACGTGGTACTGGTGTACACACGTAGTATTGGTTTACACACGTGGTACTGGTGTACACACGTGGTACTGGTGTACACACGTGGTACTGGTGAACACACGTGGTAATGGTGTACACACGTGGTACTGGTGTACACTCGTGGTAATGGTGTACACTCGTGGTACTGGTGTATACACGTGGTACTGGTGTACACACGTGGTACTGGTGTACACACGTCGTACTGGTGTACACTCGTGGTACTGGTGTACACACGTCGTACTGGTGTACACACGTGGTACTGGTGTACACACGTGGTACTGGTGTACACTCGTGGTACTGGTGTACACACGTGGTACTGGTGTACACTCGTGGTACTGGTGTACACACGTGGTACTGGTGTACACTCATGGTACTGGTGTACACACGTGGTACTGGTGTACACACGTGGTACTGGTGTTCACTCGTGATACTGGTGTACACTCATGGTACTGGTGTACACACGTGATACTGGTGTACACACGTGGTACTGGTGTACACTCGTGGTACTGGTGTACACACGTGGTACTGGTGTACACTCGTGGTACTGGTGTACACTCGTGGTACTGGTGTACACACGTGGTACAGGTGTACACAGGTGGTACTGGTGTACACTACGTGGTACTGGTGTACACCGTGGTACAGGTGTACACAGGTGTGGTACTGGTGTACACTCGTGGTACTGGTGTACACACGTAGTACTGGTTGTACATACGTGGTACTGGTGTACACACGTAGTACTGGTGTACACACGTGGTACTGGAGTACACTCTTAGAACTGGTGTACACACGTGGTACTGGTGTACAGACGTGGTACTGGTGTACAGACGTGGTACTGGTGTACACACGTGGTACTCGTGTACACACGTGATACTGGTGTACACTCGTGGTACTGGTGTACACACGTGGTACTGGTGTACACACGTGGCACTGGTGTACACACGCGGTACTGGTGTACACACGTGGTGCTGGTGTACACTCGTGTTACTGGTGTGCACACGTGATACTGGTGTACACACGTGGTGCTGGTGTACACACGTGGTACTGCTGTGCACACGTGGTACTGGTGTGCACACGTGGTACTGGTGTGCACACGTGGTACTGGTGTACACTCGTGGTACTGGTGTACACACGTGGTACTGGTGTACACACGTGGTGCTGGTGTACACACGTGGTGCTGGTGTACACACGTGGTACTGGTGTGCACACGTGGTACTGGTGTACACAAGTGGTGCTGGTATACACACGTGGTGCTGGTGTACACACGTGCTACTGGTGTGCACACGTGGTACTGGTGTACACTCGTGGTACTGGTGTACACACGCGGTACTGGTGTACACACGTGGTACTGGTGTACACACGTGGTGCTGGTGTACACACGTGGTGCTGGTGAACACACATGGTGCTGGTGTACACACGTGCTACTGGTGTGCACACGTGGTACTGGTGTACACACGTGGTACTGGTGCTCACACGTGGTACTGGTGTACACACGTGGTACTGATGTACAGTCGTGGTACTGGTGTACACACGCGGTACTGGTGTACACACGTAGTACTGGTGTGCACACGTGGTACTGGTGTACACTCTTGGAACTGGTGTACACACGTGGTACTGGTGTACACACGTGGTACTGGTGTACACACGTGATACTGGTGTACACTCGTGGTACTGGTGGACACACGTGGTACGGGTGTACACTCGTGGTACTGGTGTACACTCGGGGTACTGGTGTACACACGTGGTACTGGTGTACACACGTGGTACTGGTGTACACTCGTGATACTGGTGTACACTTGTGGTACTGGTGTACACTCGTGGTACTGGTTTACACTCGTGGTACTGGTGTACACACGTGGTACTGGTGTACACTCGTGGTACTGGTTTACACTCGTGGTACTGGTGTAAACACGTGGTACTGGTGTACACACGTGGTACTGGTGTACACACGTGGTACTGGTGTACACACGTAGTACTGGTGTACACACGTGGTACTGGTGTACACTCTTGGAACTGGTGTACACACCTGGTACTGGTGTACACACGTGGTACTGGTGTACACAGGTGGTACTGGTGTACACACGTGGTACTGGCGTACACACGTGATACTGGTGTACACACATGGTACTAGTGTAAACACGTGGTACTGGTGTACACACGTGGTACTGGTGTACACACGTGATACTGGTGTACACTCGTGGTACTGGTGTACACACGTGTTACTGGTGTACACACGTGGTACGGGTGTACACTCGTGATACTGGTGTACACTCGTGGTACTGGTGTACACACGTGGTACTGGTGTACACTCGTGATACTGGTGTACACTCGTGGTACTGGTGTACACTCGTGGTACTGGTGTACACTCGTGGTACTGGTGTACACTCGTGGTACTGGTTTACACTCGTGGTACTGGTGTACACACGTGGTACTGGTGTACACACGTGGTACTGGTGTACACACGTGGTACTGGCGTACACACGTGATACTGGTGTACACACATGGTACTAGTGTAAACACGTGGTACTGGTGTACACACGTGGTACTGGTGTACACACGTGGTACTGGTGTACACACGTGGTACTGGTGTACACACGTGGTAGTGGCGTACACACGTGATACTGGTGTACACACATGGTACTAGTGTAAACACGTGGTACTGGTGGTACACACGTGGTACTGGTGTACACACGTGTATACTGGTGTAACACTCGTGGTACTGGTGTACACACGTGGTACTGGTGTACACACGTGGTACTGGTGCACACACGTGATACTGGTGTACACTCGTGGTACTGGTGTACACTCGTGGTACTGGTGTACCACACGTGGTACTGGTAGTAACACACGTGGTACTGGTGTACACACGTGATACTGGTGTACACTCGTGGTACTGGTGTACACACGTGGTACTGGTGTATACACGTGGTACTGGTGTACACTCTTGGAACTGGTGTACACACGTGGTACTGGTGTACACACGTGGTACTGGTGTACACACGTGGTACTGGTGTACACACGTGGTACTGGTGTACACACGTGATACTGGTGTACACTCGTGGTACTGGTGTACGCACGTGGTACTTGTGTACACACGTGGCACTGGTGTACACACGTGGCACTGGTGTACACACTTGGTACTGGTGTACACACGTGGTACTGGTGTACACACGTGGTACTGGTGTACACTCGTGGTACTGGTGTACACTCGTGGTACTGGTGTACACTCGTGGTACTGGTTTACACTTGTGGTACTGGTGTACACACGTGGTACTGGTGTACACACGTGGTACTGGTGTACACTCGTGGTACTGGTGTGCACACGCGGTACTGGTGTACACGCGTAGTACTGGTGTGCACACGTGGTACTGGTGTACACTCTTGGAACTGGTGTGCACGTGGTACTGGTGTACACACGTGGTACTGGTGTACACACGTGGTACTGGTGTACATTCGTGGTACTGGTGTACACACGTGGTACGGGTGTACACTCGTGGTACTGGTGTACACACGTGGTACGGGTGTACACTCGTGGTACTGGTGTACACTCGTGGTACTGGTGTACACACGTGGTACTGGTGTACACACGTGGTACTGGTGTACACTCTTGATACTGGTGTACACTCGTGGTACTGGTGTACACTCGTGGTACTGGTGTACACTCGTGGTACTGCGTACACACGTGGTACTGGTGTACACACGTGGTACTGGTGTACACACGTGGTACTGGTGTACAAACGTGGTACTGGTGTACACACGCGGTACTGGTGTACACACGTGGTGCTGGTGTACACACCTGGTACTGGTGTACACACCTGGTACTGGTGTACACACCTGGTACTGGTGTACACTCGTGGTACTGGTGTATACACGTGGTACGGGTGTACACACGTGGTACTGGTGTACACACGTACTGGTGTACACACGGTACTGGTGTACACACGTGGTACTGGTGTACACACGTGGTACTGGTGTACACTCGTGGTACTGGTATACACACGTGGTACTGGTGTACACGTGGTACTGGTGTACACTCGTGGTACTGGTGTACACTCGTGGTACTGGTGTACACTCGTGGTACTGGTGTACACTCGTGGTACTCGTGTACACACGTGGTACTGGCGTACACTCGTGGTACTGGAGTACACTCGTGGTACTGGTGTACACTCGTGGTACTGGTGTACACTCGTGGTACTGGTGTACACTTGTGGTACTGGTGTACACTCGTGGTACTGGTGTACACTCGTGGTACTGGTGTACACTCGTGGTACTGGTGTACACTCGTGGTACTGGTGTACACTTGTGGTACTGGTGTACACGTGGTTTGGTTGTACACTCGTGGTTTCTGGTGTACACTCGTGGTACTGGTGTACACTCGTGGGTACTGGTGTACACTCGTGGTACTGGTGTACACTCGTGGTACTGGTGTACACTCGTGGTACTGGTGTACACTTGTGGTACTGGTGTACACTCGTGGTACTGGTGTACACACGTGGTTCTGGTGTACACTCGTGGTACTGGTGTACACACGTGGTTCTGGTGTACACTCGTGGTACTGGTGTACACTCGTGGTACTGGTGTACACTCATGGTACTGGTGTACACTCGTGGTACTGGTGTACACTCGTGGTACTGGTGTACACTCGTGGTACTGGTGTACACTCGTGGTACTGGTGTAATAGCGTAATAGCGCACAAAATGCGTGCTAAAGGAATAACAGGAAAAGTCGGTCGATGGATCTATAATTTCCTCACTAACAGAACACAGAGAGTAGTCGTCAACAGAGTAAAGTCCGAGGCAGCTACGGTGAAAAGCTCTGTTCCACAAGGCACAGTACTCGCTCCCATCTTGTTCCTCATCCTCATATCCGACATAGACAAGGATGTCAGCCACAGCACCGTGTCTTCCTTTGCAGATGACACCCAATCTGCATGCAGTGTCTTCCATTGCAGACACTGCAAGGCTCCAGGCGGACATCAACCAAATCTTTCAGTGGGCTGCAGAAAACAATATGAAGTTCAACGATGAGAAATTTCAATTACTCAGATATGGTAAACACGAGGAAATTAAATCTTCATCAGAGTACAAAACAAATTCTGGCCACGAAATAGAGCGAAACACCAACGTCAAAGACCTGGGAGTGATTATGTCGGAGGATCTCACCTTCAAGGACCATAACATTGTATCAATCGCATCTGCTAGAAAAATGACAGGATGGATAATGAGAACCTTCAAAACTAGGGAGGCCAAGCCCATGATGACACTCTTCAGGTCACTTGTTCTATCTAGGCTGGAATATTGCTGTTGCAATATTGTACACTCGTGGTACTGGTGTACACTCGTGGTACTGGTGTACACTCGTGGTACTGGTGTACACTCGTGGTACTGGTGTACACACGTGGTACTTGTGTACACTCGTGGTACTGGTGTACACTCGTGGTACTGGTGTACACTCGTGGTACTCGTGTACACTCGTGGTACTGGTGTACACTCGTGGTACTGGTGTACACACGTGGTACTGGTGTACACTTGTGGTACTGGAGTACACTCGTGGTACTGGTGTACACTCGTGGTACTGGAGTACACTCGTGGTACTGGTGTACACTCGTGGTACTGGTGTACACTCGTGGTACTGGTGTACATACATGTAGATGCTGAAGCTGTCAGTCTTGTGGTGCAGCAACTGTCAGTCTTGTGGTGCAGCAACTGTCAGTCTTGTCGTGTAGTAGCTGTCAGTCTTGTGGTGCAGCAACTGTCAGTATTGTGGTGTAGTAACTGTCAGTCTTATGGTGTAGCAACTGTCAGTCTTGTGGTGCAGCAACTGTCAGTATTGTGGTGTAGTAACTGTCAGTCTTGTGGTGTATTAACTGTCAGTCTTGTGGTGTATTAACTGTCAGTCTTGTGGTGTATTAACTGTCAGTCTTGTGGTGTAGCAACTGTCAGTCTTGTGGTGTATTAACTGTCAGTCTTGTGGTGCAGAAACTGTCAGTCTTGTGGTGCAGCAACTGTCAGTCTTGTGGTGCAGCAACTGTCAGTCTTGTGGAGTAGTAACTGTCAGTCTTGTGGTGCAGCAACTGTCAGTCTTGTGGTGTATTAACTGTCAGTCTTGAGGTGTATTAACTGTCAGTCTTGTGGTGCAGCAACTGTCAGTCTTGTGGTGTATTAACTGTCAGTCTCGTGGTGTAGCAACTGTCAGTCTTGTGGTGTATTAACTGTCAGTCTTGTGGTGCAGCAACTGTCAGTCTTGTGGTGTATTAACTGTCAGTCTTGTGGTGTAGCAACTGTCAGTCTTGTGGTGTATTAACTGTCAGTATTGTTGTGTAGCAACTGTCAGTCTTGTGGTGTATTAACTGTCAGTCTTGTGAAGTAGCAACTGTCAGTCTTGTGGTGCAGAAACTGTCAGTCTTGTGGTGCAGCAACTGTCAGTCTTGTGGTGCAGCAACTGTCAGTCTTGTGGTGTAGTAACTGTCAGTCTTGTGGTGTAGTAACTGTCAGTCTTGTGGTGTAGTAACTGTCAGTCTTGTGGTGTATTAACTGTCAGTCTTGTGGTGCAGCAACTGTCAGTCTTGTGGTGTAGTAGCTGTCAGTCTTGTGGTGTATTAACTGTCAGTCTTGTGTAGTAGCTGTCAGTCTTGTGGTGTATTAACTGCCAGTCTTGTGGTGCAGCAACTGTCAGTCTTGTGGTGCAGCAACTGTCAGTCTCGTGGTGCAGCAACTGTCAGTCTTGTGGTGTATTAACTGTCAGTCTTGTGAAGTAGCAACTGTCAGGCTTTTGGTGCAGCAACTGTCAGTCTTTTGGTGCAGCAACTGTCAGTCTTGTGGTGTAGTAGCTGTCAGTGTTGTGGTGCAGCAACTGTCAGTCTTGTGGTGCTGCAACTGTCAGTCTTGTGGTGCAGCAACTGTCAGTCTTGTGGTGCAGCAACTGTCAGTCTTGTGGTGCTGCAACTGTCAGTCTTGTGGTGCAGCAACTGTCAGTCTTGTGGTGCTGCAACTGTCAGTCTTGTGGTGCAGCAACTGTCAGTTTTGTGGTGCAGCAACTGTCAGTCTTGTGGTGCAGCAACTGTCAGTCTTGTGGTGCTGCAACTGTCAGTCTTGTGGTGCAGCAACTGTCAGTCTTGTGGTGCTGCAACTGCCAGTCTTGTGGTGCAGCAACTGTCAGTCTTGTGGTGTAGCAAGTGTCAGTCTTGTGGTGTAGCAACTGTCAGTCTTGTGGTGCAGCAACTGTCAGTCTTGTGGTGCTGCAACTGCCAGTCTTGTGGTGCTGCAACTGCCAGTCTTGTGGTGCAGCAACTGTCAGTCTTGTGGTGCAGCAACTGTCAGTCTTGTGGTGCAGCAACTGTCATTCTTGTGGTGCAGCAACTGTCAGTCTTGTGGTGTAGCAAGTGTCAGTCTTGTGGTGCAGCAACTGTCAGTCTTGTGGTGCAGCAACTGTCAGTCTTGTGGTGCAGCAACTGTCAGTCTTGTGGTGTAGTAACTGTCAGTCTTGTGGTGTAGCAACTGTCAGTCTTGTGGTGTAGCAACTGTCAGTCTTGTGGTGTAGCAACTGTCAGTCTTGTGGTGTAGCAACTGTCAGTCTTGTGGTGTATTAACTGTCAGTCTTGTGGTGTAGCAACTGTCAGTCTTGTGGTGTAGCAACTGTCAGTCTTGTGGTGTAGCAAGTGTCAGTCTTGTGGTGTATTAACTGTCAGTCTTGTGGTGTATTAACTGTCAGTCTTGTGGTGTAGCAACTGTCAGTCTTGTGGTGTAGCAACTGTCAGTCTTGTGGTGTATTAACTGTCAGTCTTGTGGTGTATTAACTGTCAGTCTTGTGATGTAGCAACTGTCAGTCTTGTGGTGCAGCAACTGTCAGTCTTGTGGTGTAGTAACTGTCAGTCTTGTGGTGTATTAACTGTCAGTCTTGTGGTGTATTAACTGTTAGTCTTGTGGTGTATTAACTGTCAGTCTTGTGATGTAGCAACTGTCAGTCTTGTGGTGCAGCAACTGTCAGTCTTGTGGTGCAGCAACTTTCAGTCTCGTGGTGCAGCAACTGTCAGTCTTGTGGTGTATTAACTGTCAGTCTTGTGAAGTAGCAGCTGTCAGTCTTTTGGTGCAGCAACTGTCAGTCTTTTGGTGCAGCAACTGTCAGTCTTGTGGTGTAGTAGCTGTCAGTCTTGTGGTGCAGCAACTGTCAGTCTTGTGGTGCAGCAACTGTCAGTCTTGTGGTGCAGCAACTGTCAGTCTTGTGGTGCAGCAACTGTCAGTTTTGTGGTGCAGTAACTGCCAGTCTTGTGGTGCAGCAACTGTCAGTTTTGTGGTGCAGTAACTGCCAGTCTTGTGGTGTATTAACTGTCAGTCTTGTGGTGTAGTAACTGTCAGTCTTGTGGTGCAGCAACTGTCAGTCTTGTGGTGTATTAACTGTCAGTCTTGTGAAGTAGCAACTGTCAGTCTTGTGGTGCAGCAGCTTTCAGTTTTGTGGTGCAGCAACTGTCAGTCTTATGGTGCAACAACTGTCAGTCTTGTAGTGTAGTAGCTGTCAGTCTTGTGGTGCAGCAACTGTCAGTCTTGTGGTGCAGCAACTGTCAGTCTTGTAGTGTAGTAGTTGTCAGCCTTGTGGAGTAGTAGCTGTCAGTCTTGTGGTGTATTAACTGTCAGTGTTGCACTGCAGTAGCTGTCAGTCTTTTGCTGTAGTAACTGCCCTCTGACTGCCCGTCTTGTGGCAGCTATCTGCAAGGTCACCCCCACATCCCTCCTGTGCTGACAGCTTTGTTGAACTGACAGTTCTGTCCAGAACTCTCAGTTTACAAACGAATTTCACCCCTGTGATATTGTGTACCATGGTACCATTGTTCCAGGAGTACCATCATGGTACGTAGACAGCTGGTGCTGACAGCTGGTGCTGACAGCTGGTGCTGACAGCTGGTATTTACTCCCTCGGATAAGAAAATGTCAGATAAATTATAATGTGATTCTGGGATGAACTGTTCCTGTGGAACAATGGTACCAATGGTACACTGCCCTGTGGAACAATGGTACCAATGGTACAATGCCCTGTGGTACAATGGTACCAATGGTACACTGCCCTGTGAAACAATGGTACCAATGGTACACTGTCCTGTGGAACAATGTACCAATGTACACCCGCCCTGTTGAACAATGGTACCAATGGTACACTGTCCTGTGGAACAATGGTACCAATGGTACAATGCCCTGTGGTACAATGGTACCAATGGTAAACTCCCTTGTGGAACAATGGTACCAATGGTACACTGTCCTGTGGAACAATGGTACCAATGGTACACTGCCCTGTGGAACAATGGTACCAATGGTACACTGTCCTGTGGAACAATGGTACCAATGGTACACTGTCCTGTGGAAGAATGGTACCAATGGTACACTGTCCTGTGGAAGAATGGTACCAATGGTACACTGTCCTGTGGAAGAATGGTACCAATGGTACACTGTCCTGTGGAAGAATGGTACCAATGGTACACTGTCCTGTGGAAGAATGGTACCAATGGTACACTGTCCTGTGGAAGAATGGTACCAATGGTACACTGCCCTGTGGAAGAATGGCACCAATGGTACACTGCCCTGTGGAACAATGGTACCAATCTTACACTGTCCTGTGGAACAATGGTACCAATGGTACACTGTCCTGTGGAACAATGGTACCAATGGTACACTGCCCTGTGGAACAATGGTACCAATGGTACACTGTCCTGTGGAAGAATGGTACCAATGGTACACTGTCCTGTGGAACAATGGTACCAATGGTACAATGCCCTGTGGTACAATGGTACCAATGGTAAACTCCCTTGTGGAACAATGGTACCAATGGTACACTGCCCTGTGAAACAATGGTACCACTGGTACACTTCCCTCTAGTACAATGGTACCAATAATACCACTGGTACACTTCCCTCTGGTACAATGGTACCAATACACTGTCCCGTTGAAGGTAGTCTGATACTATTTAAACTACTATGTATCTCTCTCTCTCACCTAATTGTGGTTGAAGGGGTCGAGTCAGAGCTCCTGCCCCTGCCTCCTCACTGGTCGCCACTAGGTCCACTCTCTCTCCCTGCTCCATGAGCTTCATCATGCCTCGTCTTAAAGCTATGTATGGATCCTGCCTCCACTATATCACTCTTCAGATTGTTCCACTTCCTGACAACTCTGTGGCTGAAGAAATACTTCCTAACATCCCTGTGACTCACCTGAGTCTTCAACTTCCAATTGTCACACATTGTTGCTGTGTCCCATCTCTGGAACATTCTGTCTCTATCCACCTTGTCAATTTCTCAGTATTTTATATGTCGTTATCATATCCCCCCTATCTCTTCTGTCCTTCAGTGTCATCAGGTCGATTTCTCTTAACCTCTCCTCGTTATACATGCCCATTAGGTCCCTTAACCTCTCCTTGTTGGACATGCCCCTTAGCTCTGGGATTAGTCTTGTTGCAAACCTTTGCACTTTCTCTAATTTCTTGCTATGCTTGACCAGTAGTGGGTTCCAGTGCTGCGTACTCCAATATAGGCCTGATATACACTGTGTACAGGCTTGATGTACATGGTGTGAAGTGTCTGATGTACACAGTGTACAGTGTCTTGAATGACTTCTTAGATGTCAAAATGATATTCTCAGGTTTGCCAAGTGCCCATATGCTGCATTAGTTATTTGGTTGATGTGTGCCTGAGGAGATGTCTTCGGTATTATACTCACCCCAAGATCCTTAACCTTGTAAAGTAAAAGGACACAAGTGCAACTAATGTGACATTTATTGTGGCAACGTTTCGCTCTCCAGGAGCTTTATCAAGCCATTACAAACAATACATGGACACAGAGTGAGGTGTAATACTAGTGAGGTAACATTTCGATGTTCAAAAGTAGTAGTAGTAGTAGTAGTAGTAGTAGTAGTGGTAGTGACAAAAGTAATACAATATGATAGAGCAATTAATTCGTACAAGAGTAAAAGGATATAAAAGCTATTACTTGGGTAACATAAAAATAGGTTGGACAAATATAGACTGGAAAGAGGCAGCTTGTTTCAGTGTTCACTCTCTGTGCTTTGTGTAGTATAACAGGAGAGACTATGTGATGGCAGGGTTTACTGTTTTCAGGAGGATTCTTGCTAAGACTTCGGAGATGGTGAAGCTGCCGTTGTTTTGTTTAATTGTATTCGAAACAGCGATCAGTGCTGATTCGAGGCACTTGCGTCTGCGGTAATTAGTTTCTTTGATGACTAATTGGGCGTCTCTGAATTTCATGAGATGATTGGTGGAATTTCGGTGTTGTACACAGGCGTTGTTCAACACCGAAATTCCACCAATCATCTCATGAAATTCAGAGACGCCCAATTAGTGATCAAAATAACTAATTACCGCAGACGCAAGTGTCTCGAATCAGCACTGATCGCTGTTTCGAATACAATTAAACAAAACAACGGCAGCTTCACCATCTCCGAAGTCTTAGCAAGAATCCTCCTGAAGATTGAGACACTTATGCAGCATATGGCATCTTTATTCAGGAAACGTTTCGCCACACAGTGGCTTCATCAGTCCAATACAAAGAGGAAGGCGTAAGGAGAGGAGGAGAATGAGGTAATCAGTCCCTCAGCCTGGAGTCGATATGTTCAGTCCATCAATCTTGTAGAATGTACAGCATAGGGCCGTAGACGTGGCTTATATACTGTAGTGAGGTGAGGCTGAAGCAGGAGGAGGCGGGTCATAGTGGTACCATCCACTAGTCGAAGTAGGTCTTCGTCCAAAGGTTGAACAAGTGTTGAAGAATTCTGCATAAGTGTCTCAATCTTCAACTTGTCGGTTTTTCAAACCATTCATCACAACTGTCAGACACTGCAGCATCATGGGATCTTGTTACAAAGAATTCTTCAACACTTGTTCAACCTTTGGACGAAGACCTACTTCGACTAGTGGATGGTACCACTATGACCCCGCCTCCACCTGCTTCACCTCACCTCACTACAGTATATAAGCCACGTCTACGGCCC
Source organism: Cherax quadricarinatus (assembly GCF_026875155.1). Classification (NCBI taxonomy): domain Eukaryota; kingdom Metazoa; phylum Arthropoda; class Malacostraca; order Decapoda; family Parastacidae; genus Cherax; species Cherax quadricarinatus. The sequence goes on from NC_069496.1 coordinate 15,893,597, forward strand.
TATGCTGTACATTCTACAAGATTGATGGACTGAACACATCGACTCCAGGCTGAGGGACTGATTACCTCATTCTCCTCCTCTCCTTACGCCTTCCTCTTTGTATTGGACTGATGAAGCCACTGTGTGGCGAAACGTTTCCTGAATAAAGATTTCCATATGCTGCATAAGTGTCTCAATCTTCAACTTGTCGGTTTTTCAAACCATTCATCACAAGAATCCTCCTGAAAACAGTAAACTCTGCCATCACATAGTCTCTCCTGTTATACTACACAAGGCACATTACAGAGAGTGAACACTGAAACAAGCTGCCTCTTTCCAGTCTATATTTGTCCAACCTATTTTTATGTTACCCAAGTAATAGCTTTTATATCCTTTTACTCTTGTACGAATTAATTGCTCTATCATATTGTATTACTTTTGTCACTACTACTACTACTACTACTACTACCACTAGTGAACATCGAAATGGTACCTCACTAGTATTGCACCTCACTCTGAGCCTTTATATACCCTCTGTGTCCATGTACTGTTTGTAATGGCTTGATAAAGCTCCTGGAGAGCGAAACGTTGCCACAATAAATGTCACATTAGTTGCACTTGTGTCCTTTTACTTTACATATTGTCGGTAATTCTACCAACTTTATTACAATCCTTAACCTTGAGTGAGGTTTGCAGTCTATGGCCCCCTAGCCTCTACTCAGTCAGATTGGGATCTGGACGGGCCTGTAATCTGGCCAGATCCTTTTCTAGTTCTGCTTGATCCTCATCTGACTGAATTCTTATTAACCTCACATCGTCTGCAAACAGGGACACTCTGAATCTATCCCTTCAGTCATATACCAGAAACAGCACTGGTCCTAGGACTGAGCCCTGGGAAACCTTGCTCATCACAGGCGCCCACTCTGATACCTCATCACGTACCATGACTTGTTGGTGCCTTCCTGACAGGTATTCTCTGATCCATTGCAGCACCTTCCCTATTATCCCTGCCTGATTCTCCAGCTGTTGCACTGCTCTCTTTTGTGGAACTGCATCTAAAGCCTTTTTACAGTCCAAGAAAACACAATCTACCCACCTTTCTCTCTCTTGTCTTACTGCTGTCACTTTGTCATAGAACTCCGGTACGTTTGTGACACACGATTTCCCATCCCTGAATCCATGCTGGTTGTCGTTGATAAGCTCATTCCTTTCTAGATGCTCAACCACTCTTCTCCTGATAATCTTCTCCATGACTCTGCATACTATACATGTCAGTAACACTGGTCTGTAGTTTAGTGCTGTCTGTCTGTCTCCTTTCTTAAAAACTGAGACTACATTTGCTGTCTTCCACACCTCAGGTAGTTAGTTAGTTTAATATGTTTATTATGCACCCCATACCCATCCTGTGGGCGGTAGTCAAAAGATTACAGAGGTACATAATTGGTCCAGGGACTGGACTCCAAAGTTTTGATAGCTGAGCAAGTTACAGAGGTAATGAACTCACAATTTACAAAGGTAATGAACTCACAATTTACAAAGGTAATGAACTCACAATTTACAAAGGTAATGAACTCCAGGTAAGTCTGGTCACAATCAGGTAGTTGTGCTGTTTCGATAAATGTGTTGAAGATTGTTGTTAGTGGTACAAACAGTGCCTCTGCTCCCTCTCTCAGGACCCATGATAGATGTGTTGAAGATTGTTGTTAGTGGTACACATAATGCTTCTGCTCCCTCTCTCAGGACCCATGGAGAGATGTCCAGTCCCATCGCTTTTGAGGTATCTAGTTCACTTAGCAGCCTCTTCACTTCCTCGGTTGTGTGTATTGTGTCCAGCACTTGATGGTGTACCCCACCACTTTGTCTTTCTGTAGTCCTTTCTGTCTCCTCTGTGAATACTTCTTTAAATCTCATATTGGTATCTTCACATACTTCTAGATTGGTTCATGTGAACTCCCCTCCTTCCTTCCTCAACAATCCTTAACTGTTGTGTTCCTCCTGATGTGACTGTACAACAGCTTCAGGTCAGACTTGGCTTTTGATGCTATGTCATTGTCGCTGGACCTGCCCCCTTACCTGTGCATATTGCTTTCTGGCTCTTCAACTAATCTTATTCTCCTGGGTCCTTTGTCTTCTATACTTCTTCCATTCTCTAGCACACTTAGTTTTGGCCTCTCTACAACTTTGGTTGAACAAGGCTCGTTCTGGCCTTCTCATTACCTCTGTTGCTCTTGGGTACAGACTCCTCCTCAGCTTCCTTGCATATTGTTCTCACATATTCCACCATCTCATTTACTGATTTTCCCACCAGTTGTCTGTCCTACTGAACCTCATGCAGGAAATTCCTCATGCCTATGTAGTCCCTCTCTTGTAGTTTGGCTTCACCTGCCCTACTCTCCCTGCTTCCCTCTCCACTTGTAACTCTATGTATTTGAAGCTCAGAACCCCGTGATCATAAGTTCTGAGGGGCTTTTCATATGTGATTTCACCAATGTCTGAACTGCTCAAGGTGAATACTAGGTCTAGTCTTGCTGGATCGTTCTCTCTCTCTCTCTCTCTCTCTCTCTCTCTCTCTCTCTCTCTCTCTCTCTCTCTCTCTCTCTTCTCTCTCTTCTCTCACTCTCTCTCAGTAGGTTCTTGGAAGTCATTGTTGACATGATACCAAAATTCCTGGCCATTCTACCAGTGAGCACAGGCTGCCAGCTGCCTCACCCACAGCTGGTGCTTGGGGTTATTACCCTTATCACAGCTGGTGCATACCTGCAGTATGCACCAGCTGTGGGACAACCAGGGGTCTTTAAGACAACCAGGGGTCTTGAAGACAACCAGGGATCTTGAAGACAACCAGGGGTCTTGAAGACACCCAGGGGTCTTAAAGACAACCAGGGGTGTACTGGTAGCCGCCTTACATACACTGGAAGACAGTTGAACAGTCTTGGTGCCCTGACACATACAATGCCAGAGTCTGCAACACAAGCAGGTGTTGCAAGATCATTAATACTGCAGGTGTTGCAACTCCATTAATACTGGAAGAGTGTTGCAAGGTTAATTAACCTGGCAGTATTGATGGACTGACTGAGCACATATAAACTGTCAGAGTACCAGAACTCTCACTGCTGGTACTGCACTCATACCAGGTACACACTGCTACTATACACTGCCTGTATACACTGTCAGAGTACCAGAACTCTCACTGCTGGTACTGCACTCATACCAGGTACACACTGCTACTATACACTGCCTATATACACTGCCAGAGTACCAGAACTCTCACTGCTAGTATTGCACTCATACCAGGTACACACTGCTACTATACACTGCCTGTATACACTGTCAGAGTACCAGAACTCTCACTGCTGGTACTGCACTCATACCAGGTACACACTGCCACTATACACTGCTTCTATATACTGCCTATACACACTGCAAATATTCACACTGCCTATACATACTATGTATATACACTATTTTGAATCATGTACACTTATATATATATATATATAATATATATATATATATATATATATAATATTTTATATATATATATATATATATATATATATATATATATAATATATATAAACATACTTTTCAGAATGTGTTGTGGGTTGATCGCTATCTCTTGGCTCCTCTGTGGTAAGTAGTGACTTGTGTGTAGACCTAGGTGCAGCAGACCTAGGTGTGGCTACAGCAGACCTAGGTGTAGCAGACCTAGGTGTATCAGACCTAGGTGTAGCTACAGCAGACTTACGTGCAGCAGACCTAGGTGTAGCAGACCTAGGTGTAGCAGACCTAGGTGTAGCAGACCTAGGTGTAGCTACAGCAGACCTACGTGCAGCAGACCTAGGTGTAGCAGACCTAGGTGTAGCTACAGCAGACCTACGTGAAGCAGACCTAGGTGTAGCAGACCTAGGTGTAGCTACAGCAGACCTAGGTGTAGCTACAGCAGACCTAGGTGTATCAGACCTAGGTGTATCAGACCTAGGTGTATCAGACCTAGGTGTAGCTACAGAAGACCTACGTGCAGCAGACCTAGGTGTAGCAGACCTAGGTGTAGCTACAGCAGACCTAGGTGAAGCAGACCTAGGTGTATCAGACCTAGGTGTAGCTACAGCAGACCTACGTGCAGCAGACCTAGGTGTAGCAGACCTAGGTGTAGCTACAGCAGACTTACGTGCAGCAGACCTAGGTGTAGCAGACCTAGGTGTAGCAGACCTAGGTGTAGCTACAGCAGACCTACGTGCAGCAGACCTAGGTGTAGCAGACCTAGGTGTAGCTACAGCAGACCTAGGTGTATCAGACCTAGGTGTATCAGACCTAGGTGTAGCTACAGAAGACCTACGTGCAGCAGACCTAGGTGTAGCAGACCTAGGTGTAGCTACAGCAGACCTAGGTGAAGCAGACCTAGGTGTATCAGACCTAGGTGTAGCTACAGCAGACCTACGTGCAGCAGACCTAGGTGTAGCAGACCTAGGTGTAGCTACAACAGACCTAGGTGTAGCTACAACAGACCTAGGTGTATCAGACCTAGGTGTAGCTACAGCAGGCCTACATGCAGCAGACCTAGGTGTAGTAGACCTAGGTGTAGCAGACCTAGGTGTAGCAGACCTAGGTGTAGTAGACCTAGGTGTAGCAGACCTAGGTGTAGCAGACCTAGGTGTAGCAGACCTAGGTGCAGCAGACCTACGTGTAGCAGACCTAGGTTCAGCATACCTAGGTGTAGCAGACTTAGGTGTAGAAGACCTAGGTGTAGCAGACCTAGGTGTAGCTACAACAATTACCTTCAATTTTTCAGGTGCTTTAACGTACCTAGGTGCTTTTACAGCGTCCCTAGGTGCCTCTACAACGTCCCTAGATGCCTCTACAGCGTCCCTAGGTGCCCCTACATCGTCCCTAGGTGCCTCTACAGCGTCCCTAGGTGCTTCGACAGCGTCCCTAGGTGCCTCTACAGCGTCCCTAGGTGCCCCTACATCGTCCCTAGGTGCCTCTACAACATCCCTAGGTGCCTCTACAGCGTCCCTAAGTGTCTCAACAGCGTCCTTAGGTGCCTCTACAGCGTCCCTAGGTGCCTCTACAGCGTCCTTAGGTGCCCCCACATCGTCCCTAGGTGCCTCTACAGCGTCCCTAGGTGCTTCGACAGCGTCCCTAGGAGCAGCAATAGCAGCTACCTACAACAGTCTTCCTGAGGTGCAACGTAGAATGGCACCTATGATACACCTATGTGTCAGTGACACTCTAGGTCAGAATTATTATTATAATAATTATTATTATGATTATTATAAATATTACTATTATCATTATTATTATTATTACTATTATCATTAACACATCGGCTGTCTCCCACCAAGGCAGGGTGGCCTGAAAAAGAAAAACTTTCACCATCATTCACTCCATCACTGTCTTGCCAGAAGGGTGCTTTACACTACAGTTTTTAAACTGCAACATTAACACCCCTCCTTCAGAGTGCAGGCATTGTACTTCCCATCTCCAGGACTCAAGTCCGGCCTGCCGGTTTCCCTGAACCCCTTCATAAATGTTACTTTGCTCACACTCCAACAGCACGTCAAGTATTAAAAACCATTTGTCTCCATTCACTCCTATCAAACACGCTCATGCATGCCTGCTTGAAGTCCAAGCCCCTCGCACACAAAACCTCCTTTACCCCCTCCCTCCAACCCTTCCTAGGCCGACCCCTACCCCGCCTTCCCTCCACTACAGATTTATACACTCTCGAAGTCATTCTGTCTTGTTCCATTCTCTCTACATGTCCGAACCACCTCAATAACCCCTCCTCAACCCTCCGGACAATACGTTTAGGAACCCTGCACCTTATAATCTCTACGCTATGGATTCTCTGCATTATATTCACACCACATATTGCCCTCAGACACGACATCTCCACTGCCTCCAGCCTTCCCCTTGTTGCAACATTCATCACCCATGCTTCACACCCATATAAGAGCGTTGGTAAAACTATACTCTCATATATTCACCTCTTTGCTTCCATGGATTAAGTTCTTTGTCTCCACAGACTCCTCAGTACACCACTCACCTTTTTCCCCTCATCAATTCTATGATTCACCTCATCTTGCATAGACACATCTTATAATTATTAATGTTGTTGTTGGCCTGACAGAGGGTGTGGTAGGGGGTGTATGGAGGGGGGGAGGGCCAGCAGTGGCCCTCTGGACTGGCCGTGAGTGCCAGACTGTGGCCCTGGGACATGCCACCTACCACCTCGGTGCCATCTTCATCCTGGTCGACCACCTGCACCCACTACTCAACTCCCTGGCTCTGGTAAGTTAATATTCCCACTAAGTTCCTTCTATTGCAACACTTAGATTTAGACTCCATATTTTGATCCAAAAAATAATGCAGGCTGTTCGACCCATTTTCAAAGTAATTTGCTTAGAAATAAGGTCTATTATTTTAAAACCTCCTATATAAAGACCAGTCAGGGAGGCGATGCTCCTGATAAAGTTCTGCGAACTAAAGTGAAAGGCCTCAAGATCTAATATTTATTATTTTTCTATTTTTTTCGGCAGATTCAAGAATTAGTGTCCAATAACTCCATTAATATACAAGTAAGTACATGTACAGGTATTGTACAGGGTCAGATAGACTGTTACAGTGGACCCCCGAGTTTCGTGATTAATCCGTTCCAGAGAGTCCGCCGAAAGTCGGAATTTACGAAACTCAAAACCATTTTCCCCATAAGAAATAATGGAAATAAAATTAATCTGTTCCAAACACCCAAAAATATTAAAATAATTTTTTTTTTTCAAATTAAATAAAGATTTACATACTGAAAACAATCAGATATCAAGTACATGCATATAAAAAATAATAACATTGCACTTACCTTTACTGAAGACTTCTGGTTGGATGGAAGATGGGAGGAGGGGATAGGAGGAAGGTGTACACTATTGTTTGGAAGGAGAATCTCCTTCCATTAGGATTTCAGGTAGCAAGTCCATTTCTGGGGTTACTTCGCTACTTCTTTTAATGCCACTGGGAACAACTTGAGAGTCACTGGACCCCTGTCGCACAAAATATCTGTCCAGAGAGGTCTGTTTCTGGCATTTCTTTATGATTTGCCTGAAGTGGGACAAGGTTTTGTCACTGAACATGTTGCAGATATGGCTTGTTTCAGCTTGGTCAGGGTGATACTTTTCAACAAAACTTTGCAACTCATTCCACTTTGAACACATGTCCTCAATCACCGAAGAAGGCACCTCCCTCACTCTCTTTTCCTCCTCCTCTGAAGCAAGTTCCTCAGCTGTGGTTGAAGGTCTTGCAGTTCGTCAGTGGTTATCTCTTCCCTGTGGTCCTCCACCAACTCTTCCACCCCATGGACTTGCCCAATGCCACAACACCTTCCACACCAGTCCACTAACACCCAAGATGTGACCCACACCAGTCCACTAACACCAGATGTGACCCACACCAGTCTACAACACTCAGATGTGACCCACCCAGTCACTACACCAGATGTGACCCACACCAGTCACTAACACTCAGGATGTGACCCACACCAGTCCACTAACACCCAGGATGTGACCCACACCAGTCCACCAACACCCAGGATGCCACCCACACAAGTCCACTAACACCCAGGATGCCACCCACACAAGTCCACTAACCCCAGGATGCCACCCACACCAGTCCACTAACACCCAGGTACCTATTTACTGCTAGGTGAACATAGACAACCGGTGTAAGGAAACACGTCCGATGCTTCCGCCCCTTCGCTGGGATCGAACCCGGACCTTCACCGTATGAAGCGAGGGTTTTTGCCACGAGGCCTATCATATGTTTGTACAGGGATTATACATGTCAGATACGACACATACACACACACACAACAATATATATATATATATATATTATATATATATATATATATATATATATATATATATATATATATATATATATATATATATAATAATATATATATATATATATATATATATATATTCTTCTTCAGAAAACATTATGTATGTTGGTGAGTGTGGATGCTATGACTACTGAGATGAGATCTACACTGGAGGGCAGCATCCCTGAGATGCTGAAGATTATCCTTCTCAGCCTGGTCTATCCTGCATTATCCTGGGATAGTAGAGGGATACCTGGAGGCAGCTGGGATAGCCAGAGCATCTGGGATAAGAGGGATAGCCAGAACATCAGGTACTGGGATAGGCAGTGCCAGACAGTGCCCCAGCAGTCAGGAAGTGCCCAGGTGAGTCTCCAGGTACCTGAGTACCCAGGGGATGGCAGTGTCACCTTCAGGAGGGCCGGGAGCTGGAGCTGCACCTCAGGGCTCATCCTTCAGGGACCACTAACACCTGCCCCTTCAAGTAACTTCAAGGGCAGGACCTTAATTCTTACTGCTGTGAACGTAAGTACTGACCTTATTGATAAGACACATGTACAACACCTAGGTGTCTTTGTTGATGAATAAGACACATGTACAACACCTAGTTGTCTTTATTGATGAATAAGACACATGTACAACACTTAGGTGTCTTTATTGATGAATAAGACACATGTACAACACCTGGGTGTCTTTATTGATGAATAAGACACATGTACAACACCTGGGTGACTTTATTGATGAATAAGACACATGCACAACACCAGGGTGACTTTATTGATGAATAAGACACATGTACAACACCTAGGTGTCTTTATTGATGAATAAGACACATGTACAACACCAGGGTGACTTTATTGATGAATAAGACACATGTACAACACCTGGGTGTCTTTATTGATGAATAAGACACATGTACAACACCTGGGTGTCTTTATTGATGAATAAGACACATGTACAACACCTGGGTGACTTTATTGATGAATATTAAATTAATTTACCTTCCTTTGGTTAGAAACCCAGGGTCTTCGAAGTTCAGAGACCTCCAGGGACCCCCAAAGACCTCCAGGGACCCCCAGGGACCCTCAGGGACCTCCAGGGACCCCCAAGGGACCCCCAGCGGCCAGGGTCCCTCAAGAACGTGCAGGGATACATGGCAGAACTAGTCAGGGTCCTGGAGATACATCTCAACTTTTCCTCAGTCGTCACCACTACTAACGCTTTTGGGTGTCAGTCCCGCAATGGTTCCTGGGATGGCATGATAGGCCTCCTGGCTCGTAAGGTAGGCCTTCTGGCTTGTAAGGTAGGCCTACTGACTCGTAAGGTGGGCCTACTGGCTCATTAGGTAGGCCTACCGGCTCAAAAGGTAGGCCTACTGGCTCGGAAGGTAGGCCTCCTGGCTTGTAAGGTAGGCCTACTGGTTTGTAAGGTAGGCCTACTGGCTTGTAAGGTAGGCCTACTGGCTCGTAAGGTAGGCCTCCTGGCTTGTAAGGTAGACTCATATGGCCTCGTTAAGGTAGGCCTCCTGGCTTGTAAGGTAGGCCTACTGGCTCGTAAGGTAGGCCTACTGGCTCATAAGGTAGGCCTCCTGGCTTGTAAGGTAGGCCTCCTGGCTTGTAAGGTAGGCCTACTGGCTTGTAAGGTAGGCCTCCTGGCTTGTAAGGTAGACCTACTGGCTCGTTAGGCCTCCTGGCTTGTAAGGTAGGCCTACTGGCTCGTAAGGTAGGCCTACTGGCTCATAAGGTAGGCCTACTGGCTCATAAGGTAGGCCTACTGGCTCATAAGGTAGGCCTCCTGGCTTGTAAGGTAGGCCTACCTGGCTCGTAAGGTAGGCCTCCTGGCTTGTAAGGTAGGCCTACTGGCTTGTAAGGTAGGCCTACTGGCTTGTAAGGTAGGCCTCCTGGCTCATAAGGTAGGCCTACTGGCTCATAAGGTAGGCCTACTTTTCTTACATGTCATATGTGACAGTACAAGTGATACATTTGCCATATAAGACAATAAGGTCGTTATTACCACACTACAGCAGGCAGACTTGGCCCCTCTGGACCTCTCACCATCCTGGGACAGGACGCAGGTAATAGACTTCAGTCAGTGGATGGGAATAGACAATGTTATTATTCTATCAAGATCACCTCATCCACTACGTCAACCCTTCCTTCTACTGCAAGTCTTCAGTCCATGGGTACGTCAATTCCTGTTTGGAGAGTAGGGGGTCAGTCCCTGAGTCTGGAGAGTAGGGGTTCAGTCCCCAAGTTTTGATAGATGGGGGTCAGGAGGTCAACTGGACCATGCTAGGTAGGTTCAACACTACAGTAGCCCTACTGGACCATGCTAGGTAGGTTCAACACTACAGTAGGCCTACTGGACCATGCTAAGTAGGTTCAACACTACAGTAGGTCTACTGGACCATGTTAGGTAGGTTCAACCAGTAGGCCTACTGGACCATGCTAGGTAGGTTCAATTCACACACTTACACTAACACACCTGTCTTACAGGTGTGGCTGGCCATATTACTGACAGGTGTGGCCACAGGAAGTGTACTATGGGCCATGGACCACATCGTCTGGAGTACACAAGCCCACAGGTGAGTACAGATTTGTACAGGTGTGTACAGGTGTGTATGTGTGGGTACATGAGTTGAACCTACCTAGCATGGTTCAGTAGACACTAATAGACCGATTCTCCACAGGTTGAGTAATGGACTGAAGACGCCATATAAGTTATACGAGACTGCTGTTGTCTCTACTCTCAAACTGTTCGTTATGCAAGGTGAGTACACTGAGTACACTTGTACAGTGAGTAGAGTAACTACCAGCTACCCATGCGTGTTTACAGCACACAACCCATACATTACAGGTAGTAAGTGGAGCTGCAGCTCCTGGTCTGGTAGACTGGCCTCCTGCTGGGTATTCCTGGCTGTGGTATCCCTAGTGTCACTTTACCAGGGCACTGTGGTATCCTTCCTGGCTGTACCCAGGATAGACAGAGCAATAGACAGTGCATTGGAACTGATAGATAGACTGCACACTGTCACACCTGTTGTACGCAAGAACACTGTCTATTACGAGTTTATTATCGTGAGTATAACGAACCTGCTCTGGTTCTGCTCTATGGTATCTATGGTTATACTGGAACTGCTCTATGGTAATACTGGAACTGCTCTATGGTATCTATGGTAATACATTATTCTCATCTATTTCAGAATTTTGAAAAGTACAGAAAAATTGCAGACAACTTGATGTTTCTGCCAGACTCTTACCTGGACACATGGGACTTCTACAGTCATATACAGCAGGGCAAGTATGCTCTCATAGGTGGGTATCAGTCCCTGTACTGGTAGTCAGTCCCTCAGAGAGTGGTAGATGGGGTAGTCAGTCCCTCAGACAGTGGTAGATGGGGTAGTCAGTCCCTCAGGGAGTGGTAGATGGGGTAGTCAGTCCCTCAGAGTCTGAGGGACTGACTGTCAGTCCCTCAGACAGTGGTAGATGGGGTAGTCAGTCCCTGAAACAGTGCAATATAAGGTAGTCAGTCTCTCAAGCAGTGCAATATTGTCAGTCCCTCAGACTTGGTGAACTATACAACGTAAGATAAGGTGGTCAGTTGGTTTAGAAAGACACGTAAGCAAACACTATAACATATTTATTAGAAAACGTTTCGGTCCTGGAAAGTGATCAAGGTTCCAGGACCGAAACGTTTTCTAATAAATATGTTATAGTGTTTGCTTACGTGTCTTTCTAAACCAACTTGTCGGTATTTATTACCAAGGTTTATACCAAGGTGGTCAGTCCCTGAGAGAGTATGTTCTCGCATATTCTTTCACATATTTTCTCACATATTCCCCCACATAATCCTCCCCCAGACACCTGGTCATCCAGTGTTGGTCGTAGTGTGAAGTATGAGGGTCGTCAAGGTCAGTGTCGCTATCATCAGTCAAGTCAGGTGTTGAAGAGTGACCTTGATGTTATGACCTTTCCTCACAACTCTCTCTACAAGGACCTTATTGACCACAAGTTAGTGTAGCGACCTTAATGTATACCAGGGGGTTGAGTTACCGCCACTACTAGTGTTAGTGTAGTGACCTTAATGTGTAGCAGGGGGTCAAGTTACCGCCACTACTAGTGTTAGTGTAGCGACCTTAATGTGTAGCAGAGGGTCGATTCACAGTTCTTATGCAGTTTTTGCTGTGTCTAATAATAATAATAATAATAATAATAATAATAATAATAATAATAATAATAATAATAATAATAATAATACAGGCTGGTCCAGCTACGGTCCTTCGGTATTATAAACAAGTTAAGATCGGTCCAATTCATGGTCCAGTGTCAGGACCAGCCAGTCCACCAGGTCCACCTGAAGTCCCTTGATATATACCAGGTCAGTCCCAGGTCTCACTACCATATTTTATCTTACCCTGAATCAAAAATGTGAGTGTCCTTTAGTTAATGAGGGGTTTTTCTATATATATTTTTTTTCATTTTCAGACACAGAGTGTGTTCCATGTCATGGTTGCTGGGTTGTTAATCTCAGTGGTAGTGTTACTGGTGGAGTTATTGTGTTACTACTGCTACCAGTAACAGTGTTACTACTAGTACCAGTAACACTATTGGTGTTACTACTACTACTACCCATAACACTACTGGTGTTACTACTAGTACTAGTAACACTACTGGTGTTACTGCTACTACCAATAACACTACTGGTGTAACTACTACTACCAGTAACACTATTGGTGTTACTACTACTACCAGTAACACTACTGGTGTTACTACTACTACCAGTAACACTACTGGTGTTACTACTACTACCAGTAACACTACTGGTGTTACTACTACTACTACCCATAACACTACTGGTGTTACTACAAGTACCAGTAACACTACTGGTGTTACTACTACTACCAAGTAACACTACTGGTGTACTACTAGTACTAGTAACACTACTGGTGTTACTACTACCAGTAACACTACTGGTGTTACTACTACTACCAGTAACACTACTGGTGTATACTACTACTACCAGTAACACTACTGGTGTACTACTACTACTAACCAGTAACACTACTGGTGTTACTACTACCAGTAACACTACTGGTGTTACTACTACTACCAGTAACACTACTGGTGTTACTACTACTACCAGTAACACTACTGGTGTTACTACTACTACCAGTAACACTACTGGTGTTACTACTACTACTACCAGTAACACTACTGGTGTTACTACTAGTACTAGTAACACTACTGGTGTTACTACTACCAGTAACACTACTGGTGTTACTACTACTACCAGTAACACTACATAAGACAGAACACAACATGAGGCCCCACACAGCACAGAAGAACTTCCTATACAAATATCTGGCATCACTTCAGGTCCTGTCATCTCACCTACTCACTACTTGACATGTCCCCCTACCTACCATGTCCTTGTATGACATGAATGTAACCTTCCCCATGTATTCTTCTAGTTTCACTTGTGTATCCGCTGAAGAGGACCCCAGAAGAGGGTCAAAATATACACATCAATCATTCTCCTGTATTTCTGTTTCCATGTGTGTTATTACTGAGCACTGACAATTGTTCATTATACTTTAGCTATACAGAGTATATGCATACATACATACAATTTAGGCCTCGTTATACATAGTGTATGTGCACACACAGCAGACCATCAATTAATGCGTGTTCCTTTACCACACTTTCTCTATTACACGACAGTCACCTTCCTACTTACGAACAGGTTCAGTTCCGAGCTATCATTCATAAGTCTAGCATATGCGTGTGTACAGTATACCTGAGCACAGCAAATATACGTACTGTACACTGGTAAACATAACATGTGTTATAAATTAAATAATGTTGATAATGTTTATAATAGTGTAAAATAATATTATTTAATAATATAGACAGTGAGAAGGTATTGCAAATTGTTCGTATTATCGAAAGTTCACAACACGAATGGTCGTATGTAGGGGAGTCTCTGTATTACAAAATTGTGATATATTTTAATACTGTTAAATTCAACTAACACTGTCACTTCTGAGAAAGTAATTGGAATGCCAGGAGCTGGAGTATGGCAGTTTCCCCTCCATCTAGTGAAGTTATGGACAGCCTGTGTGTCAGGTCACTGTCATTGCTGGAGTAGGCCTGGCTTCCTTTCCTGTCTGACCTCTCATTGGTCCATACGTGTCCCATACAAGTCTCAGATCTGTGTTTGCGATTCAGTAAGTTGATTCCTTCAGAGCTGTCAATACATGCAGTGTTCTCATACCAATAAGTCATTTTGACTTTTCTTGTGTTATCCTGGTGGGTAATTTACACTGTGCATGATAACTGTACGTTCTTATGTGTACGTGTATCTGAATAAACTTACAATACTCAAACATCAGCTTGCCGGAGATGATGTTTATGTACATATTGAGAGGGTAGACATGACCTGCACATGTCCAGGAGAGGGACTCTCCCAGTATTTATATCCAGTAGTCCCCCTTGTATCTGCAAGGGATACCTTCCAAGAACTACCATGGATGTCAGAAACCCTGGATAGTAGTGAACACTATACAGTGGAACCTCGGTATATGGCCAGCTCCCTGTTCAAAAAAAGCTCAGCACTCGACCAAGCAAATACAACATGCCAGAACTCTGCGGTAAACTATTTCATGTTTCTTCACATTTTTTATTTTTTTTTTGTATTATCTGTATAAATAAGTCACCATGAGGCCTACGACGATTAGTGATAACAGCTGACCAAAGAGAAAATTGGTTGGGAAGAACTTGTTTGATACTCAGAGAGGCACTCGAACAGCCTTCTGGAATGAATTAAGGTCGCAAACCAAGGTTCCACTGTATATAAGTTGTTTTTGGTTTACATACATAGCCATGACGAAGTATAATTGATAAATTGTGCACAATAAGTGGAGAATTATCACTTTTTCACTGATGGGAAGAACTTCACAACTTCTCTTAGGCTTTGAACAACTGTCACCATCACTACTTTTGTGCTATGTCTCCATTATTATTAAGCAAAAATAAGGCTTATTTTCAGGCCATTATTAAACTAAATTAAGGCTTATTTTCAGACCATTATTAAGCAAATTAAGGCTTTTTTTTTAGGACATTATTACGCAAAATTAAGGCTTATTTTTGGGCCACAGTAAACCACGGATACCTTGGAACCATAGCAGAAACTGAATCCACAGATACTGGGGTTCTACTGCATCCTTATCTTCCTTTGCATAATAAAGGTTAAAAGTTCAAAGGAACCTGCATGTAATGTGTATACAGTATCTACTTCATATATATTTGTGTGTCAATTTAGATGGTATGCTTGTATATTGTGGTAAAGACTCTTATGATGTGTGAGGATGATGGTGGTGTTAAGGGCCACCAGCCTGCAAGCATCCCACCCACCCTTCCATAGACTGATATTTTTATTGCTGAAAATGCAATGGAAATGATACTTTGATTATATTCCTTTACTGTAATAAATTTATTATGTACTGAACAGCTGAATAATTAAATAATTACTGTGACTAATTGCTTTTGCACCATCGTAAAGTTGAATCATAAGTTGAACCATTGTAAGTAATGGACCACCTGTTAATTTGACAGCAGTGAGAGATACAGTGGCCCCAGGGGTGTTACAACCCTCAACCCAATGATGACATTATAATGGGAGAACACTAAGCCCATGGGGATTATACAGTGCCTATGAGGGTGTAGGGTGGATGGAAGGCATTCAGGCTTAATTCAAGGGACTGGTTCACAGATTCAATTCCCTTGAAGAAGGGCCAAAGCATCCCTCTCCAAAATCAGCAACCACAATATAAAGAAATATATTTCTGTAACATTTGTAGCCTTAAGCAATGCATTAAGCATAATACATCATAATGAACTGCAATTACATTATCATTTATATTTTTTATGATTTAGATATCTAAAAAGTTTGTCATTTTTGGGGGGTCTAAGGAATGTAACACTATTTTTTCTGTAAGTTCTTCAGTTTATTGTACACAAGTCATTCTGGAACACAACCTTATTTTCCCCCATAAGGTTTTCAGTTCCTTTTACACAATTCATCTTACAACATAACCATATTTTCCCTAATAAGGTCTTCAGTTTCTTTTACACAATTCACCTTGGAGCATAACCCTATTTTCCCCATAAGGTCTTCAGTTTCGTTTACACAATTTCATGCTGCACCGAGTCTTCAGGAACCTATCATGTTAATAGGTTTCCTGTACATACAATTTAGGCCTGGCTATACATAGAGTATATGTATATACATACAGTTTAGGCCTGGTTATAGAATATATATATATATATATATATATATATATATATATATATATATATATATATATATATATATATATATATATATATATATATATATATACATACAATTTAGGCCTGGCTATACACAAAGTATATGTATATACATACAATTTAGGCCTGGCTATACATAGAGTATATGTGTATATCAATAAAGCCAATATTTAACCCCAGGTTCTAGTGTTCTTGGTTCTTGGTTCTGTCTTGCTATGTGCGGGTTGAACTGTGACGAATATTTCTGCTGGAACAGCGGTCTAGGGTTGACAGTCAGCTCACTAGTAGTAGCAGTAGTGAGCTTAGTACCTGCTAGTAGTTTCTCAGCTCTGTCTCTCTCCTCAGCCTCTCTTCTCAGTCGTTCTCCTCTGAGAACTTCCAGTTTCTGCTGTTTCTCTCTCAGTTCTTCATCGTCAGTGCTGTGCATGGGACTATCTGTGCTACTACTGCTACTATTACTACTTGTCTTGCTTTTACTACCATCCAATCTTCCTCTCTTATGCGTATCTTTATCTCTGATGTTCATGTGAGTCTTTCGTCTCTTTGTTTCCCACGAATCATTATCACTGCTACTATCTCTCTCTCGTTTATCACTGCTTCTCTCTCTCCCTCGTTTAATGCCTCTCTCCATCCTGTCTTTATTCTTTGTTATTTTATCGTCTTCACTGTGTTTCCTCTTCCTGCTTTCCTTTCTTTTCCTTTTCCTGTGTTTCTTACTTTTCCTAGCTTCCTTTCTGTGTTTCTTCTTGTGTCGCTTCCTCTGATTTTCAGATTTATTCGCCCTGTTTACGTAATCAGTGGGAGGATTTGTGTTGTACTGACCATCAGTAGCCAATACCTGTGCTAATTGAGTTTTCTGTGATTTTAGACCTAAATTTGCGTTGCACGTAGTATCGGCAGCCGATATTGATGTTAATTGAGTTTTCTTGGCCGGTCTGAGTCCAGCATACTTAATGATGTCATTAATTGGGTCCATCCTACTCTTAGTCTTGAGTCCGACTTCGTCTAAGTCATCAGACGACTCGCCTTGGCCCCGCCGGGTGATTCTTCCACCAGCCACCTCATACCAGGCCTTTCCACCCTTAGCTTCGACCGAATCCTGGCCCAGATAGGTCAGGTACCCTATACTCTTCTCGTACTTCTCTTGTTCGGCCTTTTTCTCAGCCTCGTGTTCTGGATTGGCTCCGCTGGGTCGTTTCCCCTCTTCCAGGTCTCGGAAGAGATTGATGTTACCCTCGGAGGTGTAGATGTTGGCCTCTGGGGTTGACTTGGTTGAGGTGATCTGCGGTTGTGTGTAACCACCATCGTATCTCAGTCGTGCTGCTGTTCGTAGGTATGATGTACGTGCTTCCTGCTCCTGCAATATTATTATTATTATTACAGGTTGGCCATCACCAATCCAGCACTAATTTCAGCTAGCATAACTTCAAATTTCCTGGGTCACCACACCAACCTGCCGCTACTGTTTGGTGGTGCTACTTGCTGCATGAGTTATTCCAATTTCTTTTTCTCCATTTACTGTTATAACCTGCTCACTTTTAGCCCTAGCCATGGTTCCAATGAATAAAAGAAATGCTTTTCATTGTGGAAAGCACATACACTGTACATTGTCCATAAAGTCCATAAAAGATAAGGTGGTTTTGAAGCCACTGTCGGTCGCCATGAACTCAGCTCACTCAGATAAGCTGTGACTGGTAAATTTGGGCCTACATATGAAAGAATAGGTCTGTGTGGTAAGTGTGCACTATATAAAAAACAGTCCTGCAGCACGTAATGCATAATGAGAAAAAAACTGCGACTTATGTTTATGGTGTAAATCCGAATTTGCAGTGTATTTTCATGTGGTCTGTATGGTTGTAGTCTTGTTTTTTGGTCTCATTTGATAGAATGGAAGATATATTACTGAAATAGATATAATTTTGATTGGTTTCACGCTGGAAAGTACCTTAAAATTGAGCTCAAAGTAACGGAAATGTTTGATTTTTGCCGATGTTCAAGAGTAAACAAATGACGTCACCATCCAATGTGTCCAACTGGCTGGTCTAATACACAATCACGAATGAATTGGCATTATTAACACAATTATTACAAAAATGCAGTAGCCTGTATAACAGTAAATCTTCTATTGTTTTATATGAATAAAATTCAAAATGGAAAGCAAGAATAATATAAGAGGGTCCTGGAGACGTGATTAATGAACAGAGATAATGTTATTTTAGTGCCAGGAATGTCTGCCTTGTTTATTCTGGACCCTATTTTGAAACTGGCATCTTTTTGAAATTTGTGTGAAATTGGTCAAACTACCGATTTCTGACCATGTTATTGGGTAGTTTATATCGGTGAATGAGTGGTTTCTTGTACTCAGTCGACAGAATAGAAAGAATACTAGTGAAATAGCTATGAGTTTGGTAGACAGGAACACTGGAATGGGCCAAAAGTAAGGCATAAAGTAGGTGATCTCGTCAATGCACAAATATCGCTGTTGGGTTAAGTGTATTCTAGCCTAACCATTCTGTAATCCAGCAAAATCACTAATCTGGTGCCCTACAGGTCCTAGTGATGCTGGATTAGTGATGGTCAACCTGTATTACCCTATTATTTTTATTATTATAAATACTATTATTACTATTATCATTATTTTTGTATTTATTATTAATAAATCCTGAAATGTCTATACAAAGGAACTTTACAAGTGAACTGACTGTATACAGTGGAACTTTATAATAGAACTGACTGTATATACTGGAACTTTATAAGAGAAGTGACTGTATATAGTGGAACTGGCTGAATATAGTGGAACTTTATAAGAGAACTGACTGTATATAGTGGAACTTTATAAGTGAACTGACTGTATATAGTGGAACTTAATAAGAGAAGTGACTGTATATAGTGGAACTGACTGTATATAATGTAACTTTATAAGTGAACTGACTGTATATAGTGGAACTTTATAAGTGAACTGACTGTATAATAAAACTTACAGCAAGCTTGGCTCTCAGAACTTTCTGCTTGAGCTCTTCCTCAGCCTGAGCTTCATCGCGGCGCACACGGGCGATGTTGTCCTTCGTGCGCACATGCCACCTGTGAATGCAATAATAATTAGTATGTGTACATGTCTGCATACAGTATCCATACATATGTGTGCACATGTCACCTGTGAATGTAATAATAATTAGTAATGTGTACATGTGTGCATACATGTCCCAGGTTGAGGGACTGATTACCTCATACTCCTCCTCTCCTTACGCCTTCCTCTTTGTATTGGACTGATGAAGCCACTGTGTGGCGAAACATTTCCTGAATAAAGATTCCCATATGCTGCATAAGTGTCTCAATCTTCAATAACTGTGATGTTGAAATTAAGACACATGTGCAACGTCTACAATAAAGATACCCAGATGTTGCACATGTGTCTTAATTTCATCTTGTCGGTATTATATACCATTCTCGCACACCTGTGATGTTAACAAAAAAAAGGCACAATACCGTGACTGGAATGATACACAAATAACAGTGTGACTTTGTAAATGGTCCGAGTCGGACTGAAACATCGTCGTAAGTTCCTCTCTTCTATGTGCAGGTTATCTGTGTAACTGTGATGTTGATATACAGTAGTAAAATATTTAGTAAAACGTAACATACGATGCTATGTAGGTACTTTATATAGCAAAGGTTTGACATTATGCCCTACCGAGTATGTTGGCAATTTTCTAAGATTTGACTTTAGTCTATTTTGACTTTCGACCGGTTGGTCGGAACCAAGCTTGGTCGTAAGTCAGATGGTACTAGTATGTACACAAATGCATACAGTATATATACACACGTGCATGAGATATCTATACACAAGTATGTGTGTACAGTATGTATACATGTGTGTACAGTATACACACATGCATACAGGCCATGTGTACACACAACAACATCTATACATATGTATAATGTATTAAACACAACACATGTCTCATACAAAACTCTGGCAACTCCCAGGAAATACAAAAAAGAAGAAACAGAATCACCATTGTTCATACAGTCCTCGTCTTCTAAGAATTATTATTATCATAACCAAGCACTAAACCCTTAAGGGTCTGTCTTGCCGGCCTCAGACATGAAATATTAAGAGAATATCTGGGGAATCATGGACTGAATGGGGTTCAAACCCATGGTATGTGAATCCTGAATAATAATAAGTCTTATTTTAATAAAAATAATAACAGCAATAATAACATTAATATTTATATTATTATTATAATCCTTATATTTAGGGTGAAGCACTAAACCCACAGGGGTCACATAGCAAAGGACCCCAATGGAAATAAGTCACTCTGTCTGACTTTTTTGGGTTATCCCAGGTTGTCTACACATATGCTGCTATGTATGATAATTCTATGTAACTGTATTTGTGTATACCTGAATAAACTTACTTACTTACTTACTTACTTACTTACCGTGAAGCCCTGAGCTTCACTCCCTTGGATCAAGAACCTCAACCCCAGGGGGCTGCATGACCCCTACAGGTTTAGCTCTCAAAAGACCAGCAGACTCACCTCTTCTTGGGTAAGATGTTCATCTTCGGAGGTCAGGTCTGGGACCAGTCCTAGGGGGGTCCTGGGAGTCCTAGGACCAGTCCTTAGGGGGCCAGTGGCTCCCCAGAAAAGCTGTGACTTCGAGAAAGTTTATTAAGCTTGATAATAAGCAATGTAAGCTTAGTCTGGTCTGGGACCAGTCCTAGGGGGACAGTGACCCCGACGACACTACTGGCAACTTCGACCCTATTTTGGGGGGATTTGTAGCTTAGGATGCCTTAGTGATGTGTGCTGAGTAAGCTTATTAAGCTTGACAGTAAGCGCTGTCAGCTTAAACAGTCAGGTCTGAGCCCCAGTTCGTCCTCAGAATCAACACTGAAAATAATCATTTTTATTAACATTTCTGCTTTATTTTGGGTTAAAATTAGATAATATAACTTATATGTGTCCATAACAACTGTGTGCAGTCATTAATATTGCAAAAGATGTTGAATATATTGTAAAAAAAAAGGTTAAATATTGACTTACTTTCGTCGTTTTGTTGTTGTTGTTGGTTTATAGGGCCGCCGCTGATAGCGCCGTATTGAACCCTCTTTCCTGGGGGTACGGTCTTATTTTATTGATTTTACTGAGTTATCCTAGATTAAGCCTGCATAATATACTATGCATGTGTTTATATCACGTATGTGTCTTCTATTCCATTACAAAAATGTTGTATATCATCCATGAAAAGGTTAAATAATGACTTATAATCACTTCCAGCGCCATAATGAATCCTCGTAACTGGAAACGTAAACACATTTGCAGTTTGCAACTAATGTGACATTTTATTGTCGCAATGTTTCGCTCTCCAGGAGCTTTATCAAGCAGTTACAAGCAATACATGGACACAGAGGGTATATATAGGCTCAGAGTGAGGTGCAATACTAGTGAGGTACCATTTCGATGTTCACTAGTAGTAGTAGTAGTAATACAATATGGTGGAGCAATTAATTCGTACATGAGTAAAAGGATATAAAAGCTATTACTTGGGTAACATAAAAATAGGTTGGACAAATATAGACTGGAAAGAGGCAGCATGTTTCAGTGTTCACTCTCTGTAATGTGCTTTGTGATTATCAAATGGTATACAATACCGACAGGTTGTGTACGAATGGTATATAATACCGACAAGATGAGATTAAGACACATGTGCAACATCTGGGTATGGAAATAAATGGTATAAAATACCGACACAATGGCAATATAAACACAAATGCAGTATAATGTGATCCTTTATTGACTACGTTTCGCCCACACAGTGGGCTTTTTCAAGTCACAAACAGAACTACCTGGGGTGGAAGGAACGCGAGTATTTATAGTCCGGCTGAGGTCAGGTGAAGAATGCTGCATCTGATGATGTACCGAGTGGGGTTATAGAGTCTAAAAACTTGGGTAGCTTGGAAAGGAGACTGGACAAGTTTTTGAGCAGACCTTCTACAGTGTTCTTATGTGGGATAGCGATGAAGAAGTTTCTTGGCAAGTGGTTCAGCTATGTTATAGAAGCCACTATTCTGGTTGAAGTTGTCGGATATAGAAATAAGTGACTTCACTTATTTCTATATCCGACAACTTCAACCAGAATAGTGGCTTCTATAACATAGCTGAACCACTTGCCAAGAAACTTCTTCATCGCTATCCCACATAAGAACACTGTAGAAGGTCTGCTCAAAAACTTGTCCAGTCTCCTTTCCAAGCTACCCAAGTTTTTAGACTCTATAACCCCACTCGGTACATCATCAGATGCAGCATTCTTCACCTGACCTCAGCCGGACTATAAATACTCGCGTTCCTTCCACCCCAGGTAGTTCTGTTTGTGACTTGAAAAAGCCCACTGTGTGGGCGAAACGTAGTCAATAAAGGATCACATTATACTGCATTTGTGTTTATATTGCCAACATCTGGGTATCTTTATTGTAGACGTTTCGCCATCCAGTGGCTTTATCAATACAAATTCTAGGACATAACTTGAAGACAGTAGAACTATGTACAGAAGATGAGGTAATCAGTCCCTCAACCTAGGAGTAGGTGCGAAGAGCACCTACTCCTCAAAACTTTAAGGGTGATGGACTGATTACATCGTCTTCAAGTATCTTCTGCTTCTATCAACTTTTCTGTACTTGACTGAAGAAGCCTACTGTGTAGGCGAAACGTTTGATAATAAAGATACCTAACTGTTGCATATGTGTCTTACCTAACAACCTGTCGGTATTTTATACCATTTTAATGTTCAGTCAGTCCCTCAGCCTGGAGAAGTTCTGTTCCAAAGTCTGGAACTAACTGAAGATCAAGCGACAGTGTTGAGACTTAAATACTGTCGGAAGGAGAGGTGCAGAGTAGTAGTAGTGAGAATGTAGCCACTGAGAGGTCATGTTCCTCTCAGATCAAACAGTTCTCACTTGAAAAAGTTGTCCAAGGTGTTTTCTCTTCTGTACCAAGATGCCATTGTGTTGCAGTGTCTGACAGTGTGATTATCAAATGATATACAATACCGACAGGTTGGTAGATAAGACACATAGGCAACATTTAGGCAACTTTATTTCGAAACGTTTCGCCTACACAGTAGGCTTCTTCAGTCGAGTACAGAATTTAGGCAGGAGCAGTAGAGATGTGAAGACGATGTAATCAGTTCATCACCCTTGAAATCGTATATTTGAGGTTGTCAGTCCCTCAGCCTGGAGAAGTTCTGTTCCAAAGTCTGGTAGCAGTAGTGAGAATGCAGCGACTCAGGGAGTACCAACAGTGGTGAACATTAAAATGGTATAAAATACCGACAGGTTGTTAGGTAAGACACATATGCAACAGTTAGGTATCTTTATTTCGAAACGTTTCGCCTACACAGTAGGCTCCTTCAGTCGAGTACAGAAAAGTTGATAGAAGCAGATGAGACTTGAAGACGATGTAATCAGTCCATCACCCTTAAAGTTTTGAGGTGGTCAGTCCCTCAGTCTGGAGAAGAGCATTGTTCCATAGTCTGAAACAATTTGGAGTTGATGTGGAAAAAGACACTTATGTACAGTTCAGGACATTTATTAAAGGAAACGTTTCGCCACGAGTGGCTTCTTCAGTCCTAATACAGAGAAAACTAAGAAAACATTTATATATATAGTGGCAGGAGTCAGGTGAGGTGACGCGTGGGTAGAGGTGGTAGTAGTAGTAGTAGTAGTAGTAGTAGTAGTAGTAGTAGTAGTAGTAGTAATGGAACTAAGGAGGTGAGGCAAGAGAGGGACCTGCTGGCATCAAGTAACACCAGTTCCCAGGATGGGTAATATCCTCTTGCTTAGTAATTTTGAAATACTGTAACTACCGCATTTTTGCTTTATAGTGTTACTGACAGAAATTAGTGCAGCTTCAATGCATTTTCTCCGTCTTAAGTCGTCTTCTTTAATAACTAGTTTAGCTTCATTGAATTTCATGAGGTGTCCAACATCGTCTCCATGTTGAACACATGCGTTTTTGTGGTCATCATTTCTGCAAGCATTTTTGTGTTCTGCTATTCTAATGTCCAGAGTTCTGGCTGTTTCCCCTACATATACTTTGTCACACCCCCCACATGGTATAGTGTAGATTCCTGCACTTGTGCCAGAATCATGCTTGGGTTTTTGTATCAGGTTCCTAATAGTAGTTGAAGAGCTGGTAGATATTTTAGCCAGTTTTCTGTCAAACATGTTTGAAACATTAGTGGCAACGTTGCTGACCGGTAAAACGATGTAACTTGGAGGCTTTTCTTCAATTTGCATATGTGTCTAATTTATCAACATGTCGGTTCTCTGAACCATTCATCTACAAATCTGTCAGACACTGCAACTTCTTGGGATCTTAATACTTAGGAATTCTTCGCTTGCCTAATTCTTGGGCACGACCTACTTCAACATTGAACAAATGTGACACGACCTATGACTGCTGCACCTCTCCTGCCATACGGTTTATAAGCTGCTTCTCCGCTCATATGCCGTATTCTATTCAAGATTGATGGACTGAACACATCAACTCAAGGTTGAGGGACTGATTACCTCATTCTCCTCCTGTTCTTCAAGTTTCTCCTACGTATGGACTGATGAAGCCACTGTGTGGCGAAACGTTTCCTCAATAAAGATACCCAAGAGTTGCATATGTGTCTAATTTATCAACATGTCGGTTCTCTGAACCATTCATCTACAAATTTGATAGGTGTTGGTCTTGCTGAGGATACGTGCTGCACGTTTCCTACAGTCACGTATGAAGTGTAGGGGAAAGTGCAGTGAACTAAAAGAGTTGGTGATGTATGTACATTCTTCTTGTGCAAGAAAGGTATAAAATACCGACAATATGAAAGTTAAGACACATATGCAACATCTGGATATGGCAATATAAACACAAATGCAGTATAATGTGATCCTTTATTGACTACGTTTCGCCCACACAGTGGGCTTTTTCAAGTCACAAACAGAACTACCTGGGGTGGAAGGAACGCCTGCGTACAACACCGTAATTCACACAACCACTTGATAAACTACAGAAACTCAAGACTTATCGCCACAGAAGACAACACTCAATACCGAAGAATCCTGGAATCATCACTTATTTCTATATCCGACAACTTCAACCAGAATAGTGGCTTCTATAACATAGCTGAACCACTTGCCAAGAAGCTTCTTCATCGCTATCCCACATAAGAACACTGTAGAAGGTCTGCTCACAAACTTGTCCAGTCTCCTTTCCAAGCTACCCAAGTTTTTAGACTCTACAACCCAACTCGGTACATCATCAGATGCAGCATTCTTCACCTGACCTCAGCCGGACTATAAATACTCGCGTTCCTTCCACCCCAGGTAGTTCTGTTTGTGACTTGAAAAAGCCCACTGTGTGGGCGAAACGTAGTCAATAAAGGATCACATTATACTGCATTTGTGTTTATATTGCCATTGTGTCGGTATTTTATACCATTTATTTCCAACATCTGGATATCTTTATTGTAGACGTTTCGCCATCCAGTGGCTTTATCAATACAGATTCTAGGGCATAATAGGACAATATAGTTCTAAATGTCTTCCTATTAGTCCCCAGAATCTGTATTGATAAAGCCACTGGATGGCGAAACGTCTACAATAAAGATATCCAGATGTTGCATGTGTCTTAACTTACAGTCTTCTTCGAGGAACTGTGGACTGGAAATTCTGTAGGCTCTCAGAAAGAAGCCAATAACTACCCCTCTTTTAGTTCTTGTGTCATGGTGAGAGAAGAAATGTAGAAGATCGAACATTAAAATGGTATAAAATACCGACAGTGTTAGGTAAGACACATATGCAACAGATAGGTATCTTATTATGAAACGTTTCCCCTACACAGATAGGCTTCTCTCAAGTACAGAAAAGTTGATAGAAGCAGAGATACTTGAAGACGATGTAAATCAAATCCATCACCCTAAAGTTTTGAGGTGGTCAGTCCCTCAGTCTGGAGAAGGCATTGTTCCATAGTATGAAACAATAGGAGAAGGAAGTTGACAGGATGGAGCTTTTATAGCGCAGGAGGTGAGACGTAGGCCACAAGGGAGAGGTAAGAAAAATCAGATGTTGAAAGGTTAGGTCCCCTCAAACCCAGCCCCTCTCACTAGTGGAAGTTGTCGAAGTTTTATTGCAGGTCTGTACCAGAAAACCCTTGTGTTGCAGTGTCTGACAGAGAAAATTAAAATGGTATAAAAACCGACAGGTTGTTAGGTAAGATACATATGCAACAGTTTAGGTATCTTTATTAATGAAACTGTTTCCCTACTGTGTAGTCGAAACGTTTTCATAATAAAGATACTAACTTTTGCATATGTGTCTTACCTAACAACAGTGTGTAGAAGCTCGTTCTTGTAGGTAGGCTTCCGGTAGACTTTAAAAGAAAGTTTATTTATTCCCCCTGTGCGTAAGAGAACGTCGAGAAAAGAGGTAATTGGGTTGTCCTTCTCTCCTCTAGATGTAAAATTAATAGTAGGATCCCAGATTGTGTGATGAATGTGTTTGAAAACTGACAAGATGAAGAATTGGAGACACAATCTATTCAACACATGGGAATCTTTATTGAAGAAACGTTTCGCCACACAGTGGCTTCATCAGTCCAATACAAAGTAGAAGTGGCAGGTCCCACTGTGACCCCGCCTCCTGCTTCACCTCATCTCACGCAGTATATAGCCACCTCTTCTTGGCCCTGTGCTGCACTTCCTACTAGAGTGATGGACTGAACCATCGAATACAGGTGAGGACTGATTAACCCTCAAACTTCAACTCTCCTTACCCATTTCTACTTGTTCGACTGATGAAGCCACTGTTGGCGAAACGTTCTTCAATAAAGATTGCCATGTGGTTGCATAAGTGTCCAATTCTCATCAGGTTCCAGAGTGATGAAGTTGTTGAGGGATGCCCTGTAACATCAAGAATTTTGGAACAATATGACCCAAAATAATCATTCTACATACCGTTGAAGTGGAGGATGAGCCTTAAATAGCGCCAGAGGTGAGACGAAGAGTCCTAGTAGAAGTAAGAAAACGCAGATGTTTGGGAGAAATGTTTACGACTACTCTCTGTGTTCCTGATTAGTGGAGAAATTATTAAGATCCATCGCCGACTTTTCTCCTGTTATTTCCTTTAGCGCGCATTTTTTGTGCGCTATACGCCAAGTGTGACACCATGGCTAATAGCGCACAAAATGCGCGCTAAAGGAATAACATGAAAAGTACGGTCGATGGATCTATAAGTTATCCCTCACTAACAGAACACAGAGAGTAGTCGTCACCAGAGTTAAAGGTCCGATCAGCTAACGGTGAAAAGCTCAGTTCCAAAGGCACATACAAGCTCCCATACTTCTTGTTCCTCATCCTCATATCGACATAGACAAGATGTCAGCACAGCACCGTGTTATTCCTTGCAGATACACCCGAATCTGCATAGACAGTGTCTTCCATTGCAGACACTGCAATAGGCACAGGCTGACATCAACCACTCTACAGTGGGCTGCAGAAAACAATATGAAGTTTCAACGATGAGAAATTCAATTACTCAGATATGGTAAACATGAGGAAATTAAATTCTTCATCAGAGTAACATAACAAATTTCCTGGCCACAAAATAGAGCGAAAAACCACTTAAAGACTGGGAGTGATTATGTCGGAGGATATCTCAACTTCAAGGACTCATTAACATTGTATCAATCGCATCTGCTGAAAAATGAAAGTATGGATAATGAGAACCTTCAAAAACTAGGGAGGCCAAGCCCATGATGACCCTCTTCAGGGTCACTTGTTCTATCTAGCTGGGGAAATTGCTGCACTCTAAGCAGCACCTTTCCAAGGCAGGTGAAATTGCGACCTAGAAATTGAACAGAGAACTTTCACGGCGCGCATAACGGAGATAAAACACCTCAATTACTGGGAGCGCTGAGGTTTCTAACCCTGTAATTCCCTGGAAATTGCAGTGCGAGAGAAACATGATTATATACACATGAAAATCCTATGAGGGACTAGTACCGAACTTGCACAACGAAAATACTCACTACGAAAGCCACAGACTTGCAGAACTATGCACCATCCCCCCAAGTGAAAAGCAGGGGTGTCACTAGCACGTTTAAAGACCATAACCAAAAGTGTCAGGGGCCCGAGCTGTTCAACTCAAACTGCCTCCGTAGACAGCCTGTTACTGTCTGCACAGACAGCCCATGCGGTCTGCCAGCTTAGTTCATATTCGCGCCACTCAGGTGCTGCCATCTATAGGCCTTTGCCCTCAGTATGCCCAGACTTGCCACGCACACACTCACACAGCGGCACGGCTCAAGACACAAGCCCTCCCAGCTCTCTCTCGTGGCATGGCCCCTGCCGGCCATGGGCACAAACAACACAAGCCTGTGTAACCCACCACTACTTATCAATAAAGTAAGAAGCCTCCGAAGACTATATCAATTTAAACTACCCGCCTAACCACTACAAATAACCCCCATTATACTCCCAGCACAACATAAGGGGTATAACCAACAGACCCCTGGCAGTCCTTCAATCTGGCACTGGACAAGCACCTAAAGTCATTTCCTGAACAGCATCCGGGCTGTGCTCGTACCGTTTGTTTTGGTTTAGCGTGCAGCCAGCAGCAAAACGCCCTGGTTGAACAGGCGCTGACCACCAGGAGTCCAGGTCCACAGACACGGGCCGCGGGTGTCGTTGACCCCCGTAAAACCTCCTCCAGGTAAACTCCAGTCAACTCCAGGTCAGGTCCCTCTCAAATCCAGCAGTTTCTCACTGTGTAAAGGTTGCAAGTTGATTGCAGAGTCTGTACCAAGATACCCTTGTGTTGCCGTGTCTGATCAGATGAACCTTAAATGGTATAAAATACCGACAGGTTGTTAGGTAAACACAAATATCAACAGTAGGTATCTTTAAATCGAAACGATTCGCCTACACAGTAGTCTTCTTCAGTCGAGTACAGAAAGTTGATAGAAGCAGAAGATACTTGAGACGATGTAATCAGTCCACACCATTAAAGTTTTTGAGGTAGGACAGTCCCTCAGTTTGGAGAAGAGCATTGTTCCCTTGTCTGAAACATATGGAGTTGAAAGATGAACAACCTCTATAGTGTAGAACTGGCTGGAATTGAGAGGGACCACTGACCTCTCCAACATCTGCTTCTTACTTCTACTAGTGACTTTCGGTCTCACCTCCTGGCGACTAGATTAAGGCTCCATCCTGTCACTTCAACGGAGTTCCATGATCTGCCCTGGGCAGAGGCAAGGGCATGTCCAATTATCGCCTGTTCGAAGAGTCATTGGCGTCAGGATAACATCGATAGGCCCCTGGAATGTTAACCAAATTCTGTGGCTCTCCCTTAAAAAATTCATTTTGAGTCATCGACTCTCAGTCTGTTTAGCGGCTTGCTAAAAACTGAGGTACATATTGGGACTTGATAGCTCACACATTTCCTTGCTGTCATCTGTGTAGACCGACTTGTTTAAGTAGGAGGCCCAATACGGAGCGTATGTTCACGATTTTGAATTGGCATATGGAGAGAAAATTCTTTGGTGGTTTCATTCGATTTCATTTATAGGCATTTAGTATCATCCCGGCGATCCCTGACTTTCCTATAATATTGCCTTTAGCTTAATTCAATGCTTGCTATGTTCTCTTAACCAGTGTCTCCCGATGCATTTCAGAAATATTGCCCTCTTTTAGCCGCTCATTTTAATTCTTTCCGTCGCCTGTAAAGGGAGCGCCTGTCTCTTTTTCTATTTTACATCTACTCCTCCTTTCTTAGAGGACTAAAGCCTTGTGCATACATCGAGTGCCACCAAGTTAATCTGTTCTAGGCATAAGTTGGGGTCTGTGTGCTTAGTACATCTTCCAGCTTATATCGGTTTAGGCCTTGGTTTACTTGGTACCCACTTTATGTTTTTGTTATAGAAGTTGAATTTGGTGAAAGCTCCCTCGTGACTAATCTCTTAGTCGGTCTGGAGCCCGCGATCCAAATGACTGAACCTCAATTAATGTTTGTGATCTGAGTATATAGTTTTATGATATGGTGATGATTTCTATATCAGATCATCATTGTTTAGTGAAGATGAGGTCAGTGTATTCTCCAGTCTAGTAGGCACTATTATTTGCTGGTATTAAATTGAATCATTGCAGAGATTTAAAAGCTCGTGTAATTAGAGGTTTTTCATCAGAGCTGCCTTCCTGGTGTTATTACTGAAACAATATTATTTATGCTATATTCCTCTCAATTTAGGTGCCTTAAGTTGAAAATCCCCCCAGTACAAGATTTGGGTGGCAGGAGCAGGAAGTTTTTCCAACAGAGTGGTCAATTTTTAACAGCTGTTCCTGGAATTACGAAGAGGGTACAACAGTTCAGGGTGTAAAAGCTTACAGGAAGGGAGTTTGCATTTTTCTCCTGTAGTCATATGGGCATGCATTTATTCCTAGGTGGTACATAGTTCAAACGGCCCATCTGTTTTTTTCCAGATTTCCCATGCCAGCAGATACCGAGTGCTAGTATGTGCACAGGCTTGGTTTCCGCTTGCCTGGGTTTCTGTGACTGATTCCCCTGTTGGTGCATGTTTCCCTGTCTTACTTCTATCCTCCCAAGCACCAACAATGAGCCACCAGTTGTTTTTTTGGTAATATAATCCCTCAACATATTGCTAGTGAGTCCTCTTGTTTGCTATTTCCTGCGGATTTCTAGTTGCAGATATTTGGTTTAATCTTATCTTTGACTAACTTCTTTCCCCACTACGGCTCCTGTCCCTATGAGGTCAGTTTATATGTATTCCTCCTGCTAATAATTCCCGACTAACCTGGACAAAATCTCCAGCTTCCATTACTGTCTCCCAGGACAGCACCTCCAGCATCACCATTACTGTCCTCCCAGGACAGCAAACCATCCAGCTTTCACCATACTGTCTCCCAGGACAGCACCTCCACATCACCATTACTGTCACTCCCAGGACAGCACCTCCAGCTTCACCAATACATGTCTCCCAGACCAGCACCTCCACTTCCACCATTCTGTCTCCCAGGAAGCACTATCAGCCCCACATTTACTGACACCAGGACATCACCTCCAGACCCCCCCTTACAGTTTCTGACTACATGCTAGAATCAAGGGCAGTTACAGTCAGCCAGACTTTTTATGTTCCCGATCTGTGTGTGGTCCAGATGGGGCCCCAAGTATAGTTCTTATCGCTGATTTTGTACGACCACCCACCATTTGCCTGCACTGCGGAAGAGATGAGCTAACGCCCGGTGCACCGTAGTCAAGACGAGCGTATAAGCTTGTATATAGTACATAGCGAAGTACATCTTAGCCTTGCCCCTGCACGGTTCCTTCGTCATGGCACTCATGGCGTTGAGTCTGAGTAAGCACGTGACCGACATACTCGGCCCTGTTTACTGAAAGGTCCACTTTTTATCAATGTAGATTCCCAAGTACAGTAGGAGCCTGTCACTCATAGTTTCTATATCCTGACATACGTAATCTATTCACAGGATCTTGTCGCCCCCCTTGTTTTGTAATGGAACATCATTGCAAGAGATTTCTTTCTCAGCCGAGAATCTGAACCTAGTTCCTTGCAAGACTGCGTAATTGGTTCCAAACTCTCTGAGCCTGTCGTTCTACATTGCCTTTCCCATCACATACGATGCAAATCATCAGCAATAGCTGAGGACTGTGTACCACTATGAAAGGGAAGGCCACACAAGTTCCTGCATAAGGATGTTAACTCGAAACATGGTAGGACTGTAGGCACACCTATGTTGCGTACCATTTTCCCAGGGTTTTAAGGAATAGTAAAAAAAAAAAAAAAAGAAAAAAAGTTGTCCCTGAAGCTGACACAGGCCTGCTACTGACCCTAAGCGTATGGACTCTATCCAGCCAGGAGGCGAGTCCTTTGATTCCGCTTCCGAGCTAGTATTGCCCAAATGCTGTGGGGCGGCCTAGCTAAAATGCCTTCTCAAGGTCTGAGGTAGACGACGATACTAGTTTTTTGTTTACAACAGCACATCTGGCTTAGTATGAGTGGTTATGCACTCTGCTGTTACCAACTCCTTTGGTGAAGCCAAATATTGTGATGAAGAGAGGGTCCAAGTTTCCATAGGAGGAGGTTAACACCATCCTCTCAGCATCGTTGGCTAAGCACTGGTCAGCGATATGGGCTCATACTGCCCTGGGCTCCTTGGGCTGGAAATTGGTACGATGGTAGCTTTTCTTCCAAGCTGCTGGAAGTGTCCTGGCCCTGCCACGACTTGTAATTGACGTCTAGTATGGCATCCCACCACTCTGCCCAGCCCGTGCAATCATGGAGTATGTAACACCATCGATGCCCGGCATTGTCGCCTGTGTTCTTAAATGGCACTCGGAGTTTCAAGTCCGTGAGGTCTTTCATCAGTCCTATCTTCGACTCCATGCACAGCTTGTATCGTTAGCTGGCGCGGTGGCAGAAGACCTGTCCTGATATTTCCGGATGTCCTGTGGGAGCTGAGTGGATGCTCACGCTGGAGGTGAAAAGCCCACGATTTCTCAGCTCCTGTGGAGGGTTCGGGTGTGCTGGTGGCCTTGGCTTGCTCTTGCCAGTTCATTGTTGATCATCCCATAACTCAGATAAGGTGGTGTATGCCGCCGAATGTTGAGTCACCGCCACCACTCTCCCAGCCATTTACTCCAGTTTTTTACTCTGAGAGAACTCTGCGGGGCCATGACTGCACAATGGCTCTCAGAGTATTCCTGTTCTCTGCCGTAGGGTTATCGCACTGTTATAAGCATCCAAAAAGAGTTTGGATGCGGTGGTTACTGCTCCCCGCCACCTCGTCGTTTGTAGAACCACCTTCTCTTTTGTGAGTGCGTCCTGCGGACTTCTTGGAATTCTGCGCACTCTGTCTGCCTGGATGAGAACAGGATAGCTCCTGTCACATAACACAGTCCTCCAGAATAGAGAGTATGTGGACCACCATTCATATGAAAGAATAATCCTGGAACAACCTTCCGATTGGCCTCTTTACGTCCCAACTAGGAGGCAGCACAACGTGCGAGGCCTGTTGCGATGGTTGAAGGTGGTGATCACAGCGCAAAGTGGACACTTGACAAGGTGAGGATGAGATTCCCCATGTGGCTCCTGCTGCGATATAGTCTTGACCCAACGGTAAAGGTCGAGGCCATCCACCCAACAGGTGTGTGGGGTCTCCATTGTTTAGTACACTTTACCTCAGAGGAATATCGTGTAGGAGCATTGCTATGCTGTTCTGCCAGCAGCATTGGTTGCTGTAGAAGAGTGCAGCATTGGGTGATTGTTGCGGTGAATACTCTCCACCCACAATGATACACTCATGCGTGCTATGTGTGAGAGCTCTGCACATTTCTAGGGAGTGTCTTGGTTCTTGAAGATGTTATAGACAAGGAAGAAGGGCGCCCCAGGTAAAGTGCTCGCGACAAGGATGCCTGTACCCTCGACATCCCCCCACAGTCCCACCGGGTGTGGCTATAACCTCGCGCAGGTAAATTGTAATTGATACAAATCAGCTGACCTCAGCAGTGAATCGCCTGGGACCCGTGCCGCAACAACCCCGCACAACAGTGAAGACGTAGAGTGCACATATTCGTGGAGCGTCCAGTTTCTGTAGCAAGACCGTAAGACAACCCGATCCCTGAATTACAGCCATCCAGCAAGAGGTGCCAGTTTATGCCCCTCGGCCCTGAATGATCTACCATATGTAGGACCTTAGAGGTGTGATTTGGTACCGAGGATATTCCATCGCAGATGGATATCCTGAGCTGGAGACTGAGTCCTGCCCGCTCTGAGAACCTGCAAAATTCATGTCATCCACTGTCCACCCCTCGTGTCGTCAAGCACACTCTCAGGAGCTATTGGACCATCAGCTGCCGAATGCGCTCTGTATGATTCCGTTGAGTTGATAGTGTTGCAAATAAAGATCCGTAACACCATGATGTAGTGCTACGAGCATCATCCTGGTGAAGCCTGCTTTGGGGGTTTGGTTCGAAACAGTGGATAATATCTTGGCTGTTGGTCTGAGGTTGGATTTCTTTATTGTAATGCACGCACACCGTGGTCTATGCTGTAAACCAGGTTGGGTAGCCGGGATCTGCTGTTGAGGTGCCAGTTGAGTCTGCAAAGTGCCTGTGCCGGGTAAGGAGTGCCTGCGTTGTCGTGCTATGGCCAGTGGGGGCTCATTTAGTGCCACCTGCTGATTGCATTGACCAGATGCACCCTGTTGACGCCTCCTGTTCTTCTTGTTTCTGTTTCTTCGTTGAGGTAGGGGTGCAGGAGGTTCTTGACCTTGACGCCTGGTTGAGGCTTCGAGGGTTGGGAATTCCTGGGCATTGACTTGGGTTAGCTGCTGAGAGATCTGCGGTATGGCAGCATTCTCTGCACCCATCGTTTGCTGAGAGTGATGATCCGTCGTAGCCTGTTGCCGAGTTTTTGGCGTCTTCCAGACTCCTTGAATTCTGGCGAGCCCCTCGGGGCATCGAGGATTCCAGGCATGGTGTTTCTGCCTGCAGTTCGGGCATTGTGGAGTGGGTGGCGATGCATTTTTCAGCTTGGTGATGCATTCCTCGGTAGGGTGGTGCTGGCTGCAGACACCGCAGATTACTCTGTTCGGACAGAGTGCACCCAGATGTCCATAACACTGACACTTGAAACAGCGAACTGGTTCTGCTGTGAAGGTCCTGACATCGTACCTGCCCCAAGAACCGAGGTCCAGCTGGGATGTGTCTCAATCTTCAATAGTTCAGGATATTTATAAGAGGACACGTTCCGCCAGGTTCACCAGGACGGATGCTGACCCGGGTCTTCTCCAGCTGATGGTGTCAGAGTTGATACTTCTGATGTACTCTTTACACCTCTGACAAGGGCAGAACTATATACTACTATTACTACTACTACCACTATTTCTACCAGTACATGATACAACTTGTGGAAAATACTGTATATATTTAACAGAAATACAGTAGTTTTATGTAAATAGATGGCCATACTGTATTTAAATCTTTTTATAAAAAGTGGGAAGCTGCGCCTGGGCAGAGGAGACCCGCCATATTTGAACTGGTCCACACAAACTTTAGTGGAAACATAAACACACATGCAGTTTAATGTGATCCTTTATTGACAACGTTTCGCTCACAGTGGGCTTTTTCAAGTCACAAGTCACTAGCACGTTAAGAGACCGTACAATAAGTGTCAGGGGCCCGAGACTGTTCAACTGCCTCCCAGCACACATAAGGGGGATTACCAACAGACCCCTGGCAGTCTTCAAGCTGGCACTGGACAAGCACCTAAAGTCAGTTCCTGATCAGCCGGGCTGTGGCTCGTACGTTGGTTTGCGTGCAGCCAGCAGCAACAGCCTGGTTGATCAGGCTCTGATCCACCAGGAGGCCTGGTCACAGACCGGGCCGCGGGGGCGTTGACCCCCGGAACTCTCTCCAGGTAAACTCCAGGTAAACACTGTGGGCGAAACGTTGTCAGTAAAGGATCACATTAAACTGCATATGTTTTTCCATTGTCGGTATTTTTATACCATTTATTCACAAATGTTAGTGAATAATGTGAAGAATTTTCGTGATCTAGAGGTAAAATTGGGTTGACACCTCTCAAATAGGAGCCGAAATTGTTGGATGTGCATTCCTGCATAACTTGAGATATCAGACGACTGGACAAGACAGCTCCAGGAACCTCAGATAAGTCTTATGTTGTAACTCTGGCCAGTTGTTATTTTCATGGATAGACAGTGAGGTTTTCTGAGTATGATACACATTGGTTTAGAAAGACACGTGGTATAAACCTTGGTAATAAATACCGACAAGTTGGTTTAGAAAGACACGTAAGCAAACACTATGGCATTTATTAGAAAACGTTTCGGTCCTGGGACCTTGATCACTTCTAGAAGTGATCAAGGATGTCAGTGTTTGCTTACGTGTCTTTCTATAGATGAATGGTTCAGAGAACCGACATGTTGATAAATTAGACACATGTGCAACTCTTGGGTATCTTTATTGAGGAAACGTTTCGCCACACAGTGGCTTCATCAGTCCATACATAGGAGAAACTTGAAGAACAGGAGGAGAATGAGGTAATCAGTCCCTCAACCTTGAGTCGATGTGTTCAGTCCATCAATCTTGAGTAGAATACGGCATATGAGCGGAGAAGCAGCTTATAAACCGTATGGCAGGAGAGATGTAGCAGTCATAGGTCGTGTCACATTTGTTCAATGTGGAAGTAGGTTGTGCACGACCTACTTCCACATTGAACAAATGTGACACGACCTATGACTGCTGCACCTCTCCTACCAACGGTTTATAAGCTCCTTCTCAGCACGTATGCCGTATTCTATTTAAGATTGATGGACTGAACACATCGACTCAAGGTTGAGGGACTGATTACCTCATTCTCCTCCTGTTCTTCAAGTTTCTCCTATGTATGGACTGATGAAGCCACTGTGTGGCGAAACGTTTCCTCAATAAAGATACCCAAGAGTTGCACATGTGTCTAATTTATCAACGTGTCTTTCTAAACCAACTTATCGGTATTTATTACCAAGGTTTATACCACGATACACATTAATCTCCAGTCAAATTGGTGACTGATATTAAGATATATTCTTCTGTTATGTAAATGTGTATATACATTCATATATTAATTTTAATATACAGTCCACAAATATATATATTTACCAGAGCTCCTGGTGATACATATTTCATCTGTAATTAATAGGTCTAGAGCAACTTGTGGATATGACAGTGGTAGGTATCGAAGGGGGACATTTTTTGTGACCTAGGTGTCCCAAATTCCTACTTGTCTATGTAACTTTGATAAATAATAATTATCTTTATCATTTACTGTTATGTATATAATGAGTTACATTCAGATAAATGCAATTTTCCACACAACTTGTACAGACCATAGCTCACACCAATGACATACTACTATATAGAAAGTCACTTGTTATGTTGAGCATTTCCCGTAAATTATGTCAGTTTTGTCCCAGGATGTGACCCACACTAGTCCACTAACACCCAGGATGTGACCCACACCAGTCCACTAACACCCAGGATGTGACCCACACCAGTCCACTAACACCCAGGATGTGACCCACACCAGTCCACTAACACCCAGGATGTGACCCACACCAGTCCACTAACACCCAGGATAACCCACACCAGTTCACCAACACCCAGGATGTGACCCACACCAGTCCACTAACACCTAGGATGTGACTCACACCAGTCCACTAACACCCAGGATGTGACCCACACCAGTCCACTAACACCCAGGATGTGACCCACACCAGTCCACTAACACCCAGGATGTGACCCACACCAGTCCACTAACACCCAGGTACCTATTATACTGATAGGTGAACATGGACAACAGATGTAGGGAAACACGCCCAATGCTTTTACCCTTGCTGGGAATCAAACCCGAACACTCAACGTGTGAAGGCAGAACTTTTGCCACCAGGTCACTCTTATTGACACTTAAGGATACAACTCCACCTCTGTGTGTTTTAGCCACATGTTGTCAATACCACATATGTTTTAGCCAGACATGATGATGGATGTGACACATGTGCAACACTTGGGTGTCCTTGACAGTCGTTTCTCCCTTTCTGGTGTGCGAAACGTCTCGAAAAACCCAGCTGTTGCAAATATGTCTTATCGACCCTGGAGTGAGTCGGTAACCGGCTCCAACAAGGCCGTAGAAATCTTCTTGTCTTCCTATTTCTGCTATCCAGGGATTTAGAGCCTCTCTCTCTCACTTCCTCGGATCAAATCTGCTTGTCTCATGCCCCCATTGTACCCACATGACCCTTACGGGTTCCATTTCGTCGATATATTTTGTGTTGCCTTATTATTCTTGCTAGGGGTCAAGGCAGCGGTCACCTGTGTCGGCAGATGTGGTTTAAGGCTGATTTTATCCCTTTTCTATCCATGTTTTGGTTAAAGTGAGCTATGTGTGTGTATATGCTGAGATATACACACCTCTGGGTGTGTATAGTGGTGTATATTTGGTGTATATATATATGTTGTAGGTCAGGTGGTCAGTACGATAACGTGATTTCCCTCCTCGGCAACACAGGGGAAATATAGCGGTAGCTTCGAAATATTTCCAGTGTACCGCTGGACGTCATAGAAGCGGTATCTGCAGCTCCCTTTTCCTCCACTACAATGACCACCAATATCCCACAAAAATCTCTAATTTTAAGCTAAAATTCTTGTGTGGGTGGTGAAGGTCAGGTGTGGGCAGCAATGGTCGCCTCTCAGGGCTATTTAACGCTGCTTTTAGTCATAAAAGGTGAGTTTGAAATTTCCTCTTTTTTTTTTTTTGGGCGGGAATTTTCAGAAAAATATCACAGCGGAATTTTTTCTTATTATTTTGCTGATTAATTTTTTTGATTTAGAGGAGAAAATTATTATTACTAAAAGTGTAATGTATCAGTATGTATACCGGTGTATGTATGTCTGGATGTATGTATATATGCATGTATATCTGGATGTATGTATATCTGTATGTATGTATATCTATATGTATGTATATCTGAATGTATGTATATCTGTATGTGTGTATATCTATATGTATGTATATCTGAATGTATGTATATCTGTATGTGTGTGTATCTATATGTACTCACCTAGTTGAGGTTGCGGGGGTCGAGTCCGAGCTCCTGGCCCCGCCTCTTCACTGATCGCTACTAGGTCACTCTCCCTGAGCCGTGAGCTTTATCATACCTCTGCTTAAAGCTATGTATGGATCCTGCCTCCACTACATCGCTTCCCAAACTATTCCACTTCCTGACTACTCTGTGGCTGAAGAAATACTTCCTAACATCCCTGTGATTCATCTGTGTCTTTAGCTTCCAACTGTGTCCCCTTGTTACTGTGTCCAATCTCTGGAACATCCTGTCTTTGTCCACCTTGTCAATTCCCCTCAGTATTTTGTATGTCGTTATCATGTCCCCCCTATCTCTCCTGTCCTCCAGTGTCGTCAGGTTGATTTCCCTTAACCTCTCCTCGTAGGACATACCTCTTAGCTCTGGGACTAGTCTTGTTGCAAACCTTTGCACTTTCTCTAGTTTCTTTACGTGCTTGGCTAGGTGTGGGTTCCAAACTGGTGCCGCATACTCCAATATGGGCCTAACGTATACGGTGTACAGGGTCCTGAACGATTCCTTATTAAGATGTCGGAATGCTGTTCTGAGGTTTGCTAGGCGCCCATATGCTGCAGCAGTTATTTGGTTGATGTGCGCTTCAGGAGATGTGCCTGGTGTTATACTCACCCCAAGATCTTTTTCCTTGAGTGAGGTTTGTAGTCTCTGACCCCCTAGACTGTACTCCGTCTGCGGCCTTCTTTGCCCTTCCCCAATCTTCATGACTTTGCACTTGGTGGGATTGAACTCCAGGAGCCAATTGCTGGACCAGGTCTGCAGCCTGTCCAGATCCCTTTGTAGTTCTGCCTGGTCTTCGATCGAGTGTATTCTTCTCATCAATCTGAATGTATGTATATCTGTATGTGTGTGTATCTATATGTATGTATATCTGAATGTATGTATATCTGTATGTGTGTGTATCTATATGTATGTATATCTGAATGTATGTATATCTGTATGTGTGTGTATCTATATGTATGTATATCTGAATGTGTGTATATATGTATGTGTGTATATCTATATGTATGTATATCTGAATGTATGTATATCTGTATGTGTGTGTATATCTATATGTATGTATATCTGAATGTATGTATATCTGTATGTGTGTGTATCTATATGTATGTATATCTGAATGTATGTATATCTGTATGTGTGTGTATCTATATGTATGTATATCTGAATGTGTGTATATATGTATGTGTGTATATCTATATGTATGTATATCTGAATGTATGTATATCTGTATGTGTGTGTATATCTATATGTATGTATATCTGAATGTATGTATATCTGTATGTGTGTATATCTATATGTATGTATATCTGAATGTACTACACCTCACAATCACGTCACCATCACTCGTTCGTGGTTACAATAATATATAAATACTGCTGGTGAGGCTAGTACACCAAACAGGGATGAGAATGAAATTAGCTTAGAAGCTGCCACACCTCCGTATGCCCTCGGATTGCGGCCCAACAGCTAGCTATGTGCTGGCTGCACCATTCTTGTAGGTTTAAACGTGGTTTAAAACGTCATGTGGTTCTCGCTTACCATGAGGGAGGCCAGTACAACATGGGTTCGAATCCTTGGCTAGCGCAGTGTTGTTATTGATATATATATATATATATATATATATATATATATATATATATATATATATATATATATATATATATATATATATATATATATACATACGCACACATGCAATATCAGAATATGCAAAACAACCACTGTGCAAGGAAAGGGAAATTTCAAACGCTTTCGTGACTTCTCACATTATCAAGGATATATATATATTATATATATATATATATATATATATATATATATATATATATATATATATATATATATATATATATATATATATATATATATATATAATATATATATAATATTCGTGTGTGTGCTCACCTAGTTGTGGTTGCAGGGGTCGAGTCTGGCTCCTGGCCCCGCCTCTTCACTGGCCGCTACTGGGTCACTCCGCTTTATCATACCTTATTTTTGACAGGCCTGTCAAAAACAACAGCATGTTATTTTGACAGGGTGTCAAAATAACAGCATGTGAGCTGTCACCCCAGGCTATCACCCCAGGCTGTCACCCGAGGCTGTCACCCGAGGCTGTCACCCCAGGCTGTCACCCGAGGCTGTCACCCAGGCTATCACCCAGGCTATCACCCCAGGCTGTCACCCCAGGCTGTCACCCAGGCTGTCACCCAGGTTGTCACCCCAGGCTGTCACCCCAGGCTGTCACCCCAGGCTGTCACCCGAGGCTGTCACCCCAGGCTATTAATGACTCACTAGAGTCTAGAAGGTGCGGGTAACATGGAGGTTAACCAAAGAGGTGGTGCATACTCCAGGTGTAGCCAGAGATATTTATGAGAGTATAATACACTGAGGGATGCGTATATCTGTGTATAAACACAGAGGTGTATATGTCAGTGTAAAGATACTGAGAGATGCATATATCTCTGTCTATATACTCAAGTGTATATCTGTCTATATACACTTAGCGGTGTATATCTGTCTATATACACTGAGCGGTGTATATCTGTGTATATACACTGGTATTTTACCAATGTATATATACTTGTATGTTATCAGTGTATATACACTGGTAATTTATATTAATCACTATTTTAGGTATTAAAGAAATATGAAAAGGGCAGAGGTAGAGAGGAGGAGATACAGACGAGGTCAAGTGATGAGTGTTGTCAAGTGTGGAACATTTAACAATGTAATGAGAAATACAGGAATGTAGATTCACACTAGGAAAGTTGTGTATAAGTGATGCTTCAACAAGACTGTGTCTGAGAATTTTAGAAGAAGGGTAGACAGCGTCTGTGAAGGCTAGAAGTAGGGTAGACAGCGTCTGTGAAGGCTAGAAGTAGGGTAGACAGCGTCTGTGAAGGCTAGGAGTAGGGTAGACAGCGCCTGTGAAGGCTAGAAGTAGGGTAGACAGCGTCTGTGAAGCCGGAAGAAGGGTGCACAGTGTCTGTGAAGGTTAGAAGAAGGGTAGACAGCGTCTGTGAAGCTGGAAGAAGAGTAGACAGCGTCTGTGAAGGCTAGAAGTAGGGTAGACAGTGTGAAGTCTAGAAGTAGGGTAGACTGTCTGTGAAGGCTAGAAGAGTAGACAGCGTCTGCAAAGCTAGAAGTAGGATAGACAGTGTCTGTGAAGGCTAAAGT
This sequence comes from Cherax quadricarinatus, assembly GCF_026875155.1. Lineage (NCBI taxonomy): Eukaryota > Metazoa > Arthropoda > Malacostraca > Decapoda > Parastacidae > Cherax > Cherax quadricarinatus. The sequence goes on from NC_069496.1 coordinate 15,935,687, forward strand.
AGGGTAGACAATGTCTATGAAGGCTAGAAGAAGGGCACAGTGTCTGTGAAGGCTAGAAGAAGAGTAGACAGCGTCTGTGAAGCTGGAAGAAGGGTAGACAGCGTCTGTGAAGTCTAGAAGGGCATACAGCGTCTGTGAAGGCTAGAAGTAGGGTAGACAGTGTCTGTGAAGTCTAGAAGAAGGGTAGACAGTATCTGTGAAGGCTAGAAGGGTACACAGTGTCTGTGAAGTCTAGAAGAGTAGGCAGCGTCTGTGAAGTCTAGAAGTAGGGTACATAGTGTCTGTGAAGCATAGAACAGGGCAGACAGTGTCTTTGAAGGCTAAAGGGGTTGACTGCATCTGTGAAGGCTGGAAGTAGGGTAGACAGTGTCTGTGAAGCTAGAAGTAGGGTAGACAGTGTTTATGAAGGGTAGAACTAGGTAGACAGTGTCTGTGAAGGCTAGAAGAAGGGTAGACAGCGTGTGTGAAGGGTAGACAGTGGCTGTGAAGGCTAGAATTAATGTAGAAAGTGTCTGTGAAGCCTAGAAGGGTAGACAGTGTATGTGAAGCTAGAAGTAGGGCAGACAGTGACTGTGAAGGCTAGAAGAAGGGTAGATAATGTCTGTGAAGGCTAGAAGGGTAGACAGCGTATGTGAAGGCTAGAAGAAGGGTAGACAGTGTCTGTGAAGCTAGAAGTAGGGTAGACAGTCTCTGTGAATCTAGAGGTAGGGTAATCGTGTCTGCGAGGCTAGAAGTAGGGTAGAGTGTCTGTGAAGCTAGAAAGAGGGCAGACAGTGTCTGTGTAGGATGGGTATGGGGTGCATAATAAACATATTAAACTAAACTAACAGTGTCTGTGAAGCTAGAAGAAGTGTAGACAGCGTCTGTGAAGGCTAGAACAAGGGTAGACAGCGTCTGTGAACACGGCTGTTCACCTAGCAGTACGACAATTACTATTCCACACAACAGTGGATAGCTTTCCTCAGTAAATAGTAAATAAGTCACTCTGTCTGACTTTTTTGGGTTATCCCAGGTTCTCTACACATATGCTGCTATGTATGATAATTCTATGTAACTGTATTTGTGTATACCTGAATAAACTTACTTTCTCTCTCTCTCTCTCTCTCTCTCTCTCTCTCTCTCTCTCTCTCTCTCTCTCTCTCTCTCTCTCTCTCTCTCTCTCTCTCTCTCTCTCTCTCTCTCTCTCTCTCTCTCTTTCTACGTACTTCATGCAACCTCTCTCAACTTTTACTACCACCACCACTACCACCTCCCACCACTACTACCACCTGCCACCACCACTACCACCTCCCACCACTACTACCACCTGCCACCACCACTACCATAGTCATGCACTACCTACCATACCTTCCCATGAACACCATCTTTCTTCTTATCTGTCTGCTCATTAACTCACTCTCTCTAGCGTGTCATGCGTGTCAGCCACTATGCTGTGTCATGCACTACCGTCCTGACACTAGCATGACCCCTACAACACCATCATGCTGACATTATGTTCCTGACATGCTGCTGCTGCTTAGTGTCAGCCTGATTTAGTTAAGTAAAGTTTAAGCGGGGAATGTGGCTAGGCCTGGGGACAGTTGGTCCCAAAGATGAGGGGGTACGTGTACCTCCTCCCATGGGAGACTTAGGTCTCAGACACTCCCCAGATAGGGAGCCAAGGCCGGGTCACCACTACTTGGAAAAGACCCGGGCCGGGAGAATACCGGCGAATAATAAAATAATAATAATAATAATAATAATAATAATAATAGTAATAATAATAATAATAATAATAATAATAATAATAATAATAATAATAATGTTTATTTCTACACCAGTACATGATACAACTTATACAGACCATAGCTGACATCAGTGACATACTATATAGAAAGGTTCCTGGTTATGTTCCCTGGATGCCACCCACACCAGTCCACTAACACCCAGGTACCTACTTACTGCTAGGTGAACAGTGACAACAGGTGTCTTAAGGAAACACGTCGTAATGTTTTCACCCGTACCAGGGATCGAACTACGAACCTCAGTGCGTGAGGTCAGTGCGCTACCAACCCAGCCACGGTTGGATTGTATCAGTCAGGGACTGGTGATCAATAGGTCTTGTCTGATTAACACTGCGTCAGCAGACTTCAGCAATACTACTGTGTGAGTCAGCAGAGATCACTATCACCAGTGTATGAGTGGAACTAGTGTGTTATGTATACAGGACGATACAAGTGTATGTGTGTGTGTGTCTGTGTATGACAGTGTACAATACTGGTGTATTATACACGATGATGCAAGTGTATGTGTATGTCAGTTGTGAAAAATACTTATGTATTTTGGTATACAGGATATGTATGATGACTCAGAGGATGTGTATGAAATACTGAGTGTCATTGTGGTCAGAAGGTTGATGTGATTGAGGAAGTAAGATTCTCTCATACAACAGTAAGACTGTCATTCATACAACAGTAAGATTGTCTCTCGTACAACAGTAAGACTGTCTCTCATACAACAGTAAGATTGTCTCTCGTGCAACAGTAAGACTGTCTCTCATACAACAATAAGATTGTCTCTCATACAACAGTAAGATTGTCTCTCGTACAACAGTAAGATTGTCTCTCGTACAACAGTAAGACTGTCTCTCATACAACAATAAGATTGTCTCTCATGCAACAGTAAGATTGTCTCTCATGCAACAGTAAGATTGTCTCTCATGCAACAGTAAGATTGTCTCTCGTACAACAGTAAGATTGTCTCTCATACAACAGTAAGAGTGTCTCTCGTACAACAGTAAGACTGTCTCTCATACAACAATAAGATTGTCTCTCATGCAACAGTAAGATTGTCTCTCGTACAACAGTAAGATTGTCTCTCGTACAACAGTAAGATTGTCTCTCATACAACAATAAGATTGTCTCTCATACAACAGTAAGATTGTCTCTCGTACAACAGTAAGATTGTCTCTCGTACAACAGTAAGACTGTCTCTCATACAACAATAAGATTGTCTCTCATGCAACAGTAAGATTGTCTCTCATGCAACAGTAAGATTGTCTCTCATGCAACAATAAGATTGTCTCTCATGCAACAGTAAGATTGTCTCTCATACAACAGTAAGATTGTCTCTCATGCAACAGTAAGACTGTCTCTCATGCAACAGTAAGATTGTCTCTCATGCAACAGTAAGATTGTCTCTCATGCAACAGTAAGATTGTCTCTCATGCAACAGTAAGATTGTCTCTCATGCAACAGTAAGATTGTCTCTCATGCAACAGTAAGACTGTCTCTCATGCAACAGTAAGATTGTCTCTCATGCAACAGTAAGATTGTCTCTCATGCAACAGTAAGATTGTCTCTCATGCAACAGTAAGACTGTCTCTCATGCAACAGTAAGATTGTCTCTCATGCAACAGTAAGATTGTCTCTCATGCAACAGTAAGATTGTCTCTCATGCAACAGTAAGATTGTCTCTCATGCAACAGTAAGATTGTCTCTCATGCAACAGTAAGATTGTCTCTCATGCAACAGTAAGACTATCTCTCATGCAACAGTAAGATTGTCTCTCATGCAACAGTAAGATTGACTTATCTTATACAACAGCAAGATTGAGTCATACAACAGTAAGATTATTTGTATCATCATTAAGGATACTTTGTGGAAGTCTCCTTGTTTTACCCCTTGTGATGTGATGTGATGTGATGTGTGTTGTGTTGTGTTGTGTGTGATGTGTTGTGTTGTGTGTATTGTTGTGTTGTGTGTATTGTGTTGTGTATTGTGTTGTGTTGTGTGTGATGTGTTGTGTTGTGTGTATTGTGTTGTGTATTGTGTTGTGTTGTGTGTGATGTGTTGTGTTGTGTGTGATGTGTTGTGTTGTGTGTATTGTGTTGTGTTGTGTGATGTGTTGTGTGTGATGTGTTGTGTTGTGTGTATTGTGTTGTGTTGTGTGATGTGTTGTGTGTGATGTGTTGTGTTGTGTGTGATGTGTTGTGTTGTGTGTATTGTGTTGTGTATTGTGTTGTGTGTGATGTGTTGTGTTGTGTGTGATGTGTTTTGTGTTGTGTGTGATGTGTTGTGTTGTGTGTATTGTGTTGTGTGTGATGTGTTGTGTGTTGTGTTGTGTGTGATGTGTTGTGTTGTGTGTGATGTGTTTTGTGTTGTGTGTGATGTGTTGTGTTGTGTGTATTGTGTTGTGTGTTGTGTTGTGTGTGATGTGTTGTGTGTTGTGTTGTGTGTGATGTGTTGTGTTGTGTGTGATGTGTTTTGTGTTGTGTGTGATGTGTTGTGTTGTGTGTATTGTGTTGTGTGTTGTGTTGTGTGTGATGTGTTGTGTGTTGTGTTGTGTGTGATGTGTTGTGTTGTGTGTGATGTGTTATGTTGTGTGTATTGTGTTGTGTGATGTGTTGTATTGTGTGTGTGTTGTGTTGTGTGTGTTGTGTTGTATGTGTTTGTGTTGTGTGTGCTGTGTTGTGTTGTGTTGTGTGTGTGTGGTGTTGTGTTGTGTATGTTGTGTTGTGTGTGTTGTGTTGTGTGTGTTGTGTTGTGCGTGTGTGTGTGTGTGTGTGTACTCGCCTAGTTGTACTCACCTAGTTGAGGTTGCAGGGGTCGAGTCCGAACTCCTGGCCCCGCCTCTTCACTGATCGCCACTAGGTCACTCTCCCTGAACCGTGAGCTTTATCATACCTCTGCTTAAAGCTTTGTATGGATCCTGCCTCCACTACATCGCTTCCCAAACTATTCCACTTCCTGACTACTCTGTGGCTGAAGAAATACTTCCTAACATCCCTGTGATTCATCTGTGTCTTCAACTTCCAACTGTGTCCCCTTGTTACGTGTCCAATCTCTGGAACATCCTGTCTTTGTCCACCTTGTCAATTCCTCTCAGTATTTTGTATGTCGTTATCATGTCTTCCCCGTCTTCATGTCTTCATGACTTTGCACTTGGTGGGATTGAACTCCAGGAGCCAATTGCTGGACCAGGTCTGCAGCCTGTCCAGATCCCTTTGTAGTTCTGCCTGGTCTTCGATCGAGTGAATTCTTCTCATCAACTTCACGTCATCTGCAAACAGGGACACCTCAGAGTCTATTCCTTCCGTCATGTCGTTCACAAATACCAGAAACAGCACTGGTCCTAAGACTGACCCCTGTGGGACCCCGCTGGTCACAGGTGCCCACTCTGACACCTCGCCACGTACCATGACTCGCTGCTGTCTTCCTGACAAGTATTCCCTGATCCATTGTAGTGCCTTCCCTGTTATCCCTGTTTGATCCTCCAGTTTTTGCACTAATCTCCCGTGTGGAACTGTCAAACGCCTTCTTGCAGTCCAAGAATATGCAATCCACCCACCCCTCTCTCTCTTGTCTTACTGCTGTCACCATGTGTGTGTGTGTGTATGCTTACCTAGTTGTGGTTGCAGGTGTCGAGTCACAGCTCCTGGCTCCGCCTCTTCACTGGTTGCTACTAGGTCACTCTTCCTGCTCCATGAGCTTTATCATGCCTCTTCTTAAAGCTATGTATGGATCCTGCCCCACGACATCACTTTCCAGACTATTCCACTTCCTGACAACTCTGTGACTGAAGAAATACTACCTAACATCTCTGTGATTCACCTGAGTCTTCACCTTCCAACTGTGACCCCTTATTGCTGTGTCCCATCTCTGGAACATCCTGTCTCTTTCTACCTTGTCAATTTCTCTCAGTATTTTATATGTCGTTATCATGTCTTCCCTATCTCTCCTGCCCTCCCGTGTCGTCAGGTCGATTTCCCTTAACCTCTCCTCTTAGGACATGCCCTTTAGCTCCGGGACTAGTTTTGTTGCAAACCTTTGGACTTTCTCTAGTTTCTTTACGTGCTTGGCCAGGTGTAGATTACAAACTGGTGCCGCATACTCCAATATGGGCCTAACGTACACGGTGTACAGGGTCCTGAACGATTCCTTATTGAGATATCGGAACGCTATTCTTAGGATTGCTAGGCGCCCATATGCTGCAGCAGTTATTTGGTTAATGTGCACCTCAGGAGATGTGCTCGGTGTTATAATCACCCCAATATCATATTCCTTAAGTGAGGTTTGTAGTCTCTGGCCCCCTAGACTGTACTCCGGCTGTGGTCTTCTTTGCCCTTTCCCAATCTTCTTGACTTTGCATTTGGTGGGGTTGAATTCCAGGAGCCAGTTTCTGGACCAAAAATAAATAACAAAAAGGCACAATACCGTGACTGGAACGATACACAAATAACCCGCACATAAAAGAGAGAAGCTTACGACGACGTTTCGGTCCGACTTGGACCATTGACAAAGTGACTCTGTCAATGGTCTAAGTCGGACCGAAACGTCGTCGTAAGCTTCTCTCTTTTATGTGCGGGTTATTTGTGTATGTTTCTGGACCAAGCCTGCAGCCTGCCTGTCTATGTGTGTGTTGTGTATGTGCGTGTGGGTGTGTGTTGCGTATGGGTGTTGTGTATGTGTGTGTGTTGTGTATGGGTGTTGTGTGTGTATGTGTGTGTGTGTGTGTGTTGTGTATGGGTGTTGTGTATGTGTGTGTGTTGTGTATGGTGTTGTGTGTGTATGTGTGTGTGTGTGTGTGTTGTGTATGGGTGTTGTGTATGTGTGTGTGTGTGTGTGTGTGTGTGTGTGTGTGTGTGTGTGTGTGTGTGTGTGTGTGTGTGTGTGTGTGTACGTGTGTGTGTGTGTGTGTGTTGTGTATGGGTGTTGTGTATGTATGTGTGTGTGTGGGTGGTGTGTTGTGTATGGGTGTTGTGTATGTATGTGTGTGTGTGGGTGTGTGTTGTGTATGGGTGTTGTGTATGTATGTGTGTGTGTGGGTGTGTGTTGTGTATGGGTGTTGTGTATGTGTGTGTGGTGTGTGGGGTGTGTATTGTGTATGGGTGTTGTGTATGTGTGTGTTGAACATATCAGTATGTCTACCATGCCATTGTGTTCGTTATGAACTAGTGAAAACTGCTTCTATCTATTATTATTCAGAGAGAGACTGAAAAACATTAACCAATGCATTTGCATGTAAGATCTACCTTGCAATTGTTTGTAATGCTTCAGTTGCAACCTGTCTCTCATGGTAATTGCTTTGATGCCTCTGAGGGGCTCTTGATTCAAGGAAGTAGATATATTCTCCCCTTGGAGGGTAGATGACTGACTTCTTTATCAGAAGATGCAGTGGTACTGACTACCTTCTATCATAACTGTGGGACTGACTACCTTCTATCATGACTGTGGGATTGACTACCTTCTATCATGACTGTGGGACTGACTACCTTCTATCATGGCTGTGGGACTGACTACCTTCTATCATGACTGTGGTACTGACTACCTTCTATCATGACTGTGGTACTGACTACCTTCTATCATGACTGTGGTACTGACTACCTTCTATCATGGCTGTGGGACTGACTACCTTCTATCATGACTGTGGTACTGACTACCTTCTATCATGACTGTGGTACTGACTACCTTCTATCATGACTGTGGTACTGACTACCTTCTATCATGACTGTGGGACTGACTACCTTCTATCATGACTGTGGTACTGACTACCTTCTATCATGACTGTGGGACTGACTACCTTCTATCATGGTTGTGGGACTGACTACCTTCTATCATGACTGTGGGACTGACTACCTTCTATCATGACTGTGGTACTGACTACCTTCTATCATGACTGTGGTACTGACTACCTTCTATCATGACTGTGGTACTGACTACCTTCTATCATGACTGTGGGACTGACTACCTTCTATCATGGTTGTGGGACTGACTACCTTCTATCATGACTGTGGGACTGACTACCTTCTATCATGACTGTGGTACTGACTACCTTCTATCATGACTGTGGGACTGACTACCTTCTATCATGACTGTGGTACTGACTACCTTCTATCATGACTGTGGGACTGACTACCTTCTATCATGGTTGTGGGACTGACTACCTTCTATCATGACTGTGGGACTGACTACCTTCTATCATAACTGTGGGACTGACTACCTTCTATCATGACTGTGGGACTGACTACCTTCTATCATGACTGTGGGACTGACTACCTTCTATCATGACTGTGGTACTGACTACCTTCTATCATGACTGTGGGACTGACTACCTTCTATCATAACTGTGGGACTGACTACCTTCTATCATGACTGTGGGACTGACTACCTTCTATCATGACTGTGGGACTGACTACCTTATATCATGGCTGTGGGACTGACTACCTTCTATCATGACTGTGGGACTGACTACCTTCTATCATGACTGTGGGACTGACTACTTTCTATCATGACTGTGGGACTGACTACCTTGTATCATGACTGTGGTACTGACTACCTTCTATCATGACTGTGGGACTGACTACTTTCTATCATGACTGTGGTACTGACTACCTTCTATCTTGACTGTGGTACTGACTACCTTCTATCATGACTGTGGTACTGACTACCTTCTATCATGACTGTGGTACTGACTACCTTCTATCATGACTGTGGGACTGACTATCTTCTGTCATGACTGTGGTACTGACTACCTTGTATCATGACTGTGGTACTGACTACCTTCTATCATGACTGAGGTACTGACTATCTTCTGTCATGACTGAGGTACTGACTATCTTCTGTCATGACTGAGGTACTGACTATCTTCTGTCATGACTGTGGTACTGACTATCTTCTGTCATGACTGTCGTACTGACTATCTTCTGACATGACTGTAATACTGACTATCTTCTGCCATGACTGTAATACTGACTATCTTCTGTCATGACTGTAATACTGACTATCTTCTGCCATGACTGTAATACTGACTATCTTCTGACATGACTGTAATACTGACTATCTTCTGTCATGACTGAGGTACTGACTATCTTCTGTCATGACTGAGGTACTGACTATCTTCTGTCATGACTGTGGTACTGACTATCTTCTGTCATGACTGTGGTACTAACTATCTTCTGCCATGACTGTGGTACTGACTATCTTCTGTCATGACTGTGGTACTGACTATCTTCTGCCATGACTGTGGTACTGACTATCTTCTGTCATGACTGTGGTACTGACTATCTTCTGCCATGACTGTGGTACTGACTATCTTCTGTCATGACTGTGGTACTGACTATCTTCTGCCATGACTGTGGTACTGACTATCTTCTGTCATGACTGTGGTACTGACTACCTTCTGTCATGACTGTGGTACTGATTGTCTTCTGTCATGACTGTAATACTGACTATATTCTGTCATGACTGTAATACTATCTTCTGTCATGACTGTAATACTATCTTCTGTCATGACTGTAATACTATCTTCTGCCATGACTGTAATACTATCTTCTGTCATGACTGTGGTACTGACTATCTTCTGCCATGACTGTAATACTATCTTCTGTCATGACGGCGGTACTTGCTGTATGTCTTAATTGCCCCTTGTTGTTACAGGGACAGTATGCCACACAACACACAACAACGAGACTGTTGTTGCTGGCATCCTGCAGGGAAGCTGGTTCTCGTGGGAGGAGGGTCGTAGTGTTAACACAGAGATCAGTGCCAGGAAGATGAGTGGACTGGGCACTGTGATCGAAGGAGAGGCACTACGAACTGGCACCTTCCAGTATATCTTGAGGCATCAGTCACCTTGCTTCACCTGTGTTGTATTCATTGTCAGGACATGGAATATATTGGAGAGATTCCAAAGTAAGATTATGATGAGCCTATCAGGTGTAGGCCTACTTCAATGTTCAGTATAACTTGTCAAGTGTAGACTCGTAGGCCTACTGTATTCTTCATTGTCAGGGCATGGAATATATTGGAGAGATTCCAAAGTAAGATTATGATGAGCCTATCAGGTGTAGGCCTACTGTAATGTTCAGTATAACTTGTCAAGTGTAGACTAGTAGGCCTGCTGTATTTTTCATTGTCAGACATGGAATATATTGGATTCCAGAGTAAGATTATGATAAGCCTATCAGGTGTAGGCCTACTGTAATGTTCAGCATAACTTGCCAGGTGTAGACTAGTAGGCCTACTGTATTCTTCATTGTCAGGACATGGAATATATTGGATTCCAGAGTAAGATTATGGTGAGCCTATCAGGTGTAGGCCTACTGTAATGTTCAATGTAGCTTGTCAAGTGTAGACTAGTAGGCCTACTGCATTCTTCATTGTCAGGACATGGAATATATTGGAGAGATTCCAGAGTAACATTATGATGATCCTAGCAGGTGTAGGCCTACTGTAATGTTCAATATAACCTGCCAGATGTAGGCTAATAGGCCTATTGTGCTCTTCATAGTCAGGTCATGGAAAATATTGGAGAGATTCCAGAGTATGATTATGATGAGTCTATCAGGTGTAGGCCTACTGTAATGTTCAATATAACTTGTCAAGTGTAGACTAGTAGGCCTGCTGTATTCTTCATTGTCAGGACATGGAATATATTGGATTCCAGAGTAACATTATGATGAGTCTATAAGGTGTAGGCCTACTGTAATGTTCAATATAATCTGCCTACTATAATGTTTATTCTTGTGTTCCTGTAACCTGTCAAATATGGTCCAGTAGACCTACTGATACATGTGGTTAAACGTGTCTTAACTGAGTGTACTTATGTGTCATACATGTGTCTTAACTAAGTGTTCTCATGTGTCATACATGTGTCTTAACTAAGTGTACTTGTGTGTCATACATGTGTCTTGTCCAATATACTCATGTGTTACACGTCTCACCAGGTACATGTGTCAGTGAAGGGACACTGAAGAACTCTGAGTGGGAGATGTGTCTTGGTTTGAGTGATGGTCGTACTGGATACATTATGTTTCGTCAGGATCCAACTTTTCTTAACTGTAGGCCGGCGATACATGGCCTGTATCACTTCGCCTGGCAGAATACATTCAGGTGAGACACATAGTCACTTAGATGGCCTGTTTAAGTAAGTGGTATTATAATGTAGTGTGTGTGTGTGTGCTCACCTAATTGTGGTTGTAGGGGTTGAGCCATAAGTCCTGGCCCCTCCTCTTCATTGGTCGCTACTAGGTCACTCTTTCCCTGTTCCGTGAGCTTTATCATATCTCTTCTTAAAGCTGTGTATGGATCCTGCCTCCACTACATCACTTCCCAGACTATTCCACTTCCTGACAACTCTCTGACTGAAGAAATACTCCCTAATGTCCCTGTAACTCATCTGAGTCTTCAACTTCCAGTTGTGACCACTTGTTGCTGTGTCCCATCTCTGGAACATTCTGTCTCTGTCTACCTTGTCAATACCTCTCAGTACTTTATATGTCATTATCATGTCCCCCCCATCTCTCCTGTCCTCCAGTGTCATCAGGTCGAGTTCCCGTAACCTCTCCTTGTAGGACATACCTCTTAGCTTCGGGATTAGTCTCGTTGCAAACCTTTGCACTTTCTCTAATTCCTGACGTGCTTGACCAGGTGTGGGTTCCAAACTGGTGTTGCATACTCCAATATGGGCCTGACGTACATGGTGTACAGTGCCTGGCGTACATGGTGTACAGTGCCTGATGTACATGGTGTACAGTGCCTGATGTACACAGTTGTGTACAGTGCCTGACATACATGATGTAGAGTGCCACACTTACACAGAGTACAGTGTCTGACATACATGGTAATACAAGGTAACTGCTGCAGCAGTTACAGTATTTGGATAATGTGCACCTCAGGAGATGTGCTTGGTGTTATACTCACCCCAAGATCCTTTGACTTGAGTGAGATTTGTAGTCTTTGGCCCCCTAGACTGTACTCTGTCTGAGGTTTTTTTTTGCCCTTCCTCAATCTTCATGACTTGCACTTGGCTGGGTTGAACTCCAGGAGCCAGTTGCTGGACCAGGCCTGCAGCCTGTCCAGATCCCTTGTAGTCCTGCCTGGTCCTCCGACTGAATTCTCCTCATTAACTTCATATCGTCTGCAAACAGGGAGACTTCTGAGTCTATTCCTTTCATTATGTCATTCACATATACCAGAAACAGCACCCCTGTGGAACCCAACTCATCACAAGCGCCCATTCTGACACCTCGCCACGTACCATAACTCGCTGTTGTCTTCCTGACAGGTATTTTCTGATCCATTGCAGTGCCTTCCCTGTTATACCTGCCTGGTCCTCCAGCTTTTGCACTAATCTCTTGTGTGAAGCTGTGTCAAGAGCCTTACAGTCCAAAAAAACACGATCTACTCACCCCTTGGTCTCTTATGTTACTGCTGTCACCCTGTCATAAAACTCCAGCAAGTTTGTGCTGGTTGTTATTGATAAGTTCTAGGTGCTCCACCACTCTTCTGATAATCTTCTCCATGACTTTGCATACATGTCAGTGACACTGGTCTGTAGTTTAATGCTGCATGCCTGTCCCCCTTTTTTTTTTTAAAACTGGAACTACATTTGCTGTCTTCTATACCTCAGGTAGTTGCCCTGTTTCGATAGATGTGTTGAAGATTGTTGTTAGTGGTACACAGAGTGCCTCTGCTCCCTCTCTCAGGACCCACAGGGAGTTGTTATCTTGCCCCTTCGCTTTTGAGATATCTAGTTTGTTTAGCAGCCGCTTTGCCTCCTCAGTTGTATGTATCATGTCCAGCACTTGATGATATACCCTACCTCTCTATCTTTCCGGAGTCCTTTCAATCTCCTCTGTGAATACTTGTTTAAATCTCATGTTGAGCTCCTCACATACTTCAAGGTCGTTTGTTGTGATTTCCCTTCCTTCCTCAGCCTGATTACCTGGTCCTTGACTGTTGTTTTCCTTGTGATGTAATTGTACAACAGCTCTGGGTTGGACTTGGCTTTCGCTGTTATGTCATTTTTGTATTGTCATTGGGCCTCCCTCCTTCTCTGTGCATATTCATTTATGGCTCTTCGACTACTCCCTTTATTCTCCTGGGTCCTTTGCTTTTTATACTTCTTCCATTATCTAGCACATTTGGTTTTAGCGGTGAACCAAAGGCTCATCCTGGCCTAATTGATTCTGTTGGCCTTGGGTACAAACCTCTCCTCAGCTTCCTTACATATTGTTGTCACATATTCCATCATCTCATTTACTGACTTTCCTGCCAGTTCTCTGTCCCACTGAACCTCGTGCAGGAAATTCTTCATGCCTGTGTAGTTCCCTCTCTTGTAGTTTGGCTTCATCCTGCCATTCCTGCTTTCCTCTCTACTTGTAACTACTGTATATTTGAAGCTCAGAACCACATGATCACTAGCTCTGAGGGGTCTTTCATATGTGATGTCCTCAATATCTGCACAACTCAAGGTGAATACTAGGTCCAGTCTTTCTGGTTCATCCTCTCCTCTCTCTTTCAAGTAGTGTCCCTAATGTGCTGATGCATGAGGTTTTCCAGTACCAGCTCCATCATCTTAGTCCTCCATGTTTCTGGGCCCCCATGTGGCTCCAGTGAAAATAAATGGTATAAAAATAACAAAAAGGCACAATACCGTGACTGGAATGATACACAAATAACCCGCACATAAAAGAGAGAAGCTTACGACGACGTTTCGGTCCGACTTGGACCATTGACAAAGTCAGTGTGACTTTGTCAATGTGACTTGTCAATGTCCAAGTCGGACCGAAACGTCGTCGTAAGCTTCTCTCTTTTATGTGCGGGTTATTTGTGTAAATGGTATAAAATACCGACACTATGGAAACATAAACACATATGCAGTTTAATGTGATCCCTTATTGACAACGTTTTGCCCACACAGTGGGCTTTTTCAAGTCACAAACAGATCTGTTTGTGACTTGAAAAAGCCCACTGTGTGGGCGAAACATTGTCAATAAAGGATCACATTAAACTGCATATGTGTTTATGTTTCCATGTGGCTCCAGGTTTTCCCAGTCACTTTCTTTGTGATTGAGGTCACCCACACCACTAGCTTTGCCCTGCCCACATGGGTCCTTCTGGCCACTTTAGCCAGTGTGTCAACCATTGCTCTGTTACTATTATCATATTCTTGTCTTGGCCTCCTGCTGTTCTGTGGTGGGTTATACATTACTGTAATCACCACCTTGGGACCTCCAGTCTGAAGTGTTCCTATTATGTAGTCTTCTGCTTCCCCTCTGTCCCTTCTCCCTAACTCTTCAAAATCCCATTGGTTTTTGATGAGCAGTGCCACTCCTCCACCCCCCATCCCCTGTTCCCTTTGTCTTTCCTGGGGATCTGATATCCAGTTAGAAAGATAGCGTCTGTTATATTTCTTTGAGCATGGTTTCTGTGAGAGCTATGATGTTTGGTGATGCCTCTGTGATTCTTTTGTGCAATTCTTCCAACTTATTCGTTATACCATCAGCGTTAGTGTACCATATCTTCAGTTTCCTCTCCAACACTGTATTCTGGAGGTTTGTGGGGTGGGGGCCTGGCAGGTGCTATGGGATTCTGCTGTGTAGTGTGGGGTGTGGTTTGTATTACGATAGTATGTTTGGCTGTGGGGTTCTCAGGGTGGTTCTGTGGGTGTTTATGCTTGTTGCTCCACTCAACTCTGGTTGTTCTCTACTGACTCTAGCTTTGTATCTCGTTCTAGCCCCTTTCGACTCTGGGTCCTCTCTCTCAGCTGTTGTCATTCTGTCCTCGTTCTGTTGCAGTCTAGGAACACCCTCTGGTATGTTGCTGGTTCTCTTAACCATGGTTTCTCCTGCAGGATCCTATCCTGCACTGTTTGTCTTGAAAATCGGTTTGACTGGCCGATTTCTCCCCTTCAAGTACCCCCCTATGCTGTGCGTATGTGTGTGTTACATGCTGGGTTAGTGGCTTAGACACCCACCAGTGTATATACACTGAGTTATGCACCTCTTAGTGTATATACAATGAGATATACACCTCTCACTGTATATAAGAACATAAGGAAGGAGCACTGGCCCATGCGAGGCAGATCCAAGTCATCTACTGGCCAAAGCAGTCATGTCCAAGTCACATCCACCTAAGAAGGATGGAGCATTGCATCATACCCATTAGTGCAAGCTAGTCAGGTCCAACACACACCTACACACACATGTACTTGTCTAAGCTATTTTTAAAATTACACAAGGTTGTAGCTCCAATGACGGAGTTTGTTCCACCCATCCACAACTCTATTATCAGACCAGTGCTTTCCTATACTCTTCCTGAATCAAAATTTTTCCAATTAAAACCATTACTGCAAGTCCTGTCTTGGCTAGATATTTTTAGCACGCTATTTACAACCCCTTTATTTATTCCTGTTTTCCATTTATACACCTCAATCATGTCCCCCCCTAATTCTGTGCCTTTCTGGAGACTGAGATATACACCTCTCATTGTAAATACACTTGAGATATACACCTCTCAGTGTATATACACTGAGATATACACCTCTCAGTGTATATACACTGAGATATACACCTCTCAGTGTATATACAATGATATATACACCTCTTAGTGTGTATACAATGAGATATACACCTCACAGTGTATATACAATGAGATATACACCTCTTTGTGTATACACTGAAATATATATCTCTCAGTGTATATACACTGAGATATACACCTCTCAGTGTATATACACTGAGATATATACCTATCAGTGTATATACACAGATATGGTTTAGAAAGACACGTAAGCAAAGCACTATGACATATTTATTAGAAAACGTTTCGGTCCTGGGACCTTGATCACTGGTTAGAAGTGATCAAGGTCCCAGGACCGAAACGTTTTCTAATAAATATGTCATAGTGTTTGCTTACGTGTCTTTCTAAACCAACTTGTCGGTATTTATTACCAAGGTTTATACCATACACAGATATACACCACTCAGTGTATATACACTGAGATATACACCTCTCAGTGTATATACACTGAGATATACACCTCTCAGTGTATATACACTGAGATATATACCTTTCAGTGTATATACACTGAGATATACACCTCTCAGTGTATATAAACTGCACTACTGTGATAAAACACTGTACTGGTCACCTTTCCAGTCAGTGACTCATGTATATTTATTACTAACCTTGGTGTGTGTGTTGCTTTGAATATCAAGTCTTGCAACATTACTATCTCAACACTGGTATCCTTTTTCTCATGCCAAACACTGTTAATGACCCTTGTGTAGTACATAGTTGTTAAACCCCATTAGCCAAACAACCAGTCTTAATGACCCTTGTGGAGTATATAGACTTTAAACCCATTAACCAACCAGCCAGCCTTAACGGCCCTGGTGTAGCAGATAGAGTTTAACCCCATTAACTAACCAACTAGTCTTTATGACAGGGGTGTAGTAAATAGATTTTAAACCTCATTAACCTTAACCTCTCCTCAAGGGCATACTCCTTAGCTCTGGGACTAGTCTTATTGCAAACCTTTGCACTTTCTCTAATTTCTTGACATGATTGACCAGTAGTGGGTTCCAAACTGGTGCTGCGTACTCCAATATGGGCCTGACATACATGGCGTACAGTGCCTGATGTACACAGCGTACAGTGCCTGATGTACACAGTGTACAGTGTCTGACATACATAGTGTACAGTGTCTGATTACACAGTGTACAGTGTGCTAAATGACTCCTTACTTAGATGTCGAAACACTGTTCTTAGGTTTGTCAGGCGCCCATATGCTGCAGCAGTTATTTGGTTGATGTGTGCCTCAGGAGATGTGCTCAGTATGATGCTCACCCCAAGATCCTTTTCCTTGGTGAGGTTTTGAATTCTTTAGCCCTTTAGCCTGTACTCTCTCACCAGTGTTCCTTGACCTTCCCCAATCTTCATGACTGCACTTGGTGGGGTTATTCTCCAGATTGTTGGACCAGGCCTGCAACCTGTCCAGATCCCTTTGTAGTTCTACCTGATCCTTATCTGAGTGAATTCTCCTCATTAACCTCACGTCGTCTGCAAACAGGGACACCTCTGAATCTATCCTTTCAGTCATGTCATTCACATGTACCAGAAACAGCACCAGTCCTAGGACTGACCCTTGTGGAATCCCGCTTGTCACAGGTACCCACTCTGACAACTTATCATGTACTATCACTCATTGTTTCCTTCCTGTCATGTATTCTCTGATCCATTGCAATACTTTTCTGCCTATTCCTCCCTGCTCCTCTTGCTTTTCAACCATTCTCTTGTGTGGTACTATGTCAACAGCCTTTTTACAGTCCAAAAAGATGCAGTCTACCCATCCCTTTCTCTCTCCTGTCTTACTTCTGTTGCCTTGTCATAAAATGTGCTGGTTATCATGCATAAGCTCATTCCTTTCTAGGTGCTTCACCACTCTTCTGATAATCTCCATAATTTTACATACTCTTCATGTCAGTGACACAGGTCTGTAGTTAATGATACATGCCTGTCTTCTTACTTAAAGATTGGGACTACATTTTCTGTCTTCCACACCTCAGGCAGTCATCCTGTTTCGATAGATGTGTTGAAGATTGTTGTTTATGGTACACAGAGTGCCTCTGCTCCCTCTCTCAAGACCCATGGAGAGATGTCTGGTCCCACCACCTTTGAGGTATCTAGTTACACTTAGCAGCTTCTTCACTTCCTCAGTTGTGTGTATTGTGTCCAGCACTTGTTGGTGTACCCTACCATTCTTCTTCACATAATTCTTTGTCATTTCTTGTGATCTCCCCTCCTTCCTTCCTCAGTCTGATTACCTGATCCTTGACTTGTTGTTTTTCCTCCTGATATGGCTGTACAACAGCTTCAGGTCAGATTTGACTTTTGGTGCTGTGTCATTCTCGTATTGTCACTGGGCCTCCCTCCTCATTTGTGCATTTTCATTTCTGACTCTTTGGCTGATCTCCTTATTTTCCTGTTTTCTTTGTCTTTTTACTTTTTCCATTTTCTAGCACACTTAGTTTTGGCCTCTCTACACTTTGAGTGAACCAAGGCTCATTCTGGTCTTCCCATTATTTCTTCTACCCCTTGGGAACAAACCTTTCCTCTGCCTCCATGCATTTTGTGGTCAAGTATTTCATGATTCCATTTAATGTCTTTCCCTCTAGTTCTCTTTCCCTCTAGTTCTCTTTCCCTCTAGTTCTCTTTCCCTCTAGTTCTCTTTCCCTCTGTACCTCATGCAGGAAATTCTGCATGCCTGTGTAGTCCCCTTTTTTGTAGTTTGACTTCTCATATCCTACTCGTGCTTCTTTGCTCTCCACTTGTAACTCTACAATGTATTCAAAGTTCAAGACCATGTGATCACTAGCTCCAAGGGTCCTTTCATATGTGATGTCCTCAGTGTCTGAACTACTCAAGGTGAATACAAGGTGCAGTGTTGCTGGTTCATACTCTCCTCTCTCTCTGTGGTAGTATCCCTAACATGTTGATGCTGGAGGTTTTCCAGTACCACCTTAACCATCTAAGCTCTCTCAGGTCCCCCATGTGGCTCCAGGTTTTCCCAGTCACTCTCCTTGTGACTGGAATCACCCACAACTAATAACTTTGCCCTGCCCATGTGGGCTCTTCTGGCCACCTCACTCAGAAGGGCCCATATGTCATCTGTGCATTGTGTATGTGTTATTTTTTTTATTAACACATTGGCCATTTACCACCAAGGCAAGTGGCCCAAAAAAGAAAAACTTTCATCATCATTCACTCCATCACTGTCTTGCCAGAGGCACGCTTACACTACAGTTATAAAACTGCAATATGCGTGTGGTGTGAATTTGTTTGTTGTGTGTAAGTTATCACCAGTTATCAGCTATCCCTGAGTGTAAGATATATTTTAGTTTCACAGGAGAGTGTAACCATCCAGATGCGACAATCAGATCCTGCCAGGCTCCTGGTAGTCAGTACCTGATGGACAGTCAAACCTTACTAGTGAAATACAGAGTGAGTGTTGGGGTTTACTTCCTCTCCTCCAGGTTAGTATCCCTACATTTACTGCGTGCTTTCCTGTACCTTAAACCTGCTGCTCTTGAGGTTACTAGGGGCTCCTTGGTTTTCAGCCTCTCCTTGAGTACTGGTAGTCACTTCCAAATTTTTTGCCTGATGTGGGTCTTTTGGCGTTCTGGCTAAGAAGGGCGTCAATATGTCATTGGTGCAGCCCGGTGTGATATACCATTTGGCTTTTCCCACCAAGAAGTCCCAAAAGAAGGGACACTAAGCCATTAATCAGTGCTTCCCAAGGCATACATAAGATAAGAATATCTTTTGGTTTCTTTTTTTTAAGCACATATAGGCCTATCGGGAAAATATATGATTTGATGATGTGATAGTTTGATTTTGCAGGTTGAACCCAAAGGGAATGTAAGATCAGATTCCATTTGGTGTTACTTGTGACTCAATTTCAAAATCAGAATAGATTGGGTTTCACTGAGAAGTACCACATTTTTTCTTTATTATTTCCCCTAAGTTTTCTGTTTTTGGCGGGGGTTACGGTATTATTGAAGATGCTAAAGTAGGATTTTTGTTTGGCAAGGTACTCAAAGGGGGTGGTTGCCGCCCTCAATATTAAGGATATATTTTATCATTAAAAGAGTTGAAGAAGTTTCCTGTCATTTAAGGGCCCATAAACATTCCTTGCAAACTTTAGAGGCATGCAGTTTGTACTTAATATAGTTTATAGGCCCATTTCCCCCGCTCTTGGATTTCATGGGGTGATCAATGTTTTGCAGCCTCGGGGAAACTAAGATCCAGATCCTGAGGTTGACACCCCCTACTCAGCCTCTCGAAGTTTTTCTCGATATTGAGTCTTTTATAAGTTTTTTGGGGGGGTTATTATTAAGATGTTAAAGTGGACATGGGAAAATGGTCATTTGAGTTTGTTTGTTTAATATTATGGGTTATGTTTTTTTAAAATAAAGTGGAAATCCTCCTGGTTCAGTGTAGCCTCTAAAGCATTCCAATTGTAAGATTAGTTAATGCGTTTGCTGTAGTTGGGGTCTAGAGTTGACTACATCCCCGCCTTCGAATTTCCCATGGGCATGACAGTAAAGTACTGGCACCTGACCCCCAATTCCGAATGGAAAAACTATCGTACGGGGGTCCTGTAAAGTTCCGTATTTTGGTATTTTATAGACATTTGAGTTTTGTTTAAAGGAAATGGGGAGTATATGAGATTGTTGTGTTTAGTATTATTTGTTTTCCATGAGTTAACGATTCATTGTGTCAATTAGAAATGATTTTGTGTCAGTGAGTTTGTACGTGTATGTTTGGTGTGTCTGAGAGGGTTATTAACAAATATTTGTATGGTAACAATATTTTGTACTGGTATGATTTTGGTACGGAAAAAATATCGTTAATGGAGTATGATTGTTGTTGTATGGTATGTTGTGTAGATGAGTATATTGTTGGGGGTCCATGAGTATGTTGTTGTTCCATGAGTATGATTGTTGTGTCCATGAGTTATTGTTGTGTCCATGAGTATGATTGTTGTGTCCATGAGTATGATTGTTGTGTCCATGAGTATGATTGTTGTGTCCATGAGTATGATTGTTGTGTCCATGAGTATGATTGTTGTGTACATCAAGTATGTTTTTGTGTACATGGAGTATGATTGTTGTGGTCCATGAGTATGTTTTTGTACATGAGTATGATTGTTGTGTCCATGAGTATGTTTGTTACATGAGTATGATTGTGTGTCCATGAGTATGGTGTTGTTGTTGTACCAAGTATGTTGTGTACATGAGTATGATTGTTGTGTACACAAGTATGTTGTGTACATGAGTATGATTGTTGTGTACGCAAGTATGTTGTGTACATGAGTATGATTGTTGTGTCCATGAGTATGTTGTGTACATGAGTATGATTGTTGTGTCCATGAGTATGTTGTGTACATGAGTATGATTGTTGTGTACACAAGTATGTTGTGTACATGAGTATGATTGTTGTGTACACAAGTATGTTGTGTACATGAGTATGATTGTTGTGTATGCGAATATATTGTGTACATGAGTATGATTGTTGTGTCCATGAGTATGATTGTTGTGTCCATGAGTATGATTGTTGTGTCCATGAGTATGTTGTGTACATGAGTATGATTGTTGTGTCCATGAGTATGTTGTGTACATGAGTATGATTGTTGTGTACATGAGTATGATTGTTGTGTCCATGAGTATGATTGTTGTGTCCATGAGTATGATTGTTGTGTCCATGAGTATGATTGTTGTGTCCATGAGTATGTTGTGTACATGAGTATGTTGTGTGTCATGAGTATGTTGTGTACATGAGTATGATTGTTGTGTCCAATTGTGTACTAGTATGATTGTTGTGTACGCATATATTTGTGTCATGAGTATGATTGTTGTGTCCATGAGTATGTTGTGTCCATGAGTATGATTGTTGTGTCCAAGTTTTTGTTGTGTCCATGAGTATGTTTTTGTTACTAAAGTATGTTGTGTCCATGAGTATGATTGTTGTGTCCATGAGTATGATTGTTGTGTCCATGAGTATGATTGTTGTGTCCATGAGTATGATTGTTGTGTCCATGAGTATGTTGTGTACATGAGTATGTTGTGTACATGAGTATGTTGTGTACATGAGTGTGATTGTTGTGTCCATGAGTATGTTGTGTACATGAGTATGATTGTTGTGTCCATGAGTATGATTGTTGTGTACATGAGTGTGATTGTTGTGTCCATGAGTATGTTGTGTTGTTGTCTTGAGTAATGATTGTTGTGTCCATGAGTATGATTGTTGTGTCCATGAGTATGTTGTGTACATGAGTGTGATTGTTGTGTCCATGAGTATGTTGTGTACATGAGTATGATTGTTGTGTCCATGAGTATGTTGTGTACATGAGTATGATTGTTGTGTCCATGAGTATGTTGTGTACATGAGTATGATTGTTGTGTCCATGAGTATGTTGTGTACATGAGTGTGATTGTTGTGTCCATGAGTATGTTGTGTACATGAGTATGATTGTTGTGTACATGAGTGTGATTGTTGTGTCCATGAGTATGATTGTTGTGTCCATGAGTATGATTGTTGCGTCCATGAGTATGATTGTTGTGTCCATGAGTATGATTGTTGCATCCATGAGTATGATTGTTGTGTCCATGAGTATGATTGTTGTGTCCACAAGTATGATTGTTGTGTCCACAAGTATGATTGTTGTGTCCACAAGTATAATAACTACCATCATGTCACAGGTATAATAACTATCATGTCACAGGTATAATACCTACCATCATGTCACAGGTATAATAACTATCATGTCACAGGTATAATAACTACTATCATGTCACATTTATAATTACTATCATGTCACAGGTATAATAATTACCATCATGTCACAGGTATAATAACTATCATGTCACAGGTATAATAACTACTATCATGTCACATTTATAATTACAGTGGACCCTTGCCTAACGATATTAATCCATTCCTGAGAGTTCAACGTTAAGCGAAATTATCGTTAGCCGAATTAATTTTCCCCATATGAAATAATGTCATGTACAATTACATGACACTTACCTTTATTGAAGATCTGGTGATGATTGATGGGATGGGAGGAGGGGAGAATGTGGATGGTGTTAATGTTTAGAAGGGGAATCCCCTTCCATTAGGACTTGAGGGTGTCAAGTCCTTTTCCGGGGTTACTTCCCTTCTTCTTTTAATGCCACTAGGACCAGCTTGAGAGTCACTGGACTTTTGTCGCACAACATATCTGTCCATAGAGGCCTGTACCTCCCGTTCCTTTATGACATTCCTAAAGTGTTTCACAACATTGTCAGTGTAATAGTCACCAGCACGGCTTGCAATAGCTGTGTGAGGGTGATTTTCATCAAAAAAGGTTTGCACTTTAAGCCACATTGCACACATTTCCTTAATCTTTGAAGTAGGCAACTTCCTCAATTTCTCTATCCCCTCCTCCAGAGCAGTTTCCTCAGGTCTGGCCTCTTGCTGTTGAAGATGATCTTGCAGCTCATCAGTGGTTAGTTCTTCATTGTTCTCCTCCACCAACTCTTCCACATCCTCCCCACTAACCTCCAACCCCAAGGACTTCCCCAATGCCACAATTGATTCCACAACTGGCATACACTTCTCAGGGTTAGCCTCAAACCCTTCAAAATCCCTTTTGTCTAGACATTCTGGCCACAGTTTCTTCCAAGCAGAGTTCAAGGTCCTCTTAGTCACTTCCTCCCAAGCCTTACCTATAATGTTTACACAATTGAGGATGCTAAAGTGATCTCTCCAAAACTCTCTTAGAGTCAGTTGAATTTCTGAGGTCACTACAAAGTGCCTTTCAAACATAGCTTTTGTGTAGAGTTTTTTGAAGTTTGCAATGACCTGCTGGTCCATGGGCTGCAGGAGAGGAGTGGTATTAGGAGGCAAAAACTTCACCTTAATGAAGCTCATGTCCCCAGAAAGTCGCTCTGCCACATCTGAAGGATGACCAGGAGCATTGTCTAATACCAGGAGGCACTTAAGGTCCTATTTATTTTCCAGGAGGTAATTTTTAACAGTGGGGGCAAATGCATGGTGTAACCAGTCATAGAAAAGGTCTCTAGTGACCCATGCCTTACTGTTTGCCCTCTACAGCACACACAAATTAGCCTTGAGGACATTGTTTTTCCTGAACACTTTGGGAGTTTCAGAGTGATACACCAATAAAGGCTTCACTTTGCAATCACCACTAGCTTTAGTATACATCAACAGAGTAAGCCTGTCTTTCATAGGCTTATGTCCTGGGAGTGCCTTTTCCTCCTGAGTAATGTAGGTCCTGCCTGGCATTTTCTTCCAAAACAGGCCTGTTTCATCACAATTAAATACTTGTTCAGGTTTCAGTCCTTCACTGTCTATGTACTCCTTGAATTCCTTCACATATTTTTCAGCTGCTTTTTGGTCCGAACTGGCAGCCTCACCATGCCTTATCACACTATGTATGCCACTACACTTCTTAAATCTCTCAAACCAACCTTTGCTGGCCTTAAATTCACTCACATCACCATTAGTTGCAGGCATTTTTCTAATTAAATCCTCATGCAACTTCCTAGCCTTTTCACATATGATCGCTTGAGAGATGCTATCTCCTGCTATCTGTTTTTCGTTTATCCACACCAATAACAGTCTCTCAACATCTTCTATCACTTGCGATCTCAGTTTCAAAAATATAGTTGCACCTTTGGCAAGAACAGCTTCATTGATTGCCGTTTTCTTAGCCACAATAGTAGTGATGGTTGATTGGGGTTTTGTGTACAACCTGGCCAGCTCAGAGACACGCACTCCACTTTCATACTTAGCAATGATCTCTTTCTTCATATCCATAGTAATTCTCACCCTTTTTGCTGTAGGGTTGGCACTAGAAGTTTTCTTGGGGCCCATGGTGACTTATTTTGCAGGTGCAATCACTAAAAAGGCTGTGATAATATGAAATGTTCCGATTGTATGTTTGGATGCGACCGCAGTGGCTGGCTTGTAAACACTGGCACCCACGAGACAAGTGAGGCGCGCTCAGGCCACACGTGGACGCGTCTTGAACGGAACGAATCGCGTTGGGCGAGTTTTTTAGCGCTAGCCGAGGCAAAATTTTTGCGTTAAAAATGTATCGCTAGGCGGATTTAACGTTATGCAATGCATTCGTTAGGCGAGGGTCCATTGTACTATCATATCACAGGTATAATAATTACTGTCATGTCACATGTATAATAACTGTCATATCCACAGGTGTGGTGTTTTCATGTCTGGGCGATTGGTTTGTGGGCAAGAACCACTACTTTGCAGTCGTCAACACGAAAGAGTCACGCAAGGAGGAGAAGTATCGTTGTTTCATTCGTAATCGTGAGGACGACTTATACCTGGGACACTCTATCACTCCAGAGTGTTCCCCTCTTAAGACTCCAGAGAACAGTCCTATCAGGTTCAGACTCTCTTATGGTGAGGTTCAGTTCTGTGGAACCTTGGGCAACCAGTGGCTTCTCCAGTGTGAGATGGGAATGTAAGACAGTTGTAGAAATGGTAATAAGTCCCAAGGACTGATCACCTTATGTTCTACTGTTTGCACTGATGAAGTCACTGAATGACCCAACATCTACAACATAAATTCACATTGTCAGCATTGTGTACAGGTGATATTGTCAGCCTAGTTGTGTCAGGAACCTTTAGCCTATGGTGACATTGTTGGGAGTTCTTGCAATGATACATGCCTCTGTATGTACCTTTGTAGTGCTTATTGCAACCCCAGTCTTCAACCTTTCCTGCTGTTGTGACTTTGTAACCACACCTAATTAGCTACAGAGCCACTAGTATAAGTAGCACCTTCCATTTAACCTTTCCTGCTACTGTGACTTTGTAACCACAACTAGCTACAAAGTCACTACTATACTAGCACCTTCCATATAGCCATAATCACTAGTACCATATAATCCTACATAGAACACTAATAATAATAATATTTATTACAGTAAAACATGAGGTGGTACCACCTGGATGTTTCCTGCCCAGGAACCTGACAGGTGACTGGCAATCTACTGGCCCAGGTGAACCTCACCTCACCATCAATGCTACACACATACAGGAGACTACCTGGAGGGGCTACTCTGCCAAGACTTCCATCTACGTGTGTCTACAACACCGGGGTAGTCGCTACCTGATGGCCAAGCTTAGTGTAGAGGGTTGGTGAGTGTGTGTCTTGTTGTTTGTTAGTGAGTGTTTTGGTGTGAATATTGGGAGAGTATGTATGTGTATTAGTGGACAGAAGGAGAGAAACAAGAGACAGTGAGTGAGCGTGTGATTGTACTCACCTAATTGTACTCACCTAATTGTGGTTGCAGGGGTCGAGACTCAGCTCCTGGCCCCGCCTCTTCACTGATCGCTACTAGGTCCTCTCTCTCTCTACTTCCTGAGCTGTATCATACCTCTTCTTAAAACTATGTATGGTTCCTGCCTCCACTACTTCACTTGCTAGGCTATTCCACTTCCTGACAACTCTATGACTGAAGAAATACTTCCTGACGTCCCTGTGACTCGTCTGAGTCTTCAGCTTCCATTTGTGACCCCTTGTCCCTGTGTCCCCTCTCTGGAACATCCTATCTCTGTCCACTTTGTCTATTCCCCGCAGTATCTTGTATGTTGTTATCATGTCTCTCCTGACCCTTCTGTCCTCCAGTGTCGTCAGTCCGATTTCCCTCAACCTTTCCTCGTACGACATTCCCCTGAGCTCTGGGACTAGCCTTGTTGCAAACCTTTGTACTTTCTCTAACTTCTTGACGAGGTGTGGGTTCCAGACTGGTGCTGCATACTCCAGTATGGGCCTAACATACACAGTGTACAGTGTCTTGAACGATTCCTTATTAAGGTATCGGAACGCTATTCTCAGGTTTGCCAGGCGCCCGTATGCTGCAGCAGTTATTTGGTTGATGTGTGCCTCCGGTGATGTGCTCGGTGTTATGGTCACCCCAAGGTCTTTCTCCCTGAGTGAGGTCTGTAGTCTTTGCCCACCTAGCCTATACTCTGTCTGCGGTCTTCTTTGCCCCTCCCCAATCTTCATGACTTTGCATTTGGCTGGATTGAATTTGAGAAGCCAGTTACTGGACCACATGTCCAGCCTGTCCAGGTCTCTTTGCAGTCCTGCCTCATTTTGTTTTGTGGGCTAGGGGCTTGGACTTCCAGCAAGCGTGCATGAGCGTGTTAGATAGGAGTGAATGGAGGCGAATGATACTTGGGACCTGACGATCTGTTGGAGTGTGAGCAGGGTAATATTTAGTGAAGGGATTCAGGGAAACCGGTTATGTTCATATAGTTGGACTTGAGTCCTGGAAATGGGAAGTACAATGCCTGCACTTTAAAGGAGGGGTTTGGGATATTGGCAGTTTGGAGGGATATGTTGTGTATCTTTATACGTATATGCTTCTAAGCTGTTGTGTTCTGAGCACCTCTGCAAAAGCAGTGATAATGTGTGAGTGTGGTGAAAGTGTTGAATGATGATGAAAGTATTTTCTTTTTGGGGATTTTCTTTCTTTTTTGGGTCACCCTGCCTCGGTGGGAGACGGCCGACTTGTTGAAAAAAAAAAAAAACTTCACATCATCTGCGAACAGGGACACTTCAGAGTCTATTCCTTCCATCATGTCGTTCACATATATCAAAAATAGCACTGGTCCTAGAACTGAACCCTGTGGGACCCCGCTCGTCACAGGCACCCACTGTGATACCTCTTCACGTACCATGACTCGTTGCTGCCTCCCTATCAGGTATTCCCTGATCCATTACAGTACCCTCCCTGCTACATGCGCCTGATCCTCCAGCTTCTGCACTAATCTCTTGTGGGGAACTGTGTCAAAGGCCTTCCTGCAGTCTAGGAAAACGCAATCTACCCACCCCTCTCTCTTGTGTCTTACTTCTGTTACCTTGTCATAAAACTCCAGGAGGTTTGTGATACACGATTTGCCTTCCATGAACCCATGCTGGTTTTCATTTATAATCTTGTTCCTTTCCAGGTGTTCGACCACTCTCCTCCTGGTAATCTTCTCCATGACTTTGCACACAATACATGTCAGAGAGACAGGTCTGTAGTTTAGCACCTCGTTTCTGTTTCCTTTCTTAAATATGGGAACTACATTAGCTGTCTTCCATTTCTCAGGTAGTTGCCCAGTTTCAAGGGATGTGTTGAAGATTGTGGTTAGAGGCACGCACAGCATCTCTACTCCTTCTCTAAGGACCCATGGGGAGATGTTGTCCAGTCCCATCGCCTTTGAGGTGTCAAGGTCACTTAGGAGCTTCTTCACCTCCTCCTCGGTTGTTCGTATGTCATCCAACACTTGTTGGTATATTCCCTCTTGATGTTCCCTTCTGTGCTGTCTTCCCACAGCCCTTCCTGTCTCTACTGTAAAAACTTCCTTAGATCTCCTGTTCAGCTCCTCACATACCTCCTGATCATTTCCTGTGAGTTCTCCACCTTCTGTCCTTAATCTGATCACCTGGTCTTTGACTGTTCTCCTCCTCCTGATGTGGCTATACAACAGTTTCGGGTCAGTCTTGATTCTCGATGCTATGTCATTTTCATACTGTTGCTGGGCCTCCCTCCTTACCTGTGCATACTCATTCCTGGCTCTGCGACTGATCTCCCTATTTTAGTGTGTTCTCTGCCTTCTGTACTTTTTCCATTCTCTATTGCACTTTGTTTTTGCCTCCTTACACCGTCGGGTAAACCAGGGGCTCGTTCTGGTCTTCCCGTTGTTACTGTTGCCCTTGGGAATAAACCTTTCCACTGCCTCCTTGCATTTTGTTGTTACATATTCCATCATTTCATTTACTGGTTTTCCTGCCAGTTCTCTGTCCCACTGGACCTCCCGCAGGAAGTTCTTCAACCCTATGTAGTCCCCTCTTTTATAGTCAGGCTTTTCCCATTCAACTCCTGTTATTCTCTCCACTTGCAGCTCTACTATGTATTCAAAGCACAGAACCACGTGATCGCTAGCTCCTAGGGGACTCTCATACTTGATGTCCTCAATGTCTGAGCTGCCCATGGTGAACACAAGGTCCAATCTTGCTGGTTCATCCTCCCCTCTCACTCTGGTAGTGTCCTTAACATGTTGGTGCATGAGGTTTTCCAGCACCACGTCCAACATCCTGGCTCTCCATGTTTCGGGATCCCCATGTGGCTCCAGGTTTTCCCATTCAATCTCCCTGTGGTTGAAATCTCCCATAACCAGCAACTTTGCTCTGCTGGAGTGAACTCTTCTTGCCACCTCAGCAAGTGTGTCCACCATTGCTCTGTTGCTCTCTTCATATTCCTCTCTTGGCCTCCTGCAGTTCTGTGGTGGATTATACATCACTGCAATGACCACTTTGTGTTCCCCAGACTGAAGTGTACCTACTATGTAGTCTCTTTCTCCCGTCTCATCTATGCCTTCCATTTTCTCGAATTTCCATCTGTTTTTTACGAGCAGAGCAACCCCACCTCCCCTCTGCCCCTTCTATCTTTCCTCATGATCTGGTATCCTGGTGGGAAGATTGCATCTGTTATTGTCTCCGTGAGTTTTGTTTCTGTAACTGCTATGATGTCTGGGGACTTCTCATTGATTCTTTCTTGCCATTCCTCATGTTTATTCGTTAATCCATCTGCATTTGTGTACCAAACCTTCAACTTCTGTTCTAGTACTGTAACTGTGGTGCAGGGGGTGGGAACAGAGGGATCGATGTGTGATGGTTGGTTTGGATTGTTCAGTTGCCTTGGGGGTGTCGTGGCTGGAGTCCTTCTGCAGGTGTTTCTGGGGGGTGTGCTTGTCCTTCCATTTGATCCTGGGTTATTCTGCTCTCCTTTTTCATTTCCTCCCATTTCTCCTTTCGTTTTTGAACTCTCTCTTTCATCGCCTTCCTTTCGTCCTGTGTTCTGTCTCGATCGAGGTACACACTCCGGAACTCCTGCTTGCCTCTCAGCCGTGCTTTCTCCTGCAGGATCATGGTTCGGGTTGATTCTGCCTTGAAAATTACGTTGAGAGGCCGATTGTGTGAGTGTGTGTGTGTGTGTGTTTTCTGGTGTACATGTGTGTGTGTGTGTGTGTGTGTGTGTTAATGGGAGGGTATATGTGTGAGTGTACTGGTGTGTGTGTGTGTGTTAATGGCAGAATGTTCTCGCAGCTGGGGTTGATGGGATGAAGACAGAAATGTTAAAAGCAGGGGGTTATATAGTTTTGGAATGGTTAGTGCTTTTATTTAATAACTGTATTTAAGAGGGTAAGGTACCTAGAGACTGGCAGAGACCATTCATAGTTCATTTATATAAGGACAAAGGGACAAGAAAGTGTAAGAATTATTGGGGAATAAACCTGTCAAGTATACATGGTAAAGTGTATGCTAGAGTTATTGTTGAAAGAATTAAGAGTAAGACAGAGAGTAGGATAGCAGATGAGCAGGGAGGCTTTAGGAAGGGTAGGGGGTGTGTAGATTAAGTGTGTACAGTGAAACATATAGGTGAACAGTATTTAGATAAGGGTAAAGAGGTTTTCTTTGCATTTATGGACTAAGAAAAGGCATAGGGAATAGGGAAGCAATGTGGCAGATGTTGCAGGTGTATGGAATAGGTAGTAGGTTACTGAAAGCAGTGAAGAGTTTTTACAAGAATAGTGAGGCTCAGATTAGAGTATGTAGGAGAGAGGCCTTAGACAAGGCTGTGTGATGTCACCATGGTTGTTCGACATATTTATAGATGGAGTTGTAAGAGATGTGAATGCTTGGGTGTTGGCAAGAGGTGTGGGATTAAGAGATAAAGAATCTAACACAAAGTGGGAGTTGTCACAGGTGCTTTTTGCTGATGACATTGTGCTTTTGGGAGA
Organism: Cherax quadricarinatus; assembly: GCF_026875155.1. Taxonomy (NCBI): domain Eukaryota; kingdom Metazoa; phylum Arthropoda; class Malacostraca; order Decapoda; family Parastacidae; genus Cherax; species Cherax quadricarinatus. Next base: position 15,965,842 of record NC_069496.1, read on the forward strand.
TTCTGAATATAAGTTGCAGAGGTTGGTGGAGGAGTTTGGTAGGGTATGTAAAAGAAGACAGTTAAAAGTGATCATAGGAAAGAGTAAGATCATGAGGATAACAAAAAATTTAGGCAGTGGAAGATTGGATATCACATTGGAGGGAGAGAGTATGGGAGAAGTGAATGTATTCAGATATTTAGCAGTGGACGTGTCAGCAGATGGGTCTATGAAAGATAAGGTGACCATAGAATTGATGATGGGAAAAAGGTGAGTGGTGCACTGAGGAATCTGTGGAGACAAAGAACTTTGTCCATGGAAGCAAAAGGGGAATGTATGAGAATATAGTTATGCCAACACTTTTGCAGTATATGGGTGTGAAACATGGATGGTGAATGTTGCAACAAGGAGAAGGCTGGAGACAGTGTAGGAGGAGGCTGGTGGCAATGGATAAAGAGGCTGGAGGCAGTGGAGAAGGAGGCTGGAGACAGTGGAGGAGGCTGGAGGCAGTGGAGGAGGCTGGAGGTAGTGGAGAAGGCTAGAGGCAATGGAGGAGGAGGCTGGAGGTAGTGTAGGAGGAGGTGGCTGGAGGTAGTGGAGAATGCTAGAGGCAGTGGAGGAGGAGGCTGGAGGTAGTGGAGGAAACTGAAGGCAACAAAGGAGGAGGCTGGATGCAGTGGAGATATGTCTGAGGACAATGTGTGATGTGAATACAATATGGAGAATCTGTAGCTTGGAGATCAGAAGAAAGTGCTGTGTTACTAAAAGTATTATCCAGAGGGCTGATGAGGGGTTGGTGAGGTGGTTTGGTCATTTAGAAAGGATGGGACAAAATAGGATGACTTGGAGGATGTATATATTTGTAGTGGAGGGAAGGACGGGTAGGGGTTATCTTAATAAATATTGGATGGAGTGGTAAAAGAGGTTTTGTATGCAAGGAACTTGGACTTCCAGGTGTGTGTGAGCAGATTAGATAGGAGTGAGTGGAGACAAGTGATTTTTTATGACTTGATGTGCTGTTGGAGTGTGAGCAAGGTAACATATATGAAGGGATTCAGGTAAACTGGTTAGCTGGACTTGAGTCCTGGAGGTGGAAAGTACAGTACCAGCACTGAAGGATGAATGGAGATATTTGCAGTTTATTGTTAACAAATCTATACTTATTTCACTTGTTTTACAATAACTGTTAACAAGGCATCCCATAGCTGGATTGGTAGTGCACTCAACTCACACACTGATGTCCTGGTTTGATCCCTAGTATGGGTGGAAACATTAGGGCATGTTTCCTTAAGACACCTGCTGCTCACCTAGCAGTAAGTAGGTACCAGGGTGTTAGTCAACTGGTGTGGGTGGCATCCTGGGGATATAACCAGGGACTTTCTATATAGTTTGTCATTGATGTCAGCTATAGTGTGTATAAGTTATATCATGTGCTGGTGTAGCAATAAGCATCATCATTATTATTATTCTTACAGCCTCTCCTCACTTAACGACAGAGTTCCGTTCCTAAGATCACGTCGGTAAACAAATTCGTCGCTAAGTGAGGAGCATACTATAATGGTAGTGGGTTTGTGTGAGTCATCTTTATTATTGTTTTAATGTCACCTTTGCACCATTTATAACATTTCTGGTATATTATTAAATGTTAATACAGTAGTGTACCATATATTGTAATAAACAGAATAGAGGAAATTGGCTCTAATATGCATTATTTGGGTATGCATACTGGTCAGAGAGCCCGTTGTAAGTCCGAGTCGTCGGTACTCGAGTACGTTGCTAAGTGAGGAGAGGCTGTACTGGTGTAGAAATAAACATTATTATTATTATCATTATCATTATTATTATTTTACAGTCAAACAGAGTACGTGTGTTGGGAGATGGTTCCTCGTCACCACAACATCGTCAGGTTTAGGGTAACCTGGCCACTTATCTACCAGGGTTACTACCAGGTGTGTGACTACGCTAACTTCCGCAGTGGTAGGGAGTGGCAATACCACACACTAATAGGTAGGTGAACCAGCCTGTGTTGGTGGGTGTGAGTTAGATCTGACTAGCATGGGCCAGTAGGCATAATGCAGTGCTCCTTCTTTTTTTATATTCCTAAGTGTTAGGTGGGTTTACTGACCTGACTGTATATAGTGGAACTTAATAAGAGAACTGACTGTATATAGTGGAACTTTATAAAAGAACTGACTTCATATAGAGGATCTAAGCCTACTGAAAATTTTACTGGCCCACAGCTGATCCTCCAGAGCCTATCTCCTGTCCCATTGGTGGACGATTCTCCTTTGTGCAGCGTGGACCGTCACCCCTAACTAAGAGGATTCTAGGGGGTATCACATCCTCTCCCCTGGACACCTACCCCTGCCACAGACAGGTGTCAGATCTGTCTGTCTGTACACCGGATCGTCGGTGGATCAATATTGACATGGATCTCTGTCTGTCTCTCAATAAGGATGGTCATCATGTTGATTATAACAGTAAGTATGTCTCTTGTGGGGCCAGGAGCTGTGACTCAACCCCTGCAGCCACAAATAGGTGAATACTGATTGCTTATGCATTGGTCGTTGAACACTAAGGTACTGTAAGTTTAGGCACTGTACTTCACTCATCCTTCAGAGTACAGGCACTGTACTTCACCCATCCTTCAGAGTACAGGCACTGTACATACTTCACTCATCCTTCAGAGTACAGGTACTGTACTTCCCACCTCCAGAACTGTAACATCCTCACTCATCCTTCAGAGTACATGCACTGTACTCACCTTTGAGGACCCTGTCTGTCCTACTAGGATAAACTGAGGTCCCTGTCTATCCTACAAGGATAGACTGAGGGCCCTGTCTATCCTACAAGGATAGATTGAGGGCCCTGTCTGTCCTATGAGGATAGACTGAGGACTCTGTCTATCCTACGAGGATAGATTAATTAGAACTGCAACAGGCTTACTGGCCTATGCTAGAAATATCTAGCCAAGACAGGACTCACAGCAATGGTTTCAAGTTAGAAAAAAATTAGATTTAGAAAGAATATAGGAAAGCTTTGGCAATATAATTGTCAATGAGTGGAACAAACTGCCAGATAATGTTATTGAAGCTAAAACCTTGTGTAGCTTTCAGAATAGGTTGGATGAATGTATAAGTGGGTGTGAGTTGAACCTACCTAGTATAGGCCTATTGTGGTATTGTATCATATTTATGTTCTGTTATTTTTACAGCATATTTGAGCACTTTTTCATGTCAGATTATGAAATGAGTGAGAGTTTAAACTTCTGTGTTTCCAAAATTTATCAAACACGCTCCAGCAGGCATGCATGAGCGTGTTTGATAGGAGTGAATGGAGACAAATGGTTTTTAATACTTGATGTGCTGTTGGAGTGTGAGCAAAGTAACATTTATGAAGGGGTTCAGGGAAACCGGCAGGCCGGACTTGAGCCCTGGAGATGGGAAGTACAGTGCCCGCACTCTGAAGGAGGGGTGTTAATGTTGCAGTTTAAAAACTGTAGTGTAAAGCACTCTTCTGGCAAGACAGTGATGGAGTGAATGATGGTGAAAGTTTTTCTTTTTCGGGCCACCCTGCCTTGGTGGGAATCGGCCAATGTGATAATAAAAAAAAAACTATGTAGAGACTGCATATATGATCAGTTGATTAGTTATTGTCTTATTAGGCTTAAGATAGGCCTATGTTTATGTAAATGCTCTGCTTATTAAGAAGCTTTCTGCTTGTACACCTGAATGCCATTATCACTGTACGAACATTGTATCAGGTACGGATCTATTATGAAAATAATAAAGGCTAAGCTTCAGGGCCCCTAATCCAGAAAGAGAGAGAGGGGTAGGTAGTTAAGTAGGTACTGGTCATGCCACTTCAGGGTCTCTAATCCTGGAGGCACCCCTGGAAGTGACCTTAGTCAACATTACTTAAAAATTTTGAGTCTACTGTAGGGGTTGCAAAGGGGCTCCCATAATGGTCTAAGCTTCAGGGCCCCAGAAATGTAGGTCCCCCCCACTGGGCCAGTGTATTCACCATGAGTACAGACCTCACCCATTACCTTAGTTGCTTACACTGTTGTCATGGGTTGATATCTGCAACTTCTGCAATAGACGAAGATTCTCGTGGCACTAGGAGAGTTAAGAAGAGATCGGACAAATATATGAGTGGGAAGGATTGGCTTTGGTTAGTACCTACCTGGAGAGAGTTCCGGGGGTCAACGCCCCCGCGGCCCGGTCTGTGACCAGGCCTCCTTAGGTCAGTGTCCCAGGATGCGACCCACACCAGTCGACTAACACCCAGGTACCCATTTTACTGATGGGGAACATAGATAACAGGTGGAAAGAAACACGTCCAGTGTTTCTACTCTGGCTGGGAAACGAACCCAGGCCCTCGCCATGTGAAGCGAGAGCGTTAACCACCAGGCCACCAGAGCCCTGAGGTACTGAAGGTAATGCTTAGGTAGCTTTATAATAATACTAATAATAATAATAATAATAATAATAATAATAATAATAATGTTTATTTCTACACCAGTACATGATACAACTTATTTAGACCATAGCTGACATCAGTGACATAATACGTATATAGAAAGTCCTTGGTTATGTCCCTAGGATGCCACCCACACCAGTCCACTAACACCCAGGTACCTACTTACTGCTAGATGAACAGTGTCAGCAGGTGTAACATGACTAACACCCAGGTACCTACTAACTGCTAGGTGAACAGGGATAACAGTTGTCTTTAGGAAACACGCCCACAAGTGGATGGGTGAGAATGGTTGGTTTAAAGAAGAACCTGCCTAGTATGGGCCAGTAGGCCTTCTGCAGTGTTCCACCATTCTTATGTTGTTCTATTTGTTTTCAGGAATGTTGGACTACCGACTACAGTGTGTAGGATTCTGGCATGAGAATCTTCGATCATACCTCGTTACCATTGATCCTTCCGATCCTGTCTCCAGGTTCAGGTGCTGGGTGAGTAACAGGTCCAGGTACTAGGTACAGGTGCTTTACGACTTACAATGGGGTTAAGTCGAAAATATCGTAAGTTGAATATGAATATATGCTAAATTAACAAGTCAATAAGTAACTACTGTCACTGAATGAGTCGGTAAACAAATAATTACTGTAAGTAAATACCAGTATTGAAAAGTCAATAAATGAATACAAGTTAGGGACTTGCCACCTTCATGCTGGGTAATTATCTTAAGTTTCATCTCTAAAGTAATTGTTGCTGCTTTATTGTAAAGTTGAAATATTGTAAGTTGAACCATTGTAAAGCTGAAATATTGTAAGTTGAACCATTGTAAAGCTGAAATATTGTAAGTTGAACCATTGTAAAGCTGAAATATTGTAAGTTGAACCATTGAAAGCTGAAATATTGTAAGTTGAACAATTGTAAAGCTGAAATATTGTAAGTTGAACCATTGTAAAGCTGAAATATTGTAAGTTGAACAATTGTAAAGCTGAAATATTGTAAGTTGAACCATTGTAAAGTGAAATATTGTAAGTTGAACCATTGTAAAGCTGAAATATTGTAAGTTGAACCATTGTAAAGCTGAAAATATTGTAAGTTGAACCATTGTAAAGCTGAAATATTGTAAGTTGAACCATTGTAAAGCTGAAATATTGTAAGTTGAACCATTGTAAAGCTGAAATATTGTAAGTTGAACCATTGTAAAGCTGAAATATTGTAAGTTGAACCATTGTAAAGCTGAAATATTGTAAGTTGAACCATTGTAAAGCTGAAATATTGTAAGTTGAACCATTGTAAAGCTGAAATATCGTTAATTGAACCATTGTAAAACATGGAGCACCTGTAAGTGAAGACCTAAACACATGTACAACATCTGGGTATCTTTATTGTAGACATTTCACCATCCAGTGGCTTTATCAAAACAAGTTCAAGATATATTTGGGAGACTGAAGAAGTATCATATTTCACTACTTATTAGGCGCATTTTCTTTCCATAAAATGCCTCCAAAAACAACCCTGCATCCTGTAAACTAAAGGTCAGTGATGGGAGGTATAAATTTGGGGTGTGGGGTGAGCTATAGCTCTCCCAGTTACGTCTGATGCTGAGCCACTGAGACTAAAACAGGTCTCATAATCCGCATCTTATAAGCCGCGAAATACGATATATACAAAAAATTAGGTAATCAGTTGCTGAGCCCCGTAGTCTTGAAGAATCTGAAGCACAGGCACGAAGATTGGCACTTATGTACTGGCATCAGGTGATGGATTTCTGGCAGATGGAAGTAGGTCATAACCAAGGGTTGGGTATGACCTACGTCTACATTTTTAACTACTGCTAGCCACTACTATAGTACTCATCACCAATTTCAAGGCTGAGGGACTGATTACCTCATCTTTTGTATATACTTCTTCAGTCTTCCTAATATGTCCTTGTTAAAAATTTGTTAAATAAATACTTGAGTGGGTGTGAGTTGGACCTGACTAGCTTGTGCTAATAAGTTGGACTTGCAGTATTTGGGTATTGTAGATCGCACATGTACAACTATGTAAGTGGTTGTTGTGTTACAGGTATACCAGTCAGTGGGACTGGTTAAGCAACAGTTCCAGGTACTAAGTAGTTGTTATATTACAGGTATACCAGAGAGTGGGACTGGGTAGACTGGTATTATCACAGTCAGTTGGTGCCGCTTGTGGTCTACATCAGAACTTCCTCTCTTACACCTATGATGAGGGCGCCGCTGTGGGTCTTAACCTCACCTTCAGTGAACGAATACGTAGGTCAACTGTTACCTTAGTTGTTAATGCATGTGTTAGTCTTTAATGTTAGTTGTGAAGGAATGTGTAAGTCTTTAACGTTATTTGATACTGTGTGTGTGTACATTCATCTATGTGTAGTTGCAAGGGTCAAGTCACAGCTCCTGGCCCCACTTCTTCACTGGTTGCTACTAGGCCCACTCTCCCCCTGCTCCATGAGCTTTATCGTACCTCTTCCTAAAGCTGTGTATGGATCCTGCCTCAATTACATCACTCACCAGATTGTTGCACTTCCTGACAACTCTGAAGAAATACTTCCTGACATCCTTGTGACTCATCTGAGTTTTCAACTTTCAGTTGTACCTACCACTACTACTACTACTACTACTACTACTACTACTACTACTACTACTACTACTACTACTACTACTACTACCACTACTACTACTACTACTACTACTACTACTACTACTACTACTACTACTAATATAATACTACTACACAACCACTACTACTACTACCACTACTACCACTACTACTACCACTACTACTACTACTACTACTACTACTACCACTACTACTACTACCACTACTACTACTACTACTACTACTACTACTACTACTACTACTACTACTACTACTACTACTACTACTACTACTACCACCATCACCACCACTACTACTACTACCACCACCACTACTACCACCATCATCACTACTACCACCTCTCCACTTACAGACGACCAGTGTCCTATCTACTATGATGATGGTCATGACCCCTGGAAGATCCAGAATGGTGCAGTGACGGTCTTCAGATTCGCAAACAACAATTCTACCTCCGTCTACGTCACTACCACCTTCATCATCTTTCTACAAGTATTAGCGCTAATCTTCACTATATCTACAGTACTGAATAATTTTTATGTGTATATTCACTGATACGTGTGTGTATATACTGGTGTATGTTGGTTTTCATGTAGATTTTGAGTAGTGTAGATTACTATAGGTGTTGTGTAGTTGTAGGGATTGAGATATAGCTCCTGGTCCTGTTTCTGCTGGTTGTGTGTGTGTGAGAGTATCTGAGTGTGTGTGAGAGAGTGTGTATATGTGACTGTTTGTATGTGGATATTCATATGTATAGGTGTATGCAAGTGTATGTTTGTTAATTTTAACCAGTAATACAACATACAAAAATTGTATTATCTAGATAATTTAGTTGTCCTGCACTCCAATATTTTTCAAAATGCATTATAATCCTAAAATACAGTATTAGTATTATTATTATCTTTCCCTATGTCTTTAGCAACCAAACCACTAATGGTATAATAATAATAATAAAAATAATAATAATAATTATATAGCTGTAAGCCAGTCACATTCTCCTGAACATTCACTTATCATTACATTTAGTGAGTTATTATATTTATTGTTTCATTATGTTCATTCCCTTTTCACATTCATGCATTGTGTTCTGGTTCTGTTATGAAAAATGAAAAAAACATTCACGGATGTGGATGAACCCGCAACAAGTTCTACCCCGTCTGTGTATGGTTTGTTTGAAATTTGGGGTTCATACGATTTTGTGAGTCATGCAAATAAACATTAGGAAAGTGTGTGGTGTTCGGGGGGGCTTGTGGAAGGGGTGTTCGGGTGGTTTTTGTTCAGGTTTCCCTTGCTTACTGTGGGTTTTTAGGTTGCGGAAAATTTTTTTTTTATTTATTTAAAACATCACCTTCCCCACCAGCGGGTCCCGAAGGTTTTTACATTACACCCCCCCCCCCCAGTTATAAAACTGCAACATTAACCTTCGAGTTACCTGAAACTTCCCCATCTCCAGGACTAAAGTGGGCCCGGGGTTTCCCTAAACCCCTTCAAAATGTTATTTCGCTCACACCCCAAACAGCACGTCGTTTAAAAAAATTTTTCTCCTTCACTCCTAAAAAAACGCTCTTGACGCTTTCGGGAAGCCCAAAGCCCCTTCAAAAAAAACCCTCTTTACCCCCCCCTCCCAACCCTTCCTAGGCCCGACTCCTACCCCCTTTCCCTCCATACGTTTTATACACTCGAGCTTTTGTTTTGTTCCATTCTCTTGCAGTCCAAACCCCTCAACAACCCTCCTCAACCCTCTGGATAATGTTTTGGTAATCCTACCCCTTTTTTCCAAATTTCCCAAACTTAAAATTCTTTACTTATATTCACACCACACTTTGCTCTCAGCATGACATCTCCATGCTCCAGCCTTCTCCTCGCTCAACATTCATCATTATGTTCATACCCATACAAATGTTGGTACAGCTTACTCTTACATTCCCTCTTTGTTCCCATGGAAAAAGTTTTTGTTTCCACAGCCCCAAAGTGCACCACTCACCCTTTTCCCCTCATCATTTCTTGATTCCCTCATTTTTATGACCCTTTGCTGACACTCCACTTTTAATATCTGAATCATTCACCCCCTCCATACTCTCTCCCTCCAATTGATAAAAAATCTTTTGTCACCTAATCTTTTTGTTACCCTCATAACCTTACCTTTCCTGTTTTCACTTTTAATTTTCTTCATCTCTACCTACCAAATTTCCACCAACCTCTGCAACTTATTTTCAAATCCCCAAAAAAAACACATGTCATCAGCAAAGAGCAACTGTGACAACTCCCACTTTGTGTTTAATTTTTATTTTTTAAACTCCCGTTTCCCAAAGCCCCTCGCTTTCACTTCCTTACAACCCCATCTATAAATACATTGAACAACATGGGCTACACTCCTTGTCTAAGGCCTACTTTTACGGGGAAATAATCTGCCTCTCCCCTACATCTCTATCCTGGCCTCACTCCTTGAAAAAAACTCTTCACTGCTTTCAGAAACCCTACCTCCTATCCATACACCTGCAAATTGCACTTTGCTTCCTACCACCCTGTCAATCCCTTTTTTCCAAAACCCAAAAAATCCCACAGAAACCTCTTTACCTTTGTCTAAATACTGTTCCCCTTATTTTTTCCTGTAAAACTTAGTTAACACCCCCTCCCTTTCCTAAAGCCCCCTTTGTTCATTGTTTTTACAAAGTGCAGGCATTGTACTTCCCATTTCCGGGACTAAAGTCTGGCTTTAAAAATCCCCGGTTTTCCCTGAATCCCTTCACTAAATTTTTCCCTGCTACACCCAACAGCTTCAGGCCCCAAATACCTTCGTCTCCTTTCCACTCCTATCTAACACGCCAGCACGTTGCTGGAATCCAACCCCCTCTCCCAAAAACCTCCTTTACCCCTCTTCCCCAGCCTTTTTGGGGGAAAACCCCTACCCCCCTTTTTTTCCCTACAGTTTTTAATGCTCTCCAAGTATTCTACTTTGATCCTTTCTCTCTAATGACCAAACCATCTCAAAACCCCTTTCTCCCCTCGACAAATACTTTTTTAACTCCACACCTTCTCCAATTTACCTCCAAATTTTCTGCTTAATTTTTTCACCACACATTGTCCTTAGACAGGACATCTCCATGCCTCCAGCCGCCTCTTGTGGGGCATTTAAAACCCAACTTAAAACCATATAAGTGTTGGTACTACATACTTTCTTTAATTTCCCCTTCTTTCCCTCCATAGTAAAATTTTTTGTCTCCACATATACCTGAACGCACCCTCATTTTTTTCCCCTTTATCAATTCTTGTTTAAACCCTACCCTTCATAAATCCATTGCTGACACTAAAATCCCAAAATCGGGAAAACACATTCTTCCATTTTCCCTCCTCCCCAATTTGATACCCAAATTTTTTTCTTATCTAAATCATTTAATACCCTCATCACCTTACTCTTCTCTATGTTCACTTTAAACTTTCTCCTTTAAATCCCAAACTATCCAAATTTGCAATTTTTCTTTAGAGCCCCCCTAACACAGTTTCATCAGCAAAATAACTGGTAAATTTCCCCTTTTTGTATTAATTCCCCATAATTTAAATTTTCCACCCCTCCCCGAACACCAAAGCATTTATTTTTTTTACAACCATCTATAAATACGTGGCCCCCCTTTTTACGATATTTTTTTCATTCAGAAAATTTTCAGGTGCCATATGCCCTTTGTTCCATAAGGTTTGTAAATTTAGATTAGTCATTTCAGCCCCAAACATACAATACAAAGCCTTACTAATACACTTACATAAGGGTCGCATTGGGAGGATGTAAACCGGGGGCCATGTACAGGGACCCCCGGTTAACGATTTTTTTTCACCCCAGAGATTGTTCAGGTGCCAGTATGACCAAATTTGTTCCCATAAAAAATATTGTAAAGAAATTTAGCCCCATTTCAGCCCCCCAACTACCGTACAAACGCCTTACTTAAATAAAATTTTTAAAATTTGGCCATTCGGAGGAATCGTTATGCGGGGTCCATGTATATTAAACAACCAGGTGACAAAACACATCCCTGTCAAAGCCCAAAATATTCCGGAAGTTTCCCCTCTTTACCACCCTAACTGACCTCACTATCCTCTAAAAAAAACTCTTTCAGTTTTAGTAATTTTTCCCCTATTTATTGGACCCTCAAATTTAGTGTCCCATTTCTGTAGAAAAAACTATTTTTATTATCTTGAAATGTTTTTTCTTTTAAATTTTTTTTGGGTTTTGGGAATGGTTTAATTGGATTTCATTTTTCCCCTATGGAAATATTAACAAAAAACATTTTAGAAAATAAAAACTTTTTTGCAACAGAAAAGTCACGACTAAATTGGGGGGCCCACTATACTTGCAACACTGCCACATTGTCCCTCACCCACTTATATAGCCTTTTCTAAACCCATAAATGCAAAAAAAAACTTCCCCTAAAAATCATTTGTAAGTTGAAATACTGAAGTTGAACCATTGTAAATTTGAAAATTAAGTTTAAACCATCATAAAGTTAAAAATTTTGTAAGTTAAATCTTTTAAGTTGAAAATTGAAAGTTAAAACCATCGTAAATTTAAAATATTGTAAGTTAAACCATTGTTAAGTTGAAATATTTAATTAAACCATTGTTAAGTTAAAAATATTTTTTAATTTTTAAACCCTGTAAAGTTAAAATTTGTAAGTCAACCACGTAAAAGTTAAATTTAGTAATTTAAAACCATCTAAATTGAAATTTGTAAATGAAGTTGTGAATTAAAATATTGAAAAGGGGTACCATAAAGTAAAGGAGCGTGTATAGAAAAGATATGGCGGTAAAACTGCTAGTCGAAAGAAATATGTGTCTTGCTATCACCCGGTGTATATTACACTTGTATGAGTGATGAAGTGAGACTGTCAGTGTATGTATCTGTGTTTACGAGTGTATTAATAAGATGTTAGTGTATATACACTATCTGTGTCAGTTGTATGTCGTGTTTTCAATGTACGTCGTGTTGTACAAATATATTGTCAGTTTGTACAAGTGTTGTATGTTTACAAATGTTTTTCAGTGTTGTACAAGTGTATTGTCAGTGTTGTACAAGTGTACTGTCATTGTTGTACAAGTGTATTGTCAGTGTTGTACAAGTGTACTGTCATTGTTGTACAAGTGTATTGTCAGTGTTGTACAAGTGTATTGTCAGTGTTGTACAAGTGTATTGTCAGTGTTGTACAAGTGTATTGTCAGTGTTGTACAAGTGTACTGTCAGTGTTGTACAAGTATATTGTCAGTGTTGTACAAGTGTACTGTCATTGTTGTACAAGTGTACTGTCAGTGTTGTACAAGTGTACTGTCAGTGTTGTACAGTTGTACTGTCAGTGTTGTACAATTGTACTGTCATGTTTTACAAATTTTACTGTCAGTGTTGTACAAGTGTACTGTCAGTGTTGTACAAGTGTACTGTCAGTGTTGTACAAGTATATTGTCAGTGTTGTACAGTTGTACTGTCAGTGTTGTACAAGTGTACTGTCAATGTTGTACAATTGTACTCAATGTCAATAAATTCTTATTTAAAACTACGTATGTTTTTTTGTCCTCGTATAAAAAAATTTTCAATTACTAGAAGATAATAGCTAGTGTTAAGTATACCTACAGATAATAGCTAGTGTTAAGTATACCTAGCAGTATAATACTAGTGTTGAGTATACCGCAGTATACATAGCTAGTGTTAAGTATACCTAGCGTTCATAGCTAGTGTTTAAGTTTCCTAGAAGTATACAAAGATCCAAAAATGTCATTTTCCAGCCCCGCACCGGGTGTCATTTTCCAGCCCTGTCATCCCAAACGCCCTTTTCCAGCCCTATCATCCTGTGTATTAACCAGCCCCCATATCCAGGCTGTCTTTTCCGCACTATCTCCATGCTGCATTAACCAACCCCATCACCCGGCTTCATTATCCAGCCCTATCATCCGGCTGTCATTATCAGCCCTATCATCCAGGGTGTCTTACCACCCTTTCATCCAGGCTGTATTTCCACCCGTCTCCCGGCGTCATTATCGCCTGTCATCCAGGCGTCTTATAGCCTATCATCCGGGTGTCATTATCCCCCTTTTCTCCAGGCTGTCATTATCCAGCACTATATCCAGGTGTCATATCCAGCACTTCTCCAGGGTGTCTTACCACCCTTTCTCCAGGCGTCATTATCCAGCCCTATATCCAAACTGCATTACCCAGCCCCATCTCCAGGCGTCATTAAACCAGCCCCATCCAAATGCCCCAATCCATGCTGTTTTACCACCTTATACCAGGTTTATTATCCCCCTATCCCTGCTGTCATTAAAACCCGCCCCCACATCCGGCTGTTATTATCCAGCCCCATATCCAGGCTTCATTTTCCAGCCCTATCATCCAAAAATGCCATTATCAGCCCTATCATCCAGGTGTTATTATCCAGCCCTATCACCAGGTTGTCTTTTCCGGCATCATCCAGGCTGTCATTATCCAGCCCTATCATCCGGCTGTCATTATCCCGCCCTATCATCCAGGTGTCATTTTCCCGCCCCCCTTTTCCAGGGTGTCATTATCCCCCCCTATCTCCGGGTGTCATTTCCCCTATATCCTGACTGTTGTTGTCCAGCCCTTCTCCGGCTGTCATTATCCAACCCTATCATCCAGGCTTCATTATCCCGCCCTATCACCGACTGTTGTCCAGCCCCGTCATCCAGGGGGCCCCTTTTCCCGTCCTGCATCCGTTGTCATTATCCTCCCCCGTCTCTAGTTCTCATCCCACCTGTCATCCAGGCTTCGTTTTTTTAGCCTGTCATCCCCAAACCCGTCTCTAAAAATTCCTTTTTCCAGCCCCTTTTTCCAGCTTCATTATGCAGCCGTCATCCAAACTGTCTTTTTCCAGTTCTGTCATCCAAAACTGTCATTATCCAACCCCGTTATGAAGCTTTCTTTCCCGCCCCGTATCCGGCTGTCATTATCCAAATATCCCTCCTGACTGGTTTATCCAACTGTTTTCCCCGGGTTCATTATCCGCCTGTCTTCAGGCTGTCATTATCCGCACTGTCATTCGACTGCATTACCGCCTGTCATGTGGCTGTCATTTTCCAAAAACTGTCATAGTGGCTGTTTACCCCCTATAATCCAGGCTGTATTATCCAGCCCCTGTCATGGTGGGTGTCATTATCAGTCTCTTCAGGGTGTCTTATCCAGCGTCTTTTGGCTGTCATTATCCCGCCTTTAAACCAGGCTTTCATTATCCAGCCCTGTCATCCTAGGTGTATTATCCAGCCTTGTCATTGGCATATTATCCCTCCCCGCACCTTTGGGGATCATTATCCAGCCCTGCATCTTAGGTGTCATTTTCCGCCTTGTCATCCCGGCATCTTTTCCAGCCTTCATCCTGTGTATCACCGCCTTATCCCGTGTATCATCCCGCCTTATCCTGTTATCATCCAGCCCTGTCATGGTGGTTGTCTTATCCAGGCGTCATTATCCACTATAATCCTGCGTCATTTTCCGCCCTGTCACCTAGGTGTCATTATCCATCCCCCCAAACCCGGGTTTATACCAGCCCCCCTCATCCGGGGTTCTTATCCAGGGTGCCTTTTCCTATCCATCAACCCCCAAATACAACCCCCCCACCTTCACCAACCCCCCCTCTATAATCCACCCCTTACCCAACCCACCCCTTCACTAACCCACCATCAAGGTCCTGAGTGCTTTGGGATTATGTGGATTTTTAAAGCCGGCTTTTCTTTTCAGTGTTTTAAAATTGGGTTGAGTGTTGAAGGGGAGGTCTACTTCTCCCGGAGGGAAAATTTGGAAGTGAAGGTTCACCTCGATGGGTTTTGGGGTGAGTTGGGGGTGGCTGGAGTGGTTTTTAGGGGAAGAGGGGGACCAGCAGTGAGGTGCGTATGTCACTTCCCGCGAGGAGGCTGAAGGTGGTGAGGATGAAAAAAACTACAGCGTGAGGTGAGTCCAGCACCTGCACCAGTGGCTAGTGGGTTCCAATAAGGGGAAGGGCATCAAAATAAGGAAATTAAGAGGAAGATTTTATAGGAAAAAATGCTTCCTTCTCTTCAGGTGGGTGTACTTCGTGCCATGAAAAGGGAAAAATACTTCTTTTCCCCGCAAATAAGGTAGTGAATTTTTTGTGGTTGGTGAATACAGGTAAGTTTTTTGATCATGTTTCTGTAATAGAATAAGGGGGAGAGAGTGTGGTTCCCCCCCCGGAGTGGTGTTAGTGACATAGTCACCAAGTTGGAAATATAGCAAGTAAAGGAACCACCCTTTTTTGTTCAGTGTGGGGGAAATGAATTGGGAAGGGTGGAGAGAAGAGTGCTGATAGTCAGGGGCGCTTAGATTTAATTTGGGCTAAGGGAGGGGTCCCAATCATTGTAGCATCTTTCCTAAAGGGGGGGCAGAATGGTTGTTAGGGCAATTGGCGTAAATTGCTGGCTGGGGCAATATGAAGGAACTTGCAATCCCATTCATTGACAAATGGGACAACTTTTGGAACAAATACGATGCAAGGGATGGGGGACATTTTCGGGGGAGGGGTGGCCCCACTTACCAACTCGATCGAAAAAGGGCCCTTGCTGAATTTTTAAGACTTTAAATGAAGGGATAGAGGTATGGGTGTGGGGAAACAGCAGGTTGCAAACTAGGGGTTTGAAAAAAGGAAAAGTTTTAAAAGACATTTTTATACAATTACAAATAATGAACTGGGACAGGGCAGCAAACAAAGGGGGAAGAAGGGCAGAAGGGGCAGCTCCCCTTAAAGGGTTTTCATACTAAAAGCAGGGGGTTTAAAAATAAGATAGATGAGCTAAGATTAATTGCAAAATGCAGGAAACATAGATATTATTGGTTTAAAAAGAGACTTTGGCCCTCGAGAGATAGGGAAATGCCACTGAATGTCATACAAGGGTAAAATTATTCCCCACGATAGGGTCAACAGGAAGGGGGGGTGGAAAATAGCGATGATGTCAGAGGGCAATTTTAAATTGTTTTTGTTAGAAAAAAAATAAAAATTTGAAGCAAACAGCCACTGAAACTGTTTGGTTACACTTTAGAAGGCCGTGAAAAAAAATAATCTTTGGGGGTTTTCAGGGCCCCCAAAAATTGTAGGGAGTACAGTAAATTATATTCGTAAGGCTTTTACTAAAAAATTGCTAATGGGAGATTTTAACTTTAGACAAATGTGGAGCAATTTGACAGGAAATTTTGTCAAATGCTTTTTGATACAATTCGGATTGTTTTTTAAAAAAATTTTTTAAAAGAACCAAATAAAGAAATACCTGTGGACTTGGTTCTTTCCGCAAAGGGTTGCTAAAATAATCTTGAGGGTTTAAATGACTTGGAGAAAAAGTGATCACAAAACACTCTTTTTAAATTCATGGAATTCCCCAATATGGGAAATCTGTCCCCGACTTCTTCTTTACTGATTTCTGGAGAGAAATTACCCGGGGGGGGGCTGAACTGGGAAAGACCTGCTTTGGGTCAGGTAGGTGGTGTGGTTGCCAATATTTGTTTTGGAGCATAGTTCTAGCTTCCAGACAAACTTATGTTCCCAAAAAGGGAAAACAGATTAAGCAAAAAAAGTCCCAATTGGATAAAACAATAGATTTAAAAAAATTTATCCCCTGGTCAAAAAGGGGGCGGTGAAAATAAATGGTATAAAATACCGACACAATGGAAACATAAACACATATGCAGTTTAATGTGATCCTTTATTGACAATAAAGGATCACATTAAACTGCGTGTGTTTATGTTTCCAGAGAGGCAGGTAGTTAAGAAATCAATATATTCAGAAGGAGAGAAATAAAAAAGGGAATAAGAAAAGAAAAAAGAGATTATGAGGTTAAAGTTGCAAGAGAATCGAAGACTAACTCAAAACGATTCTTTCAGGTATACAGAAGTAAGATTAGAGACAAGATAGGCCCACTCAAAAGTTACTCGGGTCAGCTCACAGACAGTGATATAGAAATGTGTAGAATTTTAACACATTCTTCCTCTCAGTTTTTACTCAGGAAGATATTAGCGATATTCCAGAAATAATAAATTACGTAGAGCAGGACGATAATAAACTATACACGATTAGGGTCACAAGTGACATGGTCCTTAGGCAAATAGATAAATTAAAACCTAACAAATCCCCAGACCCTGATGAATTGTACACAAGGGTTCTAAAGGAATGTAAAGAGGAGCTTAGCAAACTTTTGACTAATCTTTTCAACAAATCACTACAAACTGGCATGGTGCCAGATAAGTGGAAAATGGCAAATGTGATACCTATTTTCAAAGCAGGTGACAGGTCCTTAGCTTCAAACTATAGACCAATAAGCCTTACCTCCATAGTGGGGAAATTTATGGAATCAATAATTGTCGAGGCAATTCGTAGCCACCTTGAAAAGCATAAATTAATCAACGAATCTCAACACGGGTTTACGAAGGGACATTCCTGTCTTACGAATTTATTAACTTTTTTCACTAAGATATTTGAAGAGGTAGATCATGGTAATGAATATGATATTGTGTATATGGACTTCAGTAAGGCTTTTGACAGGGTCCCACATCAGAGACTATTGAGGAAAATTAAGGCACACAGAATAGGAGAAAATTTTTGCTGGCCCGGTGGCCTGGTGGCTAAAGCTTCCGCTTCACACACGGAGGGCCCGGGTTCGATTCCCGGCGGGTGGAAACATTCGACACGTTTCCTTACACCTGTTGTCCTGTTCACCTAGCAGCAAATAGGTACCTGGGTGTTAGTCGACTGGTGTGGGTCGCATCCTGGGGGACAAGATTAAGGACCCCAATGGAAATAAGTTAGACAGTCCTCGATGACGCACTGACTTTCTTGGGTTATCCTGGGTGGCTAACCCTCCGGGGTTAAAAATCCGAACGAAATCTTATCTTATCTTATCTTATCTAGAGGCATGGTTTTGCAATTCAAAGTTTATTCTCTATAAAGATTACAATGTTGAATTTACAGAATTTGGTTGTTGTGTGGTTTACATGTAGTTAAATAATGATTACAGAGTGTACCACTAGAACGCCTAGCATGGCTAGGCATTTCGGGCAGACTTAGTTTAATTCTTTATTTTAAAATATTACAAATTATGAGGTAAGTTGGTATTATGGCTAAGTGACTAAATACTAGTTTGTGAGTTTAGCAATGTGAATGCTTTTGTTTTGGCACAGTACATAGTTTCAGTAATTGGGAGTATCATAGGATCATTATTTTAAGATTGAGATTAATATTTCTGTTTATGGTCAAATGAGTGGTGAGTGTAATGGAACCACAAGGTGGTATTCGTGTAATTAGTTGATGGGGTTTATCAGGGAGATAAGATGTTTTCTAATGGTAGTTTTGAAGGTGATGAATGTGTCTGCAGTTCTAGATTTTCTCAGGTAGGGTGTTCCAGATTTTAGGGCCTTTGACATACATTGAATTTTTGTAAAGGTTTAGTCGGACATGGGGAATGTCGTAGAGATGTTTGTGTCTGGTGTTGTCCCTGTGGGTTCTGTCACAACTATCAAGAAAAGCGTTTTAGGTCAAGGTTGATATTGGAGTTTAAGGTCCTGTAGATGTAGATTGCACAGTAGTAAGTGTGGATGTACTGAACAGGGAGTAAGTTTAGATCTATGAAGAGTGGGGGGGGGTGTTGCCAGGGATGGGATTTAGTGATTATTCTTACTGCAACTTTTTGTTGGGTTATTATTGGCTTTAGGTGTGTTGCTGCAGTTGATCCCCAAGCACAAATAGCATAGGTGAGGTATGGATAAATAAGTGAGTGGTAGTGTGAGAAGGGCATTTTGCGGCACGTAGTATCGTATCTTGGAGAGGATCCCAACTGTTTTGGATACTTTTTTGGTTATGTGTTGGATATGGGTGCTGAAATTCAGGTTGTTGTCAAGGTATAGGCGTAGGAATTTGCCCTCATTATGTCTGGTAATTTAAAGTGTTGTCGATCTTAATGTTAATTTGTGCATCTCCTGCTCTGCTCCCAAAAACATAATATAGTAGGTTTTGTCAGTGTTAAGCGTAAGTTTATTGGCTGTCATCCAAGTCGATATTTTGATCAGCTCCTCGTTAACAATGGTGTTGAGGGTGGCAAGATTAGGGTGAGAGATGACATAAGTCGTGTCGTCAGCAAAGAGAATGGGTTTCAGGTGTTGGGATACGTTTGGAAGATCATTGATGTATATGAGGAGGAGCAGGGGACCAAGGACACTTCCCTGCGGAACTCCAGTATCAAGTGGCCGTGTTGCTGATGCTGTGTCTTTAATGGTGACGTACTGATACCTATTAGTAATGTAAGATTTGAAATAAGCAAGCGCATGGCCTCTTATACCGTAGTGGTCAAGTTTGTGGAGTAGGATTTCATGGTTTACTGTGTCAAAAGCTTTTCTTAGGTCAATAAAAATTCCTAGTGGATATTCCTTATTTTCCAATGCTGTGTAAAGCAGATCTAGCATTTTTATGATTGCATCATTAGTGCTTTTATTTTTCCTGAATCCAAACTGGCAGGGGTTGAGTATGTTTTGATCCGTTATAAATGAATATAGTCTCCTGTGCACGAGTTTCTCAAAGATTTTGGATAGCAATGGTAAGTTTGATATTGGCCTATAGTTGTTTAAGTCTGTAGGGTCACCACCTTTATGTATTGGTGTAACCTTTGCCATCTTGAGTAGTTTCGGGAAGGTGCTAGTTTCTAGTGACTTCTTAAAAAGTAATGAAATAACATGCGAAAGGATATGGGCCGCTCGCTTGTACAGTAATGGTGGGACATTAGACAGATTCCCTGAGTTGTTTTTAAGTGACTTTATAATCTCGGTGACTTCCGAGGGCTCAGTTGGTGCAAGATAGAAGGAATTTGGGAAATTCCCATCTAGGTAGTCCCCAGCATGGGCATTAGTATGTGGGATTTTATTGGCGAGATTAGATCCTATGGTTGAGAAGAAGTCGTTTATCTTGTTAGCTGTGTCAGTGGGATGTAGTGGTGTTTCATTAGGTTTAGTTAGGACAATATTCTTGTTTTTTTTCAGTTTGTGGGTCCCTAGAATCTGAGAGAGTGTTTTCCAGGTCTTTTTTATACCTCCTCTTGTGTCTGTGAATCTACTGGAGTAGTATAGTTGTTTGGCTTTCTTTATTACTTTGGTGAGAACTGATGAATAGTGTTTAAGAATATCTTTGTGTATTAAGCCCTGTCTATATTGCTTTTCATATTGGTGTTTCTTGTCAATGGATTTCAGAATGGTGCTGGTTAGCCATGGGCAACCAAGCCATTTGTTTGTGATCTGTTTCGTTTTTATAGGACAATGTTTGTTGTATTACCTGGAGTTTACCTGGAGAGAGTTCCGGGGGTCATCGCCCCCGCGGCCCGGCCTGTGACCAGGCCTCCTGGTGGATCAGAGCCTGATCAACCAGGCTGTTGCTGCTGGCTGCACGCAAACCAACGTACGAGCCACAGCCCGGCTGGTCAGGAACCGACTTTAGGTGCTTGTCCAGTGCCAGCTTGAAGACTGCCAGGGGTCTGTTGGTAATCCCCCTTATGTATGCTGGGAGGCAGTTGAACAGTCTCGGGCCCCTGACACTTATTGTATGGTCTCTTAACGTGCTAGTGACACCCCTGCTTTTCATTGGGGGATGTTGCATCGTCTGCCAAGTCTTTTGCTTTCGTAGTGAGTGATTTTCGTGTGCAGTTCGGTACTAGTCCCTCTAGGATTTTCCAGGTGTATATAATCATTTATCCCTTCCCGCCTGCGTTCCAGGGAATACAGGTTCAGGAACCTCAAGCGCTCCCAGTAATTGAGGTGTTTTATCTCCGTTATGCGTGCCGTGAAGGTTCTCTGTACATTTTCTATGTCAGCAATTTCACCTGCCTTGAAAGGTGCTGTTAGTGTGCAGCAATATTCCAGCCTAGATAGAACAAGTGACCTGAAGAGTGTCATCATGGGCTTGGCCTCCCTAGTTTTGAAGGTTCTCATTATCCATCCTGTCATTTTTCTAGCAGATGCGATTGATACAATGATACAATGTCTAAGTAATTTGTTAAGAAAAATGTCTGTCCAGTCATCAATACCATTGGCCTTGGAGAATTCTGTAGGCCAGTCAACAATCTCTAGGTCAGTTGTGAACTTCCTTATTGAGGCCTCGTCATGGAGTCTAAATGAGACTTTGTTGTATTCAAGTGGTGGTTTACTAATGTTTGTCAGGAGGAAGGTAGGGTAGTGGTCTGTAGTGCTATCTGTGATTATCCCTGATTTAAGGGGGGCTAGTATATTGGTCCATATGTGGTCTATTATGGTTGCACTTGTCTCAGTGAGCCTGGTTGGTTTAGTTATTGTTGGTATGAGAAGTGTGTTGTTCATATTGTTGATGAAATCAGTTACAGGCTGATCATCTAGTAAGCCAAGGTTGATGTTGAAGTCTCCAGCTAAGAGAAGGTGGTGCTTATTCATTTGTCTGTTTGTTATTAGCGACTTTAATTTCTCACTGAAATTTGGGATGTTTGTGTGAGGTATCCGGTAAATGGCACCGATTGTTATAGGTGTCTTAAGGTTTTTTACAGTAAAATTAGCAAAAATGTATTCCCCATATTCATCACTAAAGCAAGTGGTGCTAATACAAGATAATTGGTTAGAGTAATAGACTGCAATACCACCCCCAACTTGGTTTGTTCTGCAGTTGTGAATTGCTGTGTATCCTGGTAGAGGGTAGATATCTATTGTGTCCTGCTTAAGCCAGGTCTCAGTAAGAATAATGCAGGAGAAGGGTGTCTTTAGTGACACATAGGCAGCAGAGAGTTTGCATAAATGGGGAGAAATCAGAGTGGGGAGGCATTATGAGCGGTGTTCCACAGGGATCAGTGTTGGGCCCCCTTGTTCACAGTCTACATAAACGACATAGATGAGGGAATATATAGCAATATCACCAAGTCTGCGATAACACCAAAATAGCCCGATGAATTCATTCTGACGAGGACATTAGAGCACTTCAGGAAGATTTAGACTGATGCAGTGGTTGGAGAAGTGACAGATGTAGTTTAATATAGACAAATGCAAAGTTTTAAATGTTGGACAGGAAAATAACCATGCCACATATAAACTAAATAATGTAGATCTTAATATTAGTGTTTGTGAAAAGGATTTGGGAGTTCTGGTTAGCAGTAATATAAAACCAAGAGAATAGTGCATAAGTGTTCGCAATAAAGCGAACAGAATCCTTGGCTTCAAACCATACCACGGGCGGTGATAGAACCCGCGATCAGAGAGTCTCAAAACTCCAGTTTTGAGACAATCTGATCGCGGGTTCTATCCCCACCCGTGGTATGGTTTGTTTGCAACTGTGTCATTACGATTTCGTGAGTCCTTGGCTTCATATCAAGAAGCATAAATAATAGGAGTCCTCAGGTTGTTCTTCAACTCTATATATCCTTGGTTAGTCCTCATCTAGATTATGCTGCACAGTTTTGGTCACCGTATTACAGAATGGATATAAATGCTCTGGAAAATGTACAAAGGAGGATGACGAAGTTAATCCCATGTATCAGAAATCTTCCCTATGAGAATAGACTGAGGCCCTGAATCTGCACTCTCTAGAAAGGCGTAGAACCAGGGGATACCTTACTGAGGTGTATAAATGGAAGACAGGAATAAATAAAGGGGATGTAAATAGTGTGCTGAAAATATCTAGCCTAGACAGGACTCGTAGCAATGGTTTTAAGTTGGATAAATTCAGATTCAGGAAGGATATAGGAAAGTACTGGTTTGGTAATAGAGTTGTGGATGAGTGGAACAAACTCCCGAGTACAGTTATAGAGGCTAAAACGTTGTGTAGTTTTAAAAATAGGTTAAATAAATACATCAGTGGGTGTGAGTTGGACCTGACTAGCTTGTGCTACTAGGTCAGTTGTCGTGTTCCTTGGGTGCATGTGACCTGACCTGGCTAGGTTGGGGCATTGGCTCAAGCCGGTAGGAGACTTGGACCTGCCTCGCATGGGCCAGTAGGCCTGCTGCAGTGTTCATTCTTTCTTATGTTCTTAACCCACCGTCTACAGTCCACTACCTTCATCAACCCTTCGTCTACAGTTCACCACCTTCAACCCACCGTCTACAGTCCACCACCTTTATCAACCCACCCTCTACAACTCTCCACCTTTGTAGATGAATGGTTCAGAGAACCGACATGTTGATAAATTAGACACATGTGCAACTCTTGGGTACTTTATTGAAAACCACAAAACGCTTTCGCCAACACAGTGGCCTTATCAGTCCCATACATAGGGAAACTTGAAAGAACAGGAGGAAATGGGTTTAATCAGTCCTCACCTTGAGTCGATGTGTTCAGTCCATCATCTTGAGTAGAATACGGCAGATGAGCTGAGAACGCTTATAAACCGTATGGCAGGAGAGGTGTAGCATCATAGGAGTGCCATTGTTCATGTGGAAGTAGGTTTTTGCCAAGAATTAGGCAAGCGAAGAATCCAAGTTTAAGATCCCAAGAAGTTGCAGTTCTGATAGGTTTGTAGATGATGGTTCACGAGAAACCCCATGTTGTAAATTAGACACTGTGCAACTCTTGGTATCTTATTGAGAAACGTTTCGCCACACCCGTGCTTCATCAGTCCCTACAAGGAGCAAACTTGAAGAACGGAGGAGAATGAGTAATCAGTCCCTCAACCTTGAGTCGATGTGTTCAGTCCATCAATCTTGAGAAATACGCATATGAGCGGAAAGCACTTACAACCGTATGGCAGGAGAGGTGCAGCAGTTTATAGGTGGTCCATTTGTTCAATGTGGAAGTAGGTCGTGCACGACCTGACACAGATGACAGCAAGGAAATGAGTGAGCTACTCAAGTCCCAATATGACTCAGTTTTTAGCAAGCCGCTAACCAGACTGAGAGTCGAAGATCAAAATGAATTTTTTTGGGGAGAGCCACAGAATTTGGTTAACACAAGCCTATCCGATGTTATCCTGACGCCAAATGACTTCGACCAGTAGGCCTGCTGCAGTGCTCCTCCTCCAGTTGGTCTTGCTACCTCACACACTCACTACTTTACCTGACCTGACATGACCAGGGACAATAAGGGTGTGTGGTCAGGGAAGGAGCACTGGGAGGAGCCTACTGGCCCATGCTAGGTAGGTCCAAGTAAGTCACCTACTGGACCATGCTAGGCAGGTCCAAGTCACCTACTGGACCATGCTAGGCAGGTCCAAGTCACCTACTGGCCCATGCTAGGCAGGTCCAAGTCACCTACTGGACCATGCTAAGCAGGTCCAAGTCAGCTACTGGCCCATGCTAGGTAGGTCCAAGTCACCCAGTTCTTGTACATGTGTCTTATTCATCAATAAAGTCACCCAGGTGTTGTACATGTGTCTTATTCATCAATAAAGACACCTAGGTGTTGTAATGTGTTTTATTCATCAATAAAGTCCCAGGTGTTATGTACATGTGTCTTATTCATCAATAAAGACCACCTTGGGTGTTGCTCTACATGTGTCTTTATTCATCAATGAAGACACCCAGGTGTGTAATGTGTCTTATTCATCAATAAAGACACCCAGGTGTTGTACATGTGTCTTATTCATCAATAAAGACACCCAGGTGTTGTACATGTGTCTTATTCATCAATAAAGACACCCAGGTGTTGTTACACGTGTATTATTCTCAATAAAGTACACCTAGGTGTTTGTTACAATTGTGTCTTGTTCATCAATAAAGGACACTAGAGTGTTTTGTACATGTGCTTATTCATCAATAAAGACACCCAGGGTGTCGTACATGTGCCTTTTTCTTCAATAAAAGAACACCAAGGTGTTGGTACATGTGTCTTTATTCATCAATAAAGACACCCAGGTGTTGATACAGAGTTGATTCTCATAAAGGTAACCTTTGGTGTCCTGTTACATGTGTCTTATTCATCAATAAAGAGCACCCAGGTGTTGTACATGTTGTCTTATTCTTCAATAAAGTCACCCAGGTGTTTCATAACTTTGTGTCTTGATTCATCAATAAAGACACCCAGGTGTTGTACATGTGTATATTCATCAATAAAGGGAAACCCAGGTGTTGTACTTCGTGTCTTTATTCATCAGTTAAAGTCACCTAGGTGTTATCATTGTCTTAATCATCTGTACAAAGACACCTAGGTGTTGTACAGGTTTCTTATTCATCAGTAAAGGACACCTAGGTGTTGTATATGTGTATTATTTCATCAATAACGACACCAGTGTGTATGTAAATGTGTTCTTATTCTCAGTAAAGACACCTAGGTGTTAATCTTCAGGTGTCTTTTCATCAGTAAAGACCACCAAGGTAGTTGTAAAATGTATCTTATTCTCAGTAAGGACACCTAGGTGTTGTATATGTGTTTATTCATCAATATTGAAACCTAGGTGTTGTACTGTGTCTTATTCATTCAATAAGTACACCCAGGTGTTGTACACGTGTCTTATTCTTCAATAAAGACACGCCTAAGGTGGTGTACATGTGTCTTATTCTTCAATAAAAGACACCTAGGTCGGTGTACATGTGTCTTATTCATCAATGGAAGGACCATCCAGGTGCTCGGTACATGAGTCTTATTTCATCAATAAAGACAAAACAGTTGTTGTACATGTGTCTTATTCATCAGTTATAACACCCAGGTGTTGTACTTGTGTCTTATGCATCATTTAGACACCTCAGGGTGCTGTACATGTGTCTTATTCTTCAGTTAAGATCACCCAGGTGTTGTTCAATTGTGTCTTATTCTTCAATAATGACACCAGGTGTTGTACATGTGTCTTATTCTTCAATAAAGACACACAGGGTGTTGTAAATGTGTCTTATTCATAAATAACAGACACCCAGGTTGTTGCATGTGTCTTATCATCAATAAAGACACCAGGTGTTGCTACATGTGTCTTATGCATAAATAAAGACACAGGTGTTCGTAACTATGTGTTTATTACATCATTAAAGTCACCCAGGTGTTGTACATGTGTATATATCATCAATAAAGACATCAGGTGTTGTATCATGTTTGTCGATCATTATTCATAAATAAAGTCACCAAGGTGTTGTACATGTGTCTTATTCATCAATAAGACACAAGGTGTTGTACAGTGTCCTATTCATCAATGAAGACACACAGGTGTGGTTTTTTTTTACATGTGTCTTATTCATCAATTAAAGACAACCAGGTTCGTTGTACATGGTGTCTTATTCATCAGTAAGACACCCAGGTGTTGTACATGTGTATTATCATCAATAAAGACACCCAAGGTGTGGCGTACATGTGTCTTATTCATCGTTAAAGACACCTAGGTGTTACTCAGTGTGTATTATTCATCAATAAAGGACAACCCAGGGTGTTGTACTGTGTCTGATTTCATCCAATAAAGTCACCCAGGTGTTGTACATGTGTCTTATTCAATAGACACCAGGGGTTGTACATGTGTTATTCATCAATAAAGACACCCAGGTGTTGCTCTTGTGTCTTATTCCTCATAAAGACAACCAGGTGTTGTACATGTGTCTTATTCATCAATAAAGACACCCAGGTGTTGTAACATGTGTCTTATTCATCAATAATGACTCCAGGCTGTTGTACATGTGTCTTATTCATTACAAATAAAGACTCCCAGGTGCTGTACTTGTGTCTTATTCTCAATAAAGACACCCTGGTGTTGTACCATTGTCTTATTCATCATTAAAGACACCCAGGTGTTTGTACATGTGTATTATTCCTCAATATAGACACCCAGGTGTTGTACATGGTGTTTATTCATCGCTATAAGACACCCAGGTGTTGTACATGTGTCTTATTCATCAAATAAAGACACCAGGCGTGTTGTACATGAGTCTTATTCATGCAAGTAAAGACACCCAGGTGTTGAATTGTGTCTTTATTCACAATAATGTCACCCTCGGTGTGGTACATGTGTCTTTATTCATCATTTTAAAGGCAACTCAGGTGTTGTACATGTGTCTTATTCAAATCAATAAAGACTCCCTGTGTTGTACATATGACTTATTCATCAATAAAGACACGTAGGGTGTTGTACATGTCTCTTTTTCATCAAATAAGACACCAGGTGTTGTACATGTGTCTTATTCATCAGTTAAGACCCACCAGTGTTGTACATGTGTTTATTCATCAATAAAGGGACACATAGGTGTTGTACATGTGTCTTTTAATCAACTAAAGACACCTAGGGTGTTGTAATGTGTCCTTTATTCTTCAATAAAGGACAAGACACCTAGGTGTTGTACATGTGATCTATTCTATCAATAAGAAACCCAGGGTGTTGTACTGTGTCTTATTCATCTATAAAGACCTAGGTGTTGTACATGTGTCTTATTCATCAATGAAGACACCTAGGTGTTGTACATGTGTCTTATTCATTCAATAAAAGACACCTAGGTGTTGTACATGTGTCTTATTCAACCAATTAAATAAAGGACACCCACGGTGTTCGTACATGTGTCTTATTCATCATATTAAGGACATGACAGGTGCTGTTACATGGTGTCTTTTTAATCAGTTAATGACACCCAGGTGTTGTACTTGTGTCTTATTCATCAGTAAAGGACACAAGGTGTTGTACATGTGTATTATTCATCAATAAAGGAACATAGGTGTTGTACATGTCTTTTTCATCAGTAAAAGGACACCTAGGTGTTTTACATGTGTCTTATTAATCAGTAAAATACACCCAGGTATTGTAATGTAGTCTTATTCATCAATAAAGACACCCAGGTGTTGTACATGTGTCTTATTCATCAGTAAAGACTCCCTGGTGTTGTTCATGTGTTGCTTATTCATCAGTTAAGTCACCCAGGTGTTGTTACTTGTGTCCTTATTCATCAGTAGACACACAGGTGTTGTACATGTGTCTGATTCATCAGTGTAAAGGACCACACCAGGTGTTGTACATGTGTTTATTCATCTATAAAGAACCCAGGTGCTGTACTTGTGTCTTATCAATCAGTAAAGACACTAGGTGTGACTCAGGTGTCTTATTCATCAATAAAGACTCCCAGGTGTTGTCATGTGTCTTAATTCATCAGTAAAAGACACCTAGTTGTTGTACATGTGTCTTATTTCATCAGTTAAAGACACCTGGTGTTGTATATGTGTTTTTATTCATCAATTAAAGACACTTAGGTGTTGTACATGTGTCTTATTCATCAGTTAAAGACAATTAGGTGTTGTATATGTTGTCATTATTCATCAATTAATGGACTCCAGTGTGTTGACATGTGGTCTTATTCATCTATAAGCACTACAGGTGTGTACAGGGTTCTTATTCTCAGGTTTAAAAGACACCTAGGTGTTCGTACAGGTGTCTTATTCATCAGTAAAGACACTAGGTGTTGTATATGTGTTCTTATTCATCACACAAAAGCACTTGGTGTTGTACATGTGTTCTTATTCATCTAATTAAAGACACCTAAATGTAATTTTGTACATGTGTCTATTCATCAGTAAAGACACCTTAGGTGTTACTATGGTGTCTTATTCATCTGTAGAAGACAACATAGGTGTTGTTTAATGTCATATTATCATCAGTAAAGACACCTAGGTGTTGTATATGTGTCTTATTCATCTATAAAGACACTAGGTTGTGTACATGTGTCTTATTCATCAATATAGACACCTAAGTTTAGTACATGTGTCTTATTCATCTGTTAAAGACACCTAGGTGGTACTAGGTGTCTTATTCATCAGTAAAGGCCCACACTAGGTGTTAGCTCTTGTGTATTAGTCATAAGTAAAGACCACCTAGGTGTTACTCAGGTGTTGAACACTTGTGAAGGTGTAGCTAAAAAACTCTGGTAATGAGCGTCAACTTTTATTGTTTTATTTAGCTGATTGTAGATGACTGGCAGAGTGTAAACTGAGGACACTCAGAACCTTGCCAGTCAGATCTCTTGGGCAGTCAACCTGTTTTACCAGGCTTCTGGTTGATGTGTATTTAAGCCTCCAACAATTGAACCCTTCTTATCCCTCGAATTGAACCCCATTCCTCAAATGAACCCCATCCACTCAACAATTGAACCCCCATCCCTCACAATTGAACCCCATCCCTCACAATTGAACCCCATCCCTCACAACTGAACCCCCATCCCTCACAATTGAACTCCCATCCCTCACAATTGAACCCCCATCTCTCACAATTGAACCCCATCTGGATTACCTGGAGAGAGTTCCGGGGGTCAACGCCCCCGCGGCCCGGTCTGTGACCAGGCCTCCTGGTGGATCAGAGCCTGATCAACCAGGCTGTTGCTGCTGGCTGCACGCAAACCAACGTACGAGCCACAGCCCGGCTGGTCAGGAACTGACTTTAGGTGCTTGTCCAGTGCCAGCTTGAAGACTGCCAGGGGTCTGTTGGTAATCCCCCTTATGTGTGCTGGGAGGCAGTTAGTTGAACAGTTCTCGGGCCCCATGACACTTATTGTATGGTCTTATTAAACGTGCTTAGGACACCCCTGCTTCTCATTGGGGGGATGTTGGCATCGTCTTTCTGCCAAGTCTTTTGCTTTAGTATGTGAGTGATTTTCGTACTTTGTGTGCAATGTTCCCGAGGTATTCTAGTCCCCTCTAGGGTTTTCCACGGATTGTATAGTAATCTGTTATCTCTCCCTCCTGCGTTCCAGGGAATACAGAGTTTAGGAACCTCAAGCGCTCCCTTTAATTGAGGTGTTTTATCTCGTTATGTGGCGCCGGTGAAATTTCTCTGTACATTTTCTAGTTCGGCAATTTAATGCCTTGAAAGTGACTGTTAGTGTGCAGCAATATTCCCTCACAATTGAACCCTTTATCCCTTCACAGTTGAACCCCAATCCCCACAATTGAACCCCATTGTCCCCACAAATGACCCAATCCTCACAATTGAACCCCCCCGTCCTCACCAAATGACCCCATCCCTCACAATTGAATCATCCCTCACAGTTGAACCCCCATCCCTCACAATTGAACCTCCATCCTCACAATTGAAACCCTTACATCACAATGAACCCCCATCCCTCACAAATGATCCCTATCCCTCACAATGAACCCCATCCGCCACAATGAACCCCCATCACTCGCATTGTAACCCCATCCTTAACAACTGACCCCATCTCACAATTTAACCCCCATCCCTCACAATAACCCCCATCCTTCACAACTGGACCTCATCCCTCACCAATTTAAGCTCTCATCCCTCACAATTGAACCCCCATCCCTCACAAATGAACCCCCCATCCCCCACATTTGAACCCTTATTCCCTACAATTGAACCCCCATCACCTACAATTTGAACCCATCCCCCACAGTTGAACCCCATCCCCAACAATTGAACCCCATCCCCTAATCGAACCATCCCTCATAATTGAGCCTCCATCCTCACTGTTGAACCCAAACCCCTTACAATTGAACCTCCATCCCTCACAATTGAACTCCATCCCTCACAGTTGAACCCCCATCCCTCACAATTGAACCACCACCCCTCACAGTTTAACCCATACCATCACAATTGAACCCCCATCCCTCACAAATGAACCCTATCCCTCACAATTGAACCCCATCCCTCACAATTGAACCCCCATCCCTCGCAATAACCCCCATCCTTCACAACTGAACCCCATCCTCACAATTTAACCCCCATCCCTCACAATAACCCCCATCCTTCACAACTGAACCTCATCCCTCACAATTTAGCTCTCATCCCTCACAATTGAACCCCCCTCACAATTGAACCCCCATCCCCCACATTTGAACCCTTATTCCTACAATTGAACCCCACATCACCTACAATTGAACCCATTCCCCCACAGTTGAACCCCATCCCCTAATCGAACCATCCCTCATAATTGAGCCTCCATCCTCACTGTTGAACCCAAACCCCTTACAATTGAACCTCCATCCCTCACAATTGAACCTCCATCCCTCACAATTGAACCCCCATCCCTCACAATTAAACCACCACCCCTCACAATTTAACCCATACCCTCACAATTGAACCCCCATCCCTCACAAATGAACCCTATCCCTGAACATTAAAATGGTATAAAATACCGACAGATTGTTAGGTAAGACACATATGCAACGGTTAGGTATCTTTATTTCGAAACGTTTCGCCTACACAGTAGGCTTCTTCAGTCGAGTACAGAAAAGTTGATAGAAGCAGAAGATACTTGAAGACGATGTAATCAGTCCATCACCCTTAAAGTTTTGAGGTGGTCAGTCCCTCAGTCTGGAGAGCATTGTTCCATAGAATGAAACAATATGATTACATCGTCTTCAAGTATCTTCTGCTTCTATCAACTTTTCTGTACTCGACTGAAGAAGCCTACTGTGTAGGCGAAACGTTTCGAAATAAAGATACCTAACCGTTGCATATGTGTCTTACCTAACAACCCTATCCCTCACAATTGAACCCTATCCCTCACAATTGAACTCCCATCCCTTACAACTGAACCCCATCCCTCACAATTGAACCCCCATTCCTCACAATTGAACCCCCATCCCTCAATTGAACCCCCATCCTTCACAATTGAACCCCATCCTTCACAATTGAACCCCATCCCTCACAGTTGAACCCCATCCCTCACAATTGAACCCATACTCTCACAATTGAACCCATACTCTCACAGTTGAACCCCCCATCCCTCACAATTCAACTACCATCCCTCACAATTGAACCCCCATCCCTCACAGTTGAACCCCATCCCCCACATTGAACTATCCCTCACAATTGAACCCCAATCCCCCACAATTGAACCATCCCCCACAGTTGAAACCATCTCCCACAATTGAACCCCATCCCCTAATCGAACCATCCCTCATAATTGGACCCAACCCCCACAATTGAACCCCCATTCTTTACAATTGAACCCCCATCTTCTAATCGACCATCCCCTACAATTGAACCCCCATCCCTCACAATTGAACCCTTATCCCTTACAATTGAACCCCCAACCCCACAATTGAACCCCATCCCTCACAATTGAACCC
Organism: Cherax quadricarinatus; assembly: GCF_026875155.1. Classification (NCBI taxonomy): domain Eukaryota; kingdom Metazoa; phylum Arthropoda; class Malacostraca; order Decapoda; family Parastacidae; genus Cherax; species Cherax quadricarinatus. The sequence continues at coordinate 15,997,891 of NC_069496.1, forward strand.
CATCCCTCACAATTGAACCCCCATCCCTCACAATCGAACCCCCACCCCCCACAATTGAACCCCCACAATCGAACCCCTATCCCTCCCAATTGAACCCCCAACCCCCACAATGAAACCCCCAACTCTTACAATTGAACCCCCATCCCTCAATTGAACCCTCATCCCTCACATTGATTCCCTATCCCTCACAATTAAATCCCCATCCCTCACAATTGAATCCCCATCCCCCACAATTGAACCCTCATCCCCTACAATTGAACCCCATCCCCCACAATTGAACCCCCATCCCCCACAAATGAACCCCCAACCCCCACAATTGAACCCCCAATCCCTCACAATTGAAGCCTTATCCCTCACAATTGAACCCTCATCCCCCACAATTGAACCCCCAACCCCCACAATTAAACCCCACATCCCCACAATTGAACCCCCATCCCCAAAATTGAACCCCCAACCCCCACAATTGAACCCCCATCCCTCACAATTGAAGCCTTATCCTCACAATTGAACCCCCAACCCCCACAACTGAAACCCCAATCCCAACAGTTGAAACCCCCACCCCCACAGTTGAACCCTAACCCCCACCATAAATCCCCGCCCTTCACAATTGAACCTCCATCCCCACAATTGAACCCCCACCCCAAGAGTTAAACCACAACTGAATCTCCATCCCCTCACTTGAACCATTACCCCCACAATGGAACCCCTATCCCCTACAATTGAAGCCCTACCCCACAATTGAACCCAGTCAATAGGTCTAGACACCCCAGCCAATAAGGTTCAACAAGATCCCCTATACGATACACTGAAGCCGACTCAGAACCCTCACCTCTTTCTCTAGGCTGTACAAACAGCGGAGATTGCCCAAATATCTGACTTATAATAGGCCTAGGCTCTGAAAATGATCAGCTTTATCACACAGGTAAAATAAAGGTGTAGTGACATTTTCCTTTATTTTTAAAGACCCTATTACTTGCCTTTATTACAAGATATACGTAGACATATAGTAAATTTAGACATAGATATAGACACCTAGGTGTTGTACATGTGTCTTATTCATCAATAAAGACACCCAGGTGTTGTACATGTGTCTTATTCATCAATAAAGACACCCAGGTGTTGTACATGTGTCTTATTCACCAATAAAGACACCTAGGTGTTGTACATGTCTTATTCATCAATAAAGACACCCAGGTGTTGTACGTGTGTCTTATTCACCAATAAAGACACCCAGGTGTTGTACATGTGTCTTATTCATCAATAAAGACACCCAGGTGTTGTACATGTGTCTTATTCATCAATAAAGACACCCAGGTGTTGTACATGTGTCTTATTCATCAATAAAGAGACACAGGTGTTGTACATGTGTCTTAATCAATAAAGACACCTAGGTGTTGTACATGTGTCTTATTCATCAATAAAGACACCCAGGATGGCAAAATTGCTTTATTGATGAAGGTAGGCCTCCAGGCGCTTTATTGATGAAGCCTCTGTCAAAAATAAAGATTTTTAGGCATAGGGAGAATCATAGGATAGCTTTAAACACAGGCCTATTGAAGGCTAGATGTAAAATTTATTGCTTTATTAACGAATATAGGCCTACAAGGGGCTTTATTGGGGCCCCTGGTACCACCAGCTCTATTAGTAAAGCCTCTGGGCCCAGGAGCTATCAATTGCAAATATTGCATTAAGGCAAGTTTTAGATACCATAGAGCAGAAGCAGAAGCAGGAATTACACGGAAATTGGATTTGATACGAGGACTTAGGCCTATAGTCACACCTTTTACATCTTAAATAAATGCTATTTAGGCTTAAACAAGCATAACAGTAACAATGGTTAAGTAGAACAAGTATTGAACAGTTTTGGAACGGGTTTACAGGTGTTATATGTGATAATTATTTCTCCTTTTATTGTGTTTGTTTATTTGAAGGGGATGATGATAATGTCCCTGTGACAGCTGGCTGTCTGCTAGAGGGTTTGCAGCAGCCAGCTGGCTATCTGTTGGAGGGCAGGAGACAGCTGGCTGTCTGCTAGAAGGTTTGCAGCAGCAGCCAGCTGGCTATCTGTTGGAGGGCAGGAGACAGCTGGCTGGCTGCTAGAAGGCTTACAGAAGCCAGCTGGGTATCTTAACACCTACAGCAGCCAACTATATACCTACTGCAAGACAGGAGTCAGCTGTCTACTGGAAGACTTACAGAAGCCAGCTGGCCATCTAAATACCCACGACAGCCATCTGTCCACCTACTGGAAGACAGGAACCAGCTGTATACTGGAAGACTTACAGCAGCCAGCTGGCCATCTAAACACCCACGGCAGCCAGCTGTCTACCTACTGGAAGACAGGAACCAGCTGTATACTGGAAGACTTACAGCAGCCAGCTGGCCATCTCAACACCCATGACAGCCAGCTGTCTACCTACTGGAAGACAGGAACCAGCCAGCTGTCTACTGCAAGACTTACAGGAACCAGCTGTCTACTGGAAGACAGGAGCCAGCTGTCTACCTACTGGAAGACACAGATTTTTAAAAACCATCTTAAAAGATGTCTAATTATCTTGAAAACATAACTAAAACACAAGAAACGACAATCTTAAGACCCTCTTCTGCCTTATTTATATATATATATATATATATATATATTATATATATATATATATATATTAATATTATATTATATATACAGCAGAAAGATGTCCATAAGATAATGTCCTTATTTCGTATGTATTGCAACGTACGTCCCTGCCATAGGTACTTTTTCACGTACATAGATCACTTTAGGGTAGGGGAAGGGGGTTAAAATAGGTAATAGGGGAGGGGGATGCTGATAGTGTGCTGGATATGGGTGGATAGTAGATAGTTTGAAGCATGTAGGGGCTACCCACAGTAGGATCGTAACACGTACTAACATAGTAGACTAGTCCCTAGTGGCTTGCAGAAGTCAGTATGGCTTTCCAGAGAGCCATACCAGAAGTGGATTGGAGAATGCTAGGATAGGGGAGGATAGTGGATAGTTTGAAGCATGTAGGGCTTACCCATAGTGGGACAGTAACATGTACTAGCATAGTAGACTAGTCCCTAGTCCCCAGTGGCTTGTATAAGGCTTACCAGAAAACCATACCAAGGGTGGTTAGTATTGAGGGTGGGCTGTGTACACCTCACTTCCGTGCAGATGGTAGGCAGGGGTGGGCAGCTGCCTTGCCCACAATCCCTCAGGGACCTAGGTCAGTACCTAGCCTCACTACCTACCCAGGTACAAGCACCTAGTACCCATCACCTGGACTCAGGTACCTAATACCTTCCCCTGGTACCAAACCGAACCACACATCCAACAGATTTCAAACAGGATTAACAGGCCGTTGGACAACGGTAGGGATTCAGGGCTGTGCTCAGGGACAAGACAACTCCAGTTCCTCTGATCAAGAGCCTCACAGGGTCCCCAGAGACAGAAATATTTCGAAAACAGTCACTCCTTGGACCACACTAGTGGTCCATCTGGACCCCTGGACCACACAAGTGGTCCATCTGGTCCCCTGGACCACACAAATGGTCCATCTGGTCCCCTGGACCACACAAATGGTCCACCTGGACTACAAATGGTCCACTTAAAAATTAAGGGATTTAAAGCTCACTTAATTCGGCTTAAAGTGGTAATACACACAGGCAGGCCCAGGAGCTATGACTTGGCCCCTGCAACCACATATAGGTAGGTAGTAGATAGATAGTAGACAGCAGTAGATACAAGAGAGAGCTGTCAGTCAGCTGTCAGTCACTGCCCTAGAGACTGGTCAGGAGCTGTGACTCGACCCCAACAACTACCAACAGGTCAGTACACTCCCCTATAATGGGAGATGACAGTAATAACAGCCTTAGTGATCAGGCTAGCATCATGGGGAACTAGACTACTTAGCTAGCATCATGGTGGTAGACTGTATGGTAGATTGTGTGGTGGACTGTATGGTAGATTGTATGGTAGACTGTATGGTAAATTGTATGGTAGACTGTGGTGGATTGTATGGTAGAATGTATGGTAGACTTTATCATAGACTGATGGAATGTATGGTAGACTGGTAGAATGTATGGTAAACTATGGTAGGTAGACTGTAGAATGATGTTAGACTCTAGTATTTGAAGGGTAGACTGTAATGTTTTAAGGGTAGACAGTAATGTTTGAAGGGTAGACAGTAATGTTTTAAGGGTAGACTGTAGTATTTTAAGGGTAGACTGTAGTATTTGAAGGGTAAACTGGCGTATATTCTGCAACATGTGACGGGCCTCAACATACTGGTCTGGGGATCATAAAAAAACACCAGCAACCACAGGTATTAAAGTATATAGCAGAAGCTAAGGCCAGAATTTTCAAACGACACATCAGGATGCAGATGGCGTTTTTCCAGATAAAATAACTGTTGTTCGAACTAGCTCCAGAACTACACACACACACACATGTGCATTTGCAAACGTGTTCATTACCACTGTGGGATTGTCGTTAAGCATCGTTTGAAAAGCCTGGGAAGTGGTATAATAAAAGCGTATAGCTAAAACAGTACAAACGCACACACGCGTTTTTCCACAATGGTTGACAGTATTCCTTAAATGCTAGGGAGATGGGGCGGGAACAATCAACATTGCAAGCTGCTAGCATCAATCACTTATTGCACTGGCAGTCATATGCGACACGCGGTCATGTACGACATGCGGCCATGTACAACACACAGCTGTGTACGACACGCGGCCGTGTATGACATGCAGGTGGCCGAGGCCATTGCCATTTCTCGCACACTGCACAAGGATGGGGAACTGTGATTGCGTATAAATTATTTGTGCGCATCATGTCATATAACAATTGTCTCTGATCAAATATACTCTTTCTACAGTACAATAAAGACCAAAATTACTTGACGCGGAGGGCACCATCATGCGCACTGAAGGCCGGGCCCCTATGTAACAGTTGGGCAAGGCCCCCATGTAACAGCTGGGCCAAGCCCCCATGTAACAGTTGGGAGAGGTCCCCATGTAACATTTGGGAGAGGCCCCCATGTAACAGTTGGGAGAGGCCCCCATGTAACAGTTGGGAGAGGCCCCCATGTAACAGTTGGGCCAGGCCCCCATGTAACAGTTGGGCCAGGCCTCCTTTTAACAGCTGGCCAAGGCCCCCATGTAACAGCTAGAGCCAAAGCTCTTGTGTAACAGCTGGGGGCAGGCCCCCATGTAACAGAGACAGGCCCTCATGTAACAGCTAGAGCCACGGCTCTCGTGTAACAGCTGGGGGCAGGCCCCCGTGTAACGGAGACTGGTCCTCATATAACAGCTAGAGCCACGGCTCTCGTGTAACAACTGGGGGCAGGCCCCGTGTAACGAGACTGGTCCTCATATAACAGCTAGAGCCACGGCTCTCGTGTAACAGCTGGGGGCAGGCCCCCGTGTAACGGAGACTGGTCCTCATATAACAGCTAGAGCCACGGCTCTCGTGTAACAGCTGGGGTCAGGCCCCCGTGTAACGGAGACTGGTCCTCATATAACAGCTAGAGCCACGGCTCTCGTGTAACAGCTGGGGGCAGGCCCCCGTGTAACGGAGACTGGTCCTCATATAACAGCTAGAGCCACGGCTCTCGTGTAACAGCTGGGGGCAGGCCCCCATGTAACAGCTGGGCAATCAGCCACACAAGAATATTCCTACACTATAACACATTTGGATTGTCAGGGCCAGTAAAGGGCAATTATTTAAAACTAAAGGGCGGGCCAAGGGGCGGCCAGGAAGACACGCGGCCCACTCGGCCCAGAAAGATCTGTGGCGACACCAAAGTTAAACTTGACACCAGACTGTTTAACAGTCGAACTTAATCCTAGACATTGAAAAAAAATTTAATAGCTAAAAAAAAAGGACTTCTATTAATGCAATATTTAAATTAGAACGGTCAGCTTGTTCACACCTGTAATCAGTATTTCGGGGTATGGGTGAAGATACTAGCATAGGGCCGGAGGCACATCTCGGCCCTCTAACATGGCCACCAGCTTGACCAACCCACCTTCATGTCCTCAGACGTATCAACAAAATGCATGTACAGCAAATATATTTGTGATTTAAAATTGACTGAGAATACAGTCGGTTCCCGTATACAATGGCTTCTAGTGTCATTTTTCTGCAGAAACGACTAGAAAACTACACTGAAAATCAAACAGTGACTTAAAAACACTGAAAATTGAACAGCGATTGATAAACTAATTGAAAATTGAACATCATGTTGGAAGACCATCACTGCAAACACTATTCTATTTTCAGTGCAATTCCCCAGTTGCATCTGCAATGAACTGCATTATACAGAGGAACTATGGAAGAGAACCGACTATGCAGCAAAACAAGTGAATTTCACAAATCGGAGGACATGACAGTAGTGGAGTAGGCTCCGTGACCATGGAACACACAGGAAATTTGGGGGACCTGCTCACCATCCATATTTCTAAGTAAGCGAAACAGGGGCAGCTGAATTTAGCATATATACAGGATAGGTGCTCACCCATTGGCCACAAGTGGAGGAATTCCACAGGGACTTGTTTCTCAAAAAGTCCATAGGATCCCTTTAAGTTATGCCAAACAGCAGGAGTATATATATATGTATAAATACAAATATCTACCATAGCCCATTTAAAAAGTTCACTGTGAGAGACAATTGCGGAGAACAGGTTTAGAGAGACGTTTTGCCCCTGCCAGAGACTTTGATTCCACAGGTGAAACGTCACACCGGATTTCTTCTCTATGGCTGTGTCCACAAATTACCTTCACAAATTACCTTACTGTAGAACTGTGAAACAGATTAAAGCAATAAGCTGGATTCCTTCACCCCAGCCTAGGATAAGCACCGTCCTGTGGGCCTACACCTTCACTGTAGGCCTACAACATCACTGTAGGCCCACACCTTCACTGCAGTCCTGCAACATCACTGCAGTCCTGAACAATCACTGCAGTAACACACCATTTCAATACTGCACCTTCACTGCAGTCACACTACATAACCTACACATCCAAGGCTGTAGAACCATTGGTAAGTGCTCATAGGCTTCTACAAGGAGGCACTCTTGCTTCTGTAGAATCCTAGTCAATAAAGAGTGCCCCTGGACCCACCCTAAGCACTTACAACAGCGTAACAAGCAGAACCACTTGAACCCAAGATAATTCATCTTCCGAATGCATCTTGCAATTCGAACCTTTGAAATATCTGTACCATCACACATAATGACATTCTTAAAAGGACGCAGTAGGCAGCTAGGACCATAAAATATATTTCAAATCGACATTTACACTTCAAAACACTTTTAGAGGGGTATATATCCTGCCAGAACAGCGAAAAGAGGCCATTTGCGAATCCACCCCAAGCGCAGAAGAGCAGGTTGGAACAATGCCATATAGTATGCACCCCATACCTCTGACCCCATGCCTCTGTGGCATACATAAGCATTTCTTAGTCACACAGTAGCTAGTAGCATGCCCACCAATACAAAAAATATCCTTTACAGTAAGTCTTATCCTTGGATACGTCACTTTGCGTCACTCCATTATATTCCTGACTGGTATTGAATTTCCTTTAATGATTTCCATACCAACTGTAAATAACAACTAATAATAATAATAATAATAATAATAATAATAATAATAATAATAATAACAATAATAATAGTACACTTACTGTTATATTTATCACTTTGAAAAATCACTAAAAAACATTTAACTACGTTATAGAAAGGGAAGTTTATTTCTTATATAATTTTTTGAGATCAAGTGACTTAGGTGAAATGAATGTTTATCAACTTCGGAGATTTGTACAGCATAGGCCAGCCGTCTTCATTAATAGTGAGTTACCACAGCTTTGAGTGATGGTAGTTAGTGGAGGTTCATTGGTGTGTTAGCCTGGCTACCTTCACAGCATTCTCACACTATTGTGCTTACAGTAGAGTACGATCAGTGCTTCAGCACAGCAAGGCACAGCAGAGCACAGTTTGTGCTTAATTAAGGCACAGAACACCTGGTACTTCAGCAGAACCTTCAGCAAACCACAAGCGAGTAGGTGCCTAATGGCTCCTAGCACCATGAACTTCAGAGAGGCCTTCGACAGCACTTATCAGTACCTCTAGTTCATGAGGAAACTGTTTTTCTGAAGTCACTATCACTGCAAGCAGAACACTGCAATATTCTTGCAAGCAGCAGGCTGTTAGGCATCCAGTAAACCTTGACTGCAAGCTGCTAGGCATCCAGTAAATTTTGACTGCAGGCTGCTAGGCATCCAGTAAACCTTGACTGCAGGCTGCTAGGCATCCAGTAAACCTTGACTGCAGGCTGCTAGGCATCCAGTAAACCTTGACTGCAGGCTGCTAGGCATCCAGTAAACCTTGACTGCAGGCTGCTAGGCATCCAGTAAACCTTGACTGCAGGCTGCTAGGCATCCAGTAAACCTTGACTGCAGGCTGCACTATAAGTGGCTGCCTGCAGGATTGTGGGTATGGTCGACTATCGCTGGTAGGGAAGACTGCTAGGCATATATTGCTTGTAGATTGTGGTTGTTGTTCTTGTTGGGGTATTTAAGAAATGACTCAAGTGACTATGGACTTTTGACCCCAGTTGAGGGCCCCCAGTGCACTTCGAACTCTTAAAAATGCGAACGCCATTGTCGCAATGACCAGCGACGGTACTCAGTCATGCGTACTCAGCCTGGGTTGTGGTCAGTGTAGGTCTAAAACCAAAAAGAGAGTTCTACATCACAGACACTGTTAATTACACCGAAGCGACTTGCAACGACCTCGTCCCAGGCTGATGCAATGGTGTAACGTGGGGATGGACCTTCCTCCAGGGCCTGTCTTTTCATGACTATCTATTGGAGGCTTAATCTATCACAGCAACGAGCGCGGCAGCGATGGACTTGGCAATCTTCTGACCGAATTTCCTCACCCCTTTGGGTTTGTTGCTCTTGTCGCTCTTGGAGTCATCTCGTCTCTCTTCTGTGGAGAAAGTGGAAAATATTAGACCTTGTATAGAACATGACCAAAGAACACCTAGGATTCTTATACAACAACACTTAGGTGTAGACATAGCCCTTTGTATAAGGTAATAGAGCACTAGCTTAACCACCTGTCACACTAGCTTAACCACCTGTCACATAGCTTAACCACCTGTCACCTAGGTAACCACTGTCAACTAGCTGAACCACCTGTCACACTAGCTTAACCACCTGTCACACTAGCTTAACCACCTGTCACACTAGCTTAACCACCTGTCACACTAGCTGAACCACCTGTCACACTAGCTTAACCACCTGTCACACTAGCTGAACCACCTGTCACACTAGCTTAACCACCTGTCACACTAGCTTAACCACCTGTCACACTAGCTTAACCACCTGTCACACTAGGTAACCACCTGTCACACTAGCTGAACCACCTGTCACACTAGCTAACCACCTGTCACACTAGTTAACCACCTGTCACACTAGGATAACACCTGTCACACTAGCTGAACCACCTGTCACACTAGCTTAACCACCTGTCACACTAGCTTAACCACTGTCACCCCTAGCTTAACCACCTGTCCCCACTAGCTTAACCACCTGTCACACTAGCTTAACTACCTGTCACACTAGGGTTAACCACCTGTCACACTAGCTTAACCACCTGTCACACTAGGATAACCACCTGTCACACTAGCTGAACCATCTGTCACACTAGCTTAACCACCTGTCACACTAGCTTAACCACCTGTCACACTAGCTTAACCACCTGTCACACTAGCTTAACCACCTGTCACACTAGCTTAACCACCTGTCACACTAGCTTAACCCCTGTCACACTAGCTGAACCATCTGTCACACTAGCTGAACCACCTGTCACACTAGCTTAACCACCTGTCACACTAGCTTAACCACCTGTCACACTAGCTCAACCACCTGTCACACTAGCTTAACCACCTGTCACACTAGCTTAACCACCTATCACACTAGCTGAACCACCTGTCACACTAGCTTAAACCACCTGTCACACTAGCTTAACCACCTGTCACACTAGCTTAACCACCTGTCACACTAGCTTAACCACCTGTCACACTAGCTTAACCACCTGTCACACTAGCTTAACCACCTGTCACACTAGCTGAACCATCTGTCACACTAGCTTAACCACCTGTCACACTAGCTTAACCACCTGTCACACTAGCTTAACCACCTGTCACACTAGCTGAACCATCTGTCACACTAGCTTAACCACCTGTCACACTAGCTGAACCACCTGTCACACTAGCTTAACCACCTGTCACACAGCTTAACCACTGTCACACTAGCTTAACCACCTGTCACACTAGCTTAACCACCTGTCACACTAGCTTAACCACCTGTCACACTAGCTTAACCACCTGTCACACTAGCTTAACCACCTGTCACACTAGCTGAACCATCTGTCACACTAGCTTAACCACCTGTCACACTAGCTCTTTAACTCAACCTGTCACATTAGCTTAACCACCTGTCACACTAGCTGAACCATCTGTCACACTAGCTTAACCACCTGTCACACTAGCTGAACCATTTGTCACACTAGCTTAACCACCTGTCACATTAGCTTAACCACCTGTCACACTAGCTTAACCACCTGTCACACTAGCTTAACCACCTGTCACACTAGCTGAACCATCTGTCACACTAGCTTAACCACCTGTAACACTAGCTTAACCACCTGTCACACTAGCTTAACCACCTGTCACACTAGCTTAACCACCTGTCACACTAGCTTAACCACCTGTCACACTAGCTTAACCACCTGTCACACTAGCTTAACCACCTGTCACACTAGCTTAACCACCTGTCACACTAGCTGAACCATCTGTCACATCAACTGAACCACTATGACAGAATTAGAGGCACTGCAAGGCAACCAAAATGCAGATGTGATATACACAGACTTTGCAGTGGTGTTTGACACACGTGATCATGATAAATTAGACACATGTGCAACTCTTGGGTATCTTTATTGAGAAAACGTTTCGCCACACAGTGGCTTCATCAGTCCATACGTAGGAGAAACTTGAAGAACAGGAGGAGAATGAGGTAATCAGTCCCTCAACCTTGAGTCGATGTGTTCAGTCCTCAATCTCCTGTTCTTCAAGTTTATCCTGTGTATGGACTGATGAAGCCACTGTGTGGCTAAACGTTTCCTCAGTAAAGGTACCCAAGAGTTGCACATGTGTCTAATTTATCAACATGTCGGTTCTCTGAACCATTAATCTACAAACACGTGATCATGGGTGATAGCACACAAAATGAAGGCCATAGGCATATAGCGCTATAGGCAGACGGATTTTCTGGTTCCTAATACACACAACACAAAAAGTAGCAATAAACAGAGGTAAAAAGTTCAGTTCCCCAGGGCACTGTCCTGGCACCTCTGCTGTTTATCATCTTCCCAGGGCACTGTCATGGCACCTCTGCTGTTTATCATCTCCCCAGGGCACTGTCCTGGCACCTCTGCTGTTTATCATCTCCCCAGGGCACTGTCATGGCACCTCTGCTGTTTATCATCTCCCCAGGGCACTGTCATGGCACCTCTGCTGTTTATCATCTCCCCAGGGCACTGTCCTGGCACCTCTGCTGTTTATCATCTCCCCAAGGCACTGTCATGGCACCTCTGCTGTTTCTCATCTCCCCAAGGCACTGTCCTGGTACCTCTGCTGTTTCTCATCTCCCCAAGGCACTGTCCTGGTACCTCTGCTGTTTCTCATCTCCCCAAGGCACTGTCCTGGTACCTCTGCTGTTTCTCATCTCCCCAAGGCACTGTCCTGGCACCTCTGCTGTTTATCATCTCCCCAAGGCACTGTCCTGGCACCTCTGCTGTTTATCATCTCCCCAAGGCACTGTCCTGGCACCTCTGCTGTTTATCATCTCCCCAAGGCAGTGTCCTGGCACCTCTGCTGTTTATCATCTCCCCAGGGCACTGTCATGGCACCTCTGCTGTTTATCATCTCCCCAAGGCACTGTCTGGCACCTCTGCTGTTTATCATCTCCCCAAGGCACTGTCCTGGCACCTCTGCTGTTTATCATCTCCCCAAGGCACTGTCCATGGCACCTCTGCTGTTTATCATCTCCCCAAGGCACTGTCCTGGCACCTCTGCTGTTTATCATCTCCCCAAGGCAGTGTCCTGGCACCTCTGCTGTTTATCATCTCCCCAGGGCACTGTCATGGCACCTCTGCTGTTTATCATCTCCCCAAGGCACTGTCCTGGCACCTCTGCTGTTTATCATCTCCCCAAGGCACTGTCCTGGCACCTCTGCTGTTTATCATCTCCCCAAGGCACTGTCATGGTACCTCTGCTGTTTATCATCTCCCCAAGGCACTGTCCTGGTACCTCTGCTGTTTATCATCTCCCCAAGGCACTGTCCTGGCACCTCTGCTGTTTATCATCTCCCCAAGGCACTGTCATGGCACCTCTGCTGTTTATCATCTCCCCAAGGCACTGTCCTGGCACCTCTGCTGTTTATCATCTCCCCAAGGCACTGTCCTGGCACCTCTGCTGTTTATCATCTCCCCAGGGCACTGTCCTGGTACCTCTGCTGTTTATCATCTCCCCAGGGCACTGTCCTGGCACCTCTGCTGTTTATCATCTCCCCAGGGCACTGTCCTGGCACCTCTGCTGTTTATCATCTCCCCAAGGCACTGTCATGGTACCTCTGCTGTTTATCATCTCCCCAAGGCACTGTCCTGGCACCTCTGCTGTTTATCATCTCCCCAAGGCACTGTCCTGGCACCTCTGCTGTTTATCATCTCCCCAAGGCACTGTCATATCACCTCTGCTGTTTATCACCTCCCCAAGGCACTGTCCTGGCACCTCTGCTGTTTATCATCTCCCCAGGGCACTGTCCTGGTACCTCTGCTGTTTATCATCTCCCCAGGGCACTGTCCTGGCACCTCTGCTGTTTATCATCTCCCCAGGGCACTGTCCTGGCACCTCTGCTGTTTATCATCTCCCCAAGGCACTGTCATGGTACCTCTGCTGTTTATCATCTCCCCAAGGCACTGTCCTGGCACCTCTGCTGTTTATCATCTCCCCAAGGCACTGTCCTGGCACCTCTGCTGTTTATCATCTCCCCAAGGCACTGTCATGGCACCTCTGCTGTTTATCATCTCCCCAAGGCACTGTCCTGGCACCTCTGCTGTTTATCATCTCCCCAGGCACTGTCCTGGTACCTCTGCTGTTTATCATCTCCCAAGGCACTGTCCTGGTACCTCTGCTGTTTATCATCTCCCCAGGGCACTGTCCTGGCACCTCTGCTGTTTATCATCTCCCCAAGGCACTGTCATGGCACCTCTGCTGTTTATCATCTCCCCAAGGCACTGTCCTGGCACCTCTGCTGTTTATCATCTCCCCAGGCACTGTCCTGGCACCTCTGCTGTTTATCATCTCCCCAGGCACTGTCCTGGCACCTCTGCTGTTTATCATCTCCCCAGGCACTGTCCTGGCACCTCTGCTGTTTATCATCTCCCCAGGCACTGTCCTGGCACCTCTGCTGTTTAACATCTCCCCAGGGCACTGTCCTGGCACCTCTGCTGTTTATCATCTCCCCAGGCACTGTCCTGGCACCTCTGCTGTTTACATCTCCCCAGGGCACTGTCCTGGCACCTCTGCTGTTTATCATCTCCCCAGGGCACTGTCCTGGCACCTCTGCTGTTTATCATCTCCCCAGGGCACTGTCCTGGCACCTCTGCTGTTTATCATCTCCCCAGGGCACTGTCCTGGACCTCTGCTGTTTATCATCTCCCCAAGGGCACTGTCCTGGCACCTCTGCTGTTTCTCATCTCCCCAAGGCACTGTCCTGGCACCTCTGCGTTTATCATCTCCCCAGGGCATGTCCTGGCACCTCTGCTGTTTATCATCTCCCCAGGGCACTGTCCTGGCACCTCTGCTGTTTATCATCTCCCCAGGGCACTGTCCTGGCACCTCTGCTGTTTATCATCTGCCCAGGGCACTGTCCTGGTACCTCTGCTGTTTATCATCTCCCCAGGGCACTGTCCTGGCACCTCTGCTGTTTCTCATCTCCCCAAGGCACTGTCCTGGTACCTCTGCTGTTTCTCATCTCCCCAAGGCACTGTCCTGGCACCTCTGCTGTTTATCATCTCCCCAAGGCAGTGTCCTGGCACCTCTGCTGTTTATCATCTCCCCAAGGCACTGTCATGGCACCTCTGCTGTTTATCATCTCCCCAAGGCAGTGTCCTGGCACCTCTGCTGTTTATCATCTCCCCAAGGCAGTGTCCTGGCACCTCTGCTGTTTATCATCTCCCCAAGGCACTGTCATGGCACCTCTGCTGTTTATCATCTCCCCAAGGCACTGTCCTGGCACCTCTGCTGTTTATCATCTCCCCAAGGCAGTGTCCTGGCACCTCTGCTGTTTATCATCTCCCCAGGGCACTGTCCTGGCACCTCTGCTGTTTATCATCTCCCCAAGGCACTGTCCTGGCACCTCTGCTGTTTATCATCTCCCCAGGGCACTGTCCTGGTACCTCTGCTGTTTATCATCTCCCCAGGGCACTGTCCTGGTACCTCTGCTGTTTATCATCTCCCCAGGGCACTGTCCTGGCACCTCTGCTGTTTATCATCTCCCCAGGGCACTGTCCTGGCACCTCTGCTGTTTATCATCTCCCCAAGGCACTGTCATGGTACCTCTGCTGTTTATCATCTCCCCAAGGCACTGTCCTGGCACCTCTGCTGTTTATCATCTCCCCAAGGCACTGTCCTGGCACCTCTGCTGTTTATCATCTCCCCAAGGCACTGTCCTGGCACCTCTGCTGTTTATCATCTCCCCAGGGCACTGTCATGGCACCTCTGCTGTTTATCATCTCCCCAGGGCACTGTCCTGGTACCTCTGCTGTTTATCATCTCCCCAAGGCACTGTCCTGGCACCTCTGCTGTTTATCATCTCCCCAAGGCACTGTCCTGGCACCTCTGCTGTTTATCATCTCCCCAGGCACTGTCTGGCACCTCTGCTGTTTATCATCTCCCCAGGGCACTGTCCTGGTACCTTGCTGTTTATCATCTCCCAAGGCACTGTCCTGGCACCTCTGCTGTTTATCATCTCCCCAAGGCACTGTCCTGGCACCTCTGCTGTTTATCATCTCCCCAAGGCACTGTCCTGGCACCTCTGCTGTTTATCATCTCCCCAAGGCACTGTCCTGGCACCTCTGCTGGTTATCATCTCCCCAAGGCACTGTCCTGGCACCTCTGCTGGTTATCATCTCCCCAAGGCACTGTCCTGGCACCTCTGCTGGTTAACATCCTCATAACAACCATCATTTTGCAAATGACACTAAAATAAGAATGAAAGTTACTACGGCAGAAGACACTGAAAAATTACATGAAGATATAAGAAGTGTTTTCCAGTGATGTTCAGTGGTGATAAGTTCCAACTACAGCAGCAACAACATGGTTGACCAGGCCAGCATCAAGCCAGCATGGTTGACCAGGCCAGCACCGAGCCAGCATGGTTGACCAGGCCAGCACCAAGCCAGCATGGTTGACCAGGCCAGCACTGGGCCAGCATGGTTGACCAGACCAGCATCAAGCCAGCATGGTTGACCAGGCCAGCACCGAGCCAGCATGGTTGACCAGGCCAGCACCGAGCCAGCATGGTTGACCAGGCCAGCACCAAGCCAGCATGGTTGATCAGACCAGCACTGGGCCAGCATGGTTGACCAGACCAGCATCAAGCCAGCATGGTTAACCAGGCCAGCACCGAGCCAGCATGGTTGACCAGGCCAGCACCAAGCCAGCATGGTTGACCAGGCCAGCACTGGGCCAGCATGGTTGACCAGACCAGCATCAAGCCAGCATGGTTGACCAGACCAGCATCAAACCAGCATGGTTGACCAGGCCAGTACTGGGCCAGCATGGTTGACCAGGCCAGCATGGTTGACCAGGCCAGCATCAAGCCAGCATGGTTAACCAGGCCAGCACCAAGCCAGCATGGTTGATCAGGCCAGCATCAAGCCAGCATGGTTGACCAGGCCAGCATGGTTGACCAGCCAGCATCACGTGGTTAACCAGGCCAGCACCAAGCCAGCATGGTTGACCAGGCCAGCATCAAGCCAGCATGGTTGACCAGGCCAGCACCAAGCTAGCATGGTTGACCAGGCCAGCATCAAGCCAGCATGGTTGACCAAGCCAGCATGGTTGACCAGGCCAGCATCAAGCCAGCATGGTTAACCAGGCCAGCACCAAGCCAGCATGGTTGATCAGGCCAGCATCAAGCCAGCATGGTTGACCAGGCCAGCATCAAGCCAGCATGGTTGACCAGGCCAGCACCAAGCCAGCATGGTTGACCAGACCAGCATCAAGCCAGCATGGTTGACCAGGCCAGCATCAAGCCAGCATGGTTGACCAGGCCAGCACCAAGCCAGCATGGTTGACCAGACCAGCATCAAGCCAGCATGGTTGACCAGGCCAGCATCAAGCCAGCATGGTTAACCAGGCCAGCACCAAGCCAGCATGGTTGACCAGGCCAGTACTGGGCCAGCATGGTTGACCAGACCAGCATCAAGCCAGCATGGTTAACCAGGCCAGCACCAAGCCAGCATGGTTGACCAGACCAGCATCAAGCCAGCATGGTTGACCAGGCCAGCACTGGGCCAGCATGGTTGACCAGACCAGCATCAAGCCAGCATGGTTGACCAGGCCAGCACTGGGCCAGCATGGTTGACCAGACCAGCATCAAGCCAGCATGGTTGAAACCCGGCCAGCATCAGCCAGCATGGTTAACCAGCCAGCACGAGCCAGCATGGTTGACCAGCCAGCATCATGGCCAGCATGGTTACAGCCAGCACCACAGCATGGTTGACCAGGCCAGCACTGGGCCAGCATGGTTGACCAGACCAGCATCAAGCCAGCATGGTTGACCAGGCCAGCATCGAGCCAGCATGGTTGACCAGTCCAGCACCAAGCCAGCATGGTTGACCAGGCCAGCACCAAGCCAGCATGGTTGACCAGGGCCAGCATGGCAGCCAGCATGGTTGACCAGGCAGCACAAGCAGCATGGTTGACACAGGCCACCAAGCCAGCAGATGGTGACCAACCAGATCAGCCAGCATGGTTGACCAGGCCACACAAGCCAGCATGGTTAACCAGGCCAGCACCAAGCCAGCATGGTTGACCAGGCCAGTACTGGGCCAGCATGGTTGACCAGACCAGCATCAAGCCAGCATGGTTAACCAGGCCAGCACCAAGCCAGCATGGTTGACCAGACCAGCATCAAGCCAGCATGGTTGACCAGGCCAGCACTGGGCCAGCATGGTTGACCAGACCAACATCAAGCCAGCATGGTTGACCAGGCCAGCACTGGGCCAGCATGGTTGACCAGACCAGCATCAAGCCCGCATAGGGTTTACCAGGCCAGCATCAGCCAGCATGGTTACCAGCCAGCACCGAGCCAGCATGGTTGACCAGACCAGCATCAAGCCAGCATGGTTAACCAGGCCAGCACCGAGCCAGCATGGTTGACCAGGCCAGCACTGGGCCAGCATGGTTGACCAGACCAGCATCAAGCCAGCATGGTTGACCAGGCCAGCACCGGGCCAGCATGGTTAACCAGGCCAGCACCGAGCCAGCATGGTTGACCAGGCCAGCACTGGGCCAGCATGGTTGACCAGGCCAGCACCGAGCCAGCATGGTTGACCATGGCCAGCACCCGGGCCAGCATGGTTGACCAGACCAGCATAAGCCAGCATGGTTAACCAGGCCAGCACTGCCAGCATGGTTGACCAGTCCAGCACCAAGCCAGCATGGTTGACCAGGCCCACTGGCCATGTTGACCATCCAGCATGGGCCAGCATGGTTAACCAGGCCAGCACTGGGCCAGCATGGTTGACCTAGTCCAGCACCTGGGCCAGCATGGTTAACCAGCCAGCACTGGGCCAGCATGGTTGACCAGACGAACATCAAGCCAGCATGGTTGACCAGGCCAGCACTGGGCCAGCATGGTTGACCAGGCCAGCACCGAGCCAGCATGGTTGACCAGGCCAGCACTGGGCCAGCATGGTTGACCAGACCAGCATCAAGCCAGCATGGTTAACCAGGCCAGCACTGGGCCAGCATGGTTGACCAGTCCAGCACCAAGCCAGCATGGTTGACCAGGCCAGCACTGGGCCAGCATGGTTGACCAGACCAGCATCAAGCCAGCATGGTTAACCAGGCCAGCACTGGGCCAGCATGGTTGACCAGTCCAGCACTGGGCCAGCATGGTTAACCAGGCCAGCACTGGGCCAGCATGGTTGACCAGTCCAGCACCAAACCAGCATGGTTGACCAGGCCAGCACCAAGCGAGCATGGTTGACCAGGCCAGCACCGGGCCAACCTGGCCCATGACCAGGCTCCAGGTGGCGAAAAAAATCTCAGAACTCATAGGTATGTCAAAGGTAATGATAAGGAACAGTGTAAGAGTGGTCCATACTGGACCACTCTTACATCACAATTGATATTGGTCCACTTGTGATCAGTGGTCCAGAATGGACCAGAAATATGGCCCTAGGTGCCCTCTAGTAAGTGGCCACAGATCACAGGGGCTCCAGACCTAAACTGATCTAATTCTCACCTGTTCTGTGGGTTGCAGCCTTGATGTAGGTCTGATATCTCACTGATATCTCTTCAGTAAAGCCGCATCTGTAGTCTGTCATTACTGTAGCGAGGTCGTCCTGTGGGAGAGAAGAGTACTGTATCAACTGTATTAATCAAGAAACATGTTAAATGATAAAAAGGCATACAACCACTGTACTTTCCACCTCCAGTACTGTAACATCCTCACTCATTCAGAGTACAGGTACTGTGCTGTACTTCCCACCTCCAGTTCTGTAACATCCACTCATCATTCAGAGTACAGGTACTGTGCTGTACTTCCCACCTCCAGTTCTGTAACATCCACTCATCATTCAGAGTACAGGTACTGTACTGTACTTTCCACCTCCAGTACTGTTACATCCTCACTCATCATTCAGAGTACAGGTACTGTGCTGTACTTCCCACCTCCAGTACTGTAACATCCTCACTCATCCTTCAGAGTACAGGTACTGTACTTCCCACCTCCAGAACTGTAACATTCTCACTCATCCTTCAGAGTACAGGTACTGTACTTCCCACCTCCAGAACAATAACATCCTCACTCATCCTTCAGAGTACAGGTACTGTACTTCCCACCTCCAGAACTGTAACATTCTCACTCATCCTTCAGAGTACAGGTACTGTACTTCCCACCTCCAGAACTGTAACATTCTCACTCATCCTTCAGAGTACAGGTACTGTACTTCCCACCTCCAGAACTGTAACATCCTCACTCATCCTTCAGAGTACAGGTACTTTACTTCCCACCTCCAGAACTGTAACATTCTCACTCATCCTTTAGAGTACAGGTTGAGCACTTACATATGTAAGAGGTGGTGGTACATTCTGTATGTACTTGCTACCATCACTGGCTGGTACTCTAGGTACTTGTCTGAGTACAGTGTTGATGTCAGCTGCTGAGTACCTGTAATAAGGCAGATGTTATGGATAATAGCTAGTTATTCTTGGATAATCACAATGGCTGAACACAAGTAATACCTGGATAATAGTAATGGTTGAATAATAGCTAGTTTTTCCTGGATATAAATCCTTGGATAATAGCTAGTAATGCCTGGATAACACTTATTAAACCCTGGATAATTCTTATTAACCCCTGGGTAACCCTTATTAACCATAGGATAATACTTAACTTCTGGGTATACTTATTAACCCTGGATAATATTTATTAACCCCTGGATAACACTTATTAACATTGCATAACCCTGGATAATACCTAGTAATGCTTAGATATTAGCTAATAACCCTGGATAATACCTAGTAATGCTTAGATATTAGCTAATAACCCTGGATAATACCTAGTAATGCTTAGATATTAGGTAATAACCCTGGATAATACCTAGTAATGCTTAGATATTAGGTAATAACCCTGGATAATACCTAGTAATGCTTAGATATTAGGTAATAACCCCTGGATAATACCTAGTAATGCTTAGATATTAGCTAATAACCCTGGATAATACCTAGTAAGGTAATGCCCTGTTAGATAATATAGCTAATAAGCCTGGATAATACCTAGTAATGCTTAGATATTAGCTAATAACCCTGGATAATACCTAGTAATGCTTAGATATTAGCTAATAACCCTGGATAATACCTAGCAATGCTTAGATATTAGCTAATAACCCTGGATAATACCTAGTAATGCTTAGATATTAGCTAATAAGCCTGGATAATACCTAGTAATGCTTAGATATTAGGTAATAACCCTGGATACCTGGTAATGCTTAGATATTAGGTAATAACCCTGGATACCTAGTAATGCTTAGATATTAGGTAATAACCCCTGGATAATACCTAGTAATGCTTAGATATTAGGCAATAACCCTGGATAATACCTAGTAATGCTTAGATATTAGGCAATAACCCTGGATAATACCTAGTAATGCTTAGATATTCGGTAATAACCCTGGATAATACCTAGTGATGCTTAGATATTATCTGGAGTTTATCTGGAGAGAGTTCCGGGGGTCAACGCCCCCGCGGCCCGGTCTGTGACCAGGCCTCCTTAGGTCAGTGTCCCAGGATGCGACCCACACCAGTCGACTAACACCCAGGTACCCATTTTACTGATGGGGAACATAGACAACAGGTGGAAAGAAACACGTCCAATGTTTCTACTCTGGCTGGGAATCGAACCCAGGCCCTCACCGTGTGAAGCGAGAGCGTTAACCACCAGGCCACCAGAGCCCCTTGGGTAATAACCCCTGGATAATACCTAGTAATGCTTAGATATTAGCTAATAACCCCTGGATAATACCTAGTAATGCTTAGATATTAGCTAATAACCCCTGGATAATACCTAGTAATGCTTAGATATTAGCTAATAACCCTGGATAATACCTAGTAATACTTAGATATTAGCTAATAACCCTGGATAATACCTAGTAATGCTTAGATATTAGGTAATAACCCTGGATAATACCTAGTAATGCTTAGATATTAGGTAATAACCCCTGGATAATACCTAGTAATGCTTAGATATTAGCTAATAACCCCTGGATAACACACATTAACCCCTGGATAACACACATTGACCCCTGGATAACACACATTAACCCCTGGATAGCACACATTAACCCCTGGATAACACTCACCCTTCACTTTTAGCCACTAGACACTTAAACTGGTCATTATTGATGGTGTGGGATAAGGATTGCAGGAACATCCTGAACAGTTCCTCTCTTGCCTTCTCTCCCGGAAGTTTGACATGGATATTATAGGTGAATATTCTTCTTAGTTGGTCCTCTAACATCCAGGGCTGGTTAGTGGTTCCCAGGACCATTATCCCTTCGTTGATGGAGTTAGCGTCGATGCGAGATGGATAAGGCGGATGTAGCGTGGTTGTCCCTGTGGATAATTGGATAAATTAAGACGGTCGTGGTCACTGTTAATAATGGTGCTTGGATAATAGTGGTGCTTGGATAATAGTGGTGCCTGGATAATAGTGGTGCTTGGATAAGAGTAATGCTTGGATAAGAGCAAGTAATGCTTGGATAATGGGTAAATTATACAGTTTTTTTGTTATTCAAGACTGGATAATACATGGATAAGGCTGTATAGAGGAACTTTATAGAACTGACTTTATACAGTGGAACTTTATAAGAAAACTGACTTATACAGTGGAACTTTATAAGAAAACTGACTTATACAGTGGAACTTTATAAGAAAACTGACTTATACAGTGGAACTTTATAAGAAAACTGACTTATACAGTGGAACTTTATAAGAAAACTGACTTTATACAGTGGAACTTTATAAAACTGACTTATACTGTGGAATAAACTTTATAAGAAAACTGACTTATACAGTGGAACTTTATAAGAAAACTGACTTTATACAGTGGAACTTTATAAAACTGACTTTATACAGTGGAACTTGATAAGAAAAGTGAGTGTAAAGAGAGGAACTTATAAAGAGTAAGTGTGTGATAATCTCACCTCTGATTTGGGCAAGTAATTCAGCCTTTGCTCTGATCGCCGTCTCGCTGGTCCGGTCGTAACTAAGTGCATGAACCTCGTCGAAGAGAATAACTGCTGGACCATGCAGCCTAGCATGTCAAACATGTACCTCACAATCCTCGGGGTATCATGTGGCGGCTGGGTAGCGAGATATGCTGATGATATACCTATTGATATGGCATCGTTGGCCTCTTTAGCTAGTGCCCTTGCTAGACAGGTCTTTCCAGACCCTGATGGGCCAAATAGGAGTACACCTTTGCAAGTACCTTGTGTCCCCTCGAATACTTCGGGGAAGGATTCACTCACAAAAAGGTTTTTTAAGGCCTCCTTGGCTGTGTCTAGGCCTATCATGCACTGCCATCCGAAGGTTGGCTTTTCTATGATAAATGGCAGTGGGCCTACGGCATATTGTGGGCCAGGTCTGGTTTTCTGCTGACTTTCCTGCAAATCATTGTCCAGATCTGATAGATTGGCTGTTACATTGTGAGCATCTGAGTGGTTGTCAGTATCTGAGTCCCGCATGGATTCAGTAGCACTAGCTAAGTCACTCATGGAGGCACAGCTAGCTGACTCCAAGACTGGAGTAGACTCACTACCTGTAGGGCTTAACCTACCCAACTTATCCAGCAAAACTGGAGATGGGGTCTTCTTTCTGACGCTCTCAGTGTCTGATTTCCCATCAGCAACGTCAGCCCCGGGAACTGGGACTACTCCAAGAGTCGACTTTGGCGCCTCTTGCTTGCTCAAAGGGGATACCACTCTTGTAGGCCTGGCATCTTCTTCCCTTGCTTCAATAATTTCATTTTCTTCATCTTCGCTTTCAACTTCCTCTTTACTGTCTTTTGCAGCCTCTTTCGTGGCTGGAGCTGGAGCTTGACTAGGAAGCTTCGCATCGGCTTTCTGAGGGGTGATGTGCATCTTTTCAAGAGCTGATGTTGCAGCTAAGACGTCAGCATCAGCCTGACGTTCACTTGTAGGTAAAGTTCTCGTAGAACTGTTGAGAGACTGGTCCACTTGACGTTCCAGTGTAGGTAGCGTTCTTGTAGAGGCGTTTAGAGATTGGTCCACTTGACGTTCCAGTGTAGGTAGCGTTCTTGTAGAGCCGTTTAGAGACTGGTCCACTTGACGTTCCCCTGTAGGTAGCGTTCTTGTAGAGCCGTTTAGAGATTGGTCCACTTGACGTTCCCCTGTAGGTAGCGTTCTTGTGGAACTATTGAGAGAGTCATTACCAACAAGGGTGACACTTGAGGTGTCAGAACTGTTCAATTTAGTCAGTGACTGTCCACCACAGGAGGAAAGACTGTTGACAACAGGAGCCAGTATGCTGGCTCCTGTTGCAATGCCAGCTAGAGCCATGGGCATGCCAGCCAGTGGGTCGACGCTTCTGACAGTGCCCCCGCTTATGCTAGGGGCCATGTTGGTATGGTGCATTGGTGTGGGTATGTGGGGCATCTGGGTGTGACAAGAGGGCGAGGGCATCATGTCGCCTGGGGTATAGCCATGTGTGAAGCCTATTGTAGGAGGATGCCCAGAGAGCATGGCATTACCAGGGTGCTGAGTGTGCCCTGGTATGGCCCCATGCCCTGGGTGGGACCCAAGTATCCCAGGGGCCATGAGGCCTCCCACAGCTACCCCTGCCGCTGCTGTAGCCACAGTACCCATGCCCACTCTCTCATCAATATCATCCTCATCCTCCTCGTCTTCCTCATCCGACAACAACTCATCATCCTCATCATACTCATGGATAGTTGCCCCGCTATTACCTCCAGTGAACCCATCCATCAGGGCACTCATGCCCCCTGCAAATGCCCCTGCTAGAGACCCTGCCATCTCAGGATTCATGGCAGGGAGAAATGAGGGCATATTTGACAGGAAACTACCAGCTCCCCCATCCATGGGGGCCCCCATACCTGCCATCCCAGGGTTCATGGGGCCACTAAGCCCCCCTGCCAGATCTGGAACCCCACCAGGGAGGGCAGCAGGGTTCATATTCAACAAACCCTGCAATATACTCATGGTCTGCATGGTAGGCAGGGAACTCATGTCCCCACTACCCATGGCCCCGCCCCCATCACCCCCACCGAAGGGGTTGGCCATGGTATGAATGTTGTGCTCATGGCCACCATAGTCATAATCATCATCTTCATCGTCATCTTCATCATCGTAATCATCATCTTCGTCTTCATCATCAACATCATCGTAGCTACCCTGAGGTAAACTCTGTTGCATGTTGGCCAAAAGAGCTTCGAAAAGTTCCAGATCCATGTTGTTGGCTTGTTCCTGCAACATTGCAAAGTTCTGTTAGTTGACGCTATATACTGCAACTGTATAAGATAACTCTATATAGTGGAACTGTATAAGACAACTGTATATAGTGAAACTGTATAAGATAACTGTATATAGTGGAACTGTATAAGACAACTGTATATAGTGGAACTGTATAAGACAACTGTATATAGTGGAACTGTATAAGATAACTCTATATAGTGGAACTGTATAAGACAACTGTATATAGTGGAACTGTATAAGATAACTGTATATAGTGGAACTGTATAAGACAACTGTATATAGTGGAATGTTATAAGAAAACTGTATATAGTGGAACTGTTTTAAGACAACTGTATATAGTGGAACTTTATAAGACAACTGTATATAGTGGAACTTTATAAGATAACTGTATATTAGTGGAAAATGTATAAGACAACTATATATAGTGGAACTTATAAGAAACAATGTATTATATATAGTGGAACTGTATAAGATAACTGTATATAGTGGAACTTTATAAGATACTCTATATAGTGGAACATGTACTAAAGATGAACTGTATAAGTGATAGTGGAACTGTTATAAGATAACTGTATATAGTGGAACTGTATAAGATAACTGTATATAGTGGAACTGTATAAGACAACTGTATATATGGAACTTTATAAGATAACTTATA
Source organism: Cherax quadricarinatus (assembly GCF_026875155.1). Taxonomy (NCBI): domain Eukaryota; kingdom Metazoa; phylum Arthropoda; class Malacostraca; order Decapoda; family Parastacidae; genus Cherax; species Cherax quadricarinatus. The sequence goes on from NC_069496.1 coordinate 16,022,924, forward strand.
TAGTGGAACTGTATAAGATAACTGTATATAGTGGAACTTATAAGATAACTGTATATAGTGGAACTTATAAGATAACTGTATATAGTGGAACTGTATAAGACAACTGTATATAGTGGAACTGTATAGATAACTTATATAGTGGAACTGTAAGATAACTGTATATAGTGGAACTTATAAGATAACTGTATATAGTGGAACTTATAAGACAACTCGTATATAGTGGAACTGTATAAGATAACTGTATATACTGCAACTTTATAAGATAACTGTATATAGTGGAACTGTATAAGATAACTGTATATAGTGGAACTGTATAAGACAACTGTATATACTGCAACTTTATAAGACAACTGTATATAGTGGAACTGTATAAGATAACTGTATATAGTGGAACTGTATAAGACAACTGTATATAGTGGAACTGTATAAGATAAAATGTATATAGTGGAACTGTATAAGATAACTGTATTTTATGGAACTTTTTAAGAAACTGTATATAGTGGAACTGTATAAGATAACTGTATATAGTGGAACTGTATAAGACAACTGTATATAGTGGAACTGTATAAGATAACTGTATATAGTGGAACTGTATAAGACAACTGTATATAGTGGAACTTTATAAGACAACTGTATATAGTGGAACTTTATAAGACAACTGTATATAGTGGAACTGTATAAGACAACTGTATATAGTGGAACTGTATAAGACAACTGTATATAGTGGAACTTTATAAGACAACTGTATATAGTGGAACTTTATAAGATAACTGTATATAGTGGAACTGTATAAGACAACTGTATATAGTGGAACTTTATAAGACAACTGTATATAGTGGAACTTTATAAGACAACTGTATGTAGTGGAACTATATAAGACAACACAGTACCACATACCAGTACTCAACACAGTACCACATACCAGTATTCAACATAGTATCACATTCTAGTACTCAACGCAATACCACATACCAGTACTCAACATGGTACCACATACCAGTACTCAACACGGTACCACATACCAGTACTCAACATGGTACCACATACCAGTACTCAACATGGTACCACATACCAGTACTCAACACGGTACCACATACCAGTACTCAACATGGTACCACATACCAGTACTCAACATGGTACCACATACCAGTACTCAACATGGTACCAACTACAGTACTCAACATGGTACCACATACCAGTACTCAACATGGTGCCACATACCAGTACTCAACATGGTACCACATACCAGTACTCATGGTACCACATACCAATACTCAACATGGTACCACATACCAGTACTCAACACAGTACCACTATACCAGTCTAACATGGTACCAATACCAGTACTCAACACGGTACCACATACCAGTACTCAACATGGTACCACATACCAGTACTCAACATGGTACCACATACCAGTACTCAACACGGTACCACATACCAGTACTCAACATGGTACCACATACCAGTACTCAACATGGTACCACATACCAGTACTCAACACGGTACCACATACCAGTACTCAACATGGTACCACATACCAGTACTCAACATGGTGCCACATACCAGTACTCAACATGGTACCACATACCAGTACTCATGGTACCACATACCAATACTCAACATGGTACCACATACCAGTACTCAACACAGTACCACATACCAGTACTCAACATGGTACCACATACCAGTACTCAACATTGTACTACATACCAGTACTCAACATGGTACCACATACCAGCATTCAACATGGTACCACATACCAGTACTCAACATGGTACCACATACCAGTACTAATCAAAAAATGTGCCACATACCAGTACTCAACATGGTGCCACATACCAGTACTCAACATGGTACCACATACCAGTACTCAACATGGTACCACATACCAGTACTCAACATGGTGCCACATACCAGTACTCAACATGGTGCCACATACCAGTACTCAAACATGGTGTCCACATACCAGCATTGAACATGGTACCACAAAACCAGTACTCAACATGGTACCACATACCAGTACTCAATGGTGCCACATACCAGTACTCAACATGGTGCCACATACCAGTACTCAACATGGTGCCACATACCAGTACTCAACATGGTGCCACATACCAGTACTCAACATGGTGCCACATACCAGTACTCAACATGGTACCACATACCAGTACTCAACATTGTACTACATACCAGTACTCAACATGGTACCACATACCAGCATTCAACATGGTACCACATACCAGTACTCAACATGGTGCCACATACCAGTACTCAACACAGTACCATATACCAGTACTCAACACAGTACCATATACCAGTACTCAACTACCACATACCAGTACTCAACATAGTATCACATTCTAGTACTCAACGCAATACCACATACCAGTACTCAACACAGTACCACATACCAGTACTCAACACAGTACCACATACCAGTACTCAACACAGTACCACATACCAGTACTCAACATGGTACCACATACCAGTACTCAACACAGTACCACATACCAGTACTCAACATGGTACCACATACCAGTACTCAACACAGTACCACATACCAGTACTCAACATGGTACCACATACCAGTACTCAACACATACCAGTACTCAACACAGTATCACATACCAGTACTCAACACAGTACCACATGCCAATACTCATAGTACCACATACCAGTACTCAACACAGTACAGTATACCAGTACTCAACATAGTACCACATGCCAGTACTCAACATAGTACCACATACCAGTACTCAACACAGTGCCACATACCAGTACTCAACACAGTACCACATACCAGCATTCAACATGGTACCACATACCAGTACTCAACACAGTACCACATACCAGCACTCAATAAAGTACCACATACCAGTACTCAACACAGTACCACATACCAGTACTCAACACAGTACCACATACCAGCACTCAACATGGTACCACATATCAGTACTCAACATGGTACCACATATCAGTACTCAACATAGTACCACATACCAGTACTCAACACAGTGCCACATACCAGTACTCAACACAGTACCACATACCAGCATTCAACATGGTACCACATACCAGTACTCAACACAGTACCACATACCAGCACTCAATAAAGTACCACATACCAGTACTCAACACAGTACCACATACCAGTACTCAACACAGTACCACATACCAGTACTCAACACAGTACCACATACCAGTACTCAACACGGTACCACATACCAGTACTAAACATGGTACCACATACCAGTACTCAACACAGTACGACATACCAGTAAACACAGTACCACATACCAGTACTCAACACAGTACCACATACCAGTACTCAACATGGTACCTCATACCAGTACTCAACACAATACCACATGCCAGTGCTCAACACAGTACCACATACCAGTACTCAACATGGTACCTCATACCAGTACTCAACACATTACCACATACCAGTACTCAACATAGTACCACATACCAGTACTCAACACAGTACCACATACCAGTACTGAACACAATACCACATGCCAGTACTGAACACAGTACCACATATCAGTGCTGAACACAGTACCACATACCAGTACTGAACACAGTACCACATGCCAGTACTCAACACAGTACCACATACCAGTACTCAACACAGTACCACATTCCAGTACTCAACACAGTACCACATACCAGTACTCAACACAGTACCACATACCAGTACTCAACACAGTACCACATACCAGTACTCAACACAGTACCACATACCAGTACTCAACACAGTACCACATACCAGTACTCAACACAGTACCACATACCAGTACTCAACACAGTACCATATACCAGTACTCAACACAGTACCACATACCACTCATACACTAATATACATAATGTATAGTGTATCAGTATTTTAGTTACCCCTCTATCCTGTCTATCCTTCAACTGTCTTTCAACAGCAGTAACAGCAACAGTAGTAGCAGCAACAATGACAACAGTAGTAACAGAAACAGCAACATCAGTAAGAGTAGCAATAGTAGTAACAGTAACAGTAGTAACAGCAACAGTAACAGCAACGACCGAAGCAACGACATAAACAACAGTAACAGCAAGAACAACAGACGCAGCAGCAACAGTGGTGGGTAGGGTGAGTCACTGGTGCCCCCGTTGATCATTATAACAGTGCCACTGTTGGTGTTACTGTTGGTGTTACTGTTAACGCCAACAGATGGCGTTGTTGTGTTGATATCTGGTGGACCTCTGTTCGGATCCTTGCAACACAAGCCTGGCTTTGGTTTAGGTTATACTGACGGGTCTAGGAACTGTGAATCGACCCCTGTAACTATGCAGTGGTACGTACAGACACACAAAACACAAAACACAAAACACAAAACACACACACACACACACACACACACACACACACACACACACACACACACACACACACACACACAGGGGCCAGGAGCTCGGACTCGACCCCCGCAACCTCAACTAGGTGAGTACACACACGATGTTCCAGAGATGGGACACAGAAACAAGGAGTCACACTTGGAAGTTGATGACTCAGATGAGTCACAGGGATGTTAGGAAGTATTTCTTCAGCCATAGAGTCGTCAGGAAGTGGAACAGTCTGGCAAGTGACGTAGTGGAGGCAGGAACAATACATACGTGTTCACCTTGAACAGCTCGGACATTGAGGACATCACATATGAGAGGCCCCTTGGAGCTAGTGATCACGTTGTTCTGAGCTTTGAATACATAGTAGAGTTTCAAGTGGAGAGGGTAACAGGAGCTGAATGGGAAAAGCCAGACTATAAAAGGGGGACTACACAGGTATGAGGAACTTCCTGCAGGAGGTTCAGTGGGACAGAGAACTGGTAGGAAAGTCAGTAAACGAGGTGATGGAATACGTAACAACAAAATGCAGGGAGGCAGAGGAACGGTTTGTTCCCAAGGGCAACAGAAATAATGGGAAGACCAGAACGAGCCCCTGGTTTACCCGAAAGTGTAGAAAGGCAAAAACTAAGTGCACTAGAGAATGGAAAAAGTGCAGAAGGCAAAGAGCCCAGGAAAATAAGGAGATTAGTCGAAGAGCCAGGAACGAGTATGCACAGATTAGGAGGGAGGCCCAGCGACAGTATGAAAACAACACAGCATCGAAAGTTAAGTCTGACCCGAAACTGCTGTATAGCCACATCAAAAGGAAGACAATAGTCAAAGACCAGGTGATCAGGCTGAGGAAAGAAGATGGGGAACTCACAAGAAACGATCAAGAGGTATGTGAGGAGCTCAACATGAGATTTAAGGAAGTATTTACAGTGGAGACAGGAATATACCAACAAGTGTTGGATGACATTCACACAACTGAGGAGGAGGTGAAAAAGCTGCTAAGTGACCTTGAAACCTCAAAGGCGGTGGGACCGGACATCTCTCCGTGGGTCCTTAGAGAGGGAGCAGAGATGCTGTGTATGCCACTGACCACAATTTTCAACACATCCCTTGAAACTGGACAACTACCTGAGATATGGAAGGCGGCAAATGTAGTCCCCATTTTTAAGAAAGGAGACAGAAACGAGGCACTAAACTATAGACCAGTGTCTCTGACGTGTATAGTGTGCAAAGTCACGGAGAAGATTATCAGGAGGAGAGTGGTGGAGCACCTGGAACGGAACAAGAGTATAAATGACAACCAGCATGGCTTCATGGGAGGCAAATCCTGTGTCACAAACCTTCTAGAGTTTTATGACAAGATAACAGAAGTAAGACACGAGAGAGAGGGGTGGGTAGATTGCATTGTTTTTGGACTGCAAGAAGGCCTTCGATACAGTTCATCACAAGAGATTAGTACAGAAGCTGGAGGATCAGTCACCTATAACAGGAAGGGCACTGCAATGGATCAGAGAATACCTGACAGGGAGGCAACAACGAGTCATGGCACGTGACGAGGTATCACAGTGGGCACCTGTGACGAGCGGGGTCCCACAGGGGTCAGTCCTAGGACCAGTGCTATTTTTGGTATATGTGAATGACATGACGGAAGGGATAGACTCAGAAGTGTCCTTATTCGCAGATGATGTGAAATTAATGAGGAGAATTAAATCAGATGAGGATCAGGCAGGACTTCAAAGAGACCTGGACAGGCTGGATGCGTGGTGCAGCAACTGGATCCTCGAATTTAACCCCGCCAAATGCAAAGTCATGAAGATCGGGGAAGGGCAAAGAAGACCGCAGACAGAGTATAGTCTAGGTGGCCAAAGACTGCAAACCTCACTCAAGGAGAAAGATCTTGGGGTGAGTATAACACCGAACATGTCTCCGGAGGCACACATCAACCAGATAACTGCTGCAGCATATGGGCGCCTGGCAAACCTGAGAATAGTGTTCCGATACCTTAGTAAGGAATCGTTCAAGACACTGTACACCGTGTACGTCAGGCCCATACTGGAGTATGCAGCACCAGTTTGGAACCCGCACCTGGTCAAGCACGTCAAGAAATTAGAGAAAGTGCAAAGGTTTGCAACAAGGATAGTTCCAGAGCTAAGGGGTATGTCCTACGAAGAAAGGTTGAGGGAAATTGGCCTGATGACACTGGAGGACAGGAGGGTCAGGGGAGACATGATAACGACATTCAAAATACTGCGTGGAATAGATAAGGTGGACAGAGACAGAATGTTCCAGAGATGGGACACAGAAACAAGGTGTCACAATTGAAAGTTGAAGACTCAGATGAGTCACAGGATGTTAGGAAGTATTTCTTCAGTCATAGAGTTGTCAGGAAGTAGAATAGTCTAGCAAATGATGTAGTGGAAGCAGGAACCATACATTGCTTTAATTAAGACGAGGTATGATAAAGCTCATGGAGCAGGGAGAGAGGACCTAATAGCGATCAGTGAAGAGGCAGGGCCAGGAGCCGAGTCTCGACCCCTGCAATCACAAATAGGTGAGTACAAATAGGTGAACACACATACACACACACACACACACACACACACACACACACACACACACAACACACACACACACACACACAAAACAGGCCTAGTCTCTCACCGACATGTGCTTAGTACAAAATGATAACACACACAAAAAAAAAAGGTCGAGTGTCTATCGGCAAGTTCCTTTGACAGTAACTACTACTAATGACGTCATCATCTGTACCCTGATTCGTGAATGGGCGAGTGACGTCATCAGTTACGTCATCAATGACGCAATCGATACAATGTAAACAAAAACACGTGCTTTTGTTTACATACAAACTACTGCCTTCCCCATGTCCACTGCTGCCTTTCCCATGTCCACTACTGCCTTCCCATGTCCGCTGCTGCCTTCCCATGTTCCCTACTGCCTTCCCCATGTCTTCTGCTGCCTTCCCCATGTCCACTGCTGCCTTCCCATGTCCACTGCTGCTTCCCCATGTCCACCGCTGCCTTCCCATGTCCCCTGCTGCCTTCCCCATATCTCCTGCTGCCTTCCCCATGTCCACTACTGCCTTCCCCATATCCACTGTTGCCTTCCTATGTCCACTGCTACCTTCCCCATATCCATTGCTGACTTCCCCATGTCCACTACTGCCTTCCCATGTCCACTGCTGCCTTCCCATGCCCACTGCTGCCTTCCCATGTCCACTGTTGCCTTCCCCATATCCACCGCTACCTTCCCCATATCCATTGCTAACTTTCCCATGTCCACTGCTGCCTTCCCCATGTCCACTGCTGCCTTCCCCATATTCATTGCTGACTTCCCCATGTCCACTGCTGCCTTCCCCATGTCCTCTGCTACCTTCCTCATATCCATTGCTGACTTCCCCATGTCCACTGCTGCTCCCTTCCGCTACCTTCCATATCCATCTGACTCCTTCACGCTGCTTCCCCTTCATGCTACTTCCCATCTTGCTGACTTCCCCATGTCCACTGCTGCCTTCCCGTGTCCAATGCTACCTTCCCCATGTCCTCTGCTACCTTCCTCATATCCATTGCTGACTTCCCCATGTCCACTGCTGCCTTTCCATGTCCACTGCTGCCTTCCCCATATCCACTGCTTCCTTCCTATGTCCACTGCTACCTTCCCCATATCCATTGCTGACTTCCCCATGTCCACTGCTGCCTTCCCCATGTCCACTACCTTCCCTATATCCATTGCTACCTTCCCCATATCCATTGCTGCCTTCCCCATGTCCATGCTGCTTCCCCATTCCATTGCTGCCTTCTCCATGTCCATTGTGCTTCCTTCCACTGTGTGTGGTGTGTGTGTCGTTGTCGTGTGTGTGTGTGTGTTGTGTGTGTGTGTGTGTGTGTGTGTGTGTGTCTCATATCCTTCACATACCTCTCCCCCCTCCTCCTACATCGTGATGCTTATTCATGATTCGTCATGTCTGCGTGCATGTCTGTCTTCTGGGGGGTCAAGGCAGACATGCAGGAGCCATATCAAGCCAGCGCACAAACATTATCAGCCGGTTGCAGAGTCTTGGTCCTCTCATGTTGACGGTGGCAGTGTGGCGCTGATGTTACCTTAGGTCTATGCCTATCTAGGCCTACTGGACCGTGTTAGGCAGGTTCAGCACTACAGTAGGTTTACTGGACCATGCTAGGTAGGTTCAACGCTACAGTAGATCTACTGGACCATGCTAGGTAGGTTCAGCGCTACAGTAGATCTACTGGACCATGCTAGGTAGGTTCAACACTACAGTAGGCCTAATGGAACATGCTAGGTAGGTTCAGCACTACAGAAGGCCTACTGAACCATGCTAGGTAGGTTCGACACTACATTAGGTCTACTGGACCATGCTAGGTAGGTTCAACACTACAGTAGGTCTTCTGGACCATGCTAGGCAGGTAGACTTTAAATCCATTTATCAATCAACCTACATGACCTTCCTGTACGAGATAGGCCTAAGCAACAAGTGTAACTAGGCTTGTCTTCCTTAATAGGCCTACTGAAATATCACGCCATATCGAGACTCCAGGACCATAGGCCTCTTGTTTTCAAGTTCAATAGGCCTATTGGGATCGTAGGCCGTGTAAAGGGAGCACAATAGACAGGAAGGAAGACCTCTGAAGGTCTGTGGTCTTCGTAAGGTCTTTTGAAGTCTTCGTGTTAGTCACTGGCTGTACAAAACCAGTGGTCTTGAACCCATTTATCTTCGTCAATTATTTCTCTATTTGTCGTTCAGTCTGTCGTAGGCTCAACACGCGCGCATCGTCCAAACAATATGGTCAGTTGAACGATGTATTTTGAGAATGTTGTGGCTCTTGACCAAGAGGGCAACACCTGTTGAAATTCCTCTTGTTTTAGCTTATTTTAGCTAGTAAACGGCATCTAGGAGATGCTAGGAGCTTGCTAGTGATACAAGGGGCTATTCTCCATGGCTAGTAGGCGCAAAATAGCCTAGAAAAGGCCTAGAAACTAAGAAAATATGTGATCACAGAACGACAACAATATCCTGTCCGCATTGGAAAGGGTAGTGGAGGCAGCGACCCGCTGCGCGATGTTCACAATAATTCACCGGACAATTCTGATTGTTTCAGGCGCTTACAATCACTCACAATCACCCTGCCGCATGCCACACGCACCCTAAAGAGGCTCGTGCAAAGCAATTGTGCGCAAGTTGGGCGGCTGGCGCCCAGAAAGGGGATATAGTTGCGTGTGTGGCGGTGTGGTAGTGGGAGGCTGGGGTATATAAACAGGGGTCGTGGGGGGGGAGGTAGCAGACTCATACTGCCACATTTAACCCAAATCAACTATTTTCCCCCATTAAAATCAACCTGGTTAACTACCCCAGGGGTGCACTAGGGGTTTGTGCACCCTTGTGCATAGACACAGCGGGGGTATAGTACCCAGGGGCCGCAACAGAAGCTAAAACATGGCAAGCAAATCGTTCCTGGTAGCTAGATATCTACAACCTGTCTTCATACCACAAGTGACTACGCGTCTTTGGGCACCGGTCTTGGGTATCTTTGGGTATCCTGGGTATCCTGGGCACCAGCCACACGGGATTCCTTCACCACAGCCACGCCACAATGCCCACAGAAGGATATATACACCCGAGGGTGTGTATATCACTGTATACCCAATCCTTCATCGCTATTTGCATATTACACTATTATGAGCGACTAACGATGATAATTAGGTGTCTTAATGACCCAAATTAGTGATCTTAATAACCATAATTTTCAATAAGACACATGTACAACACCTGGGTGTCTTTATTGATGAATAAGACACATGTACAACACCTGGGTGTCTTTATTGATGAATAAGACACATGTACAACACCTGGGTGTCTTTATTGATGAATAAGACCCCTGTACACACCTAGTGTCTTTATTGATGAATAAGACACATGTACAACACTGGGTGTCTTTATTGATGAATAAGACACTTTGTACAACACCTAGGTGTTCTTTATTGATGAATAAGACACATGTACAACACCTGGTGTCTTTATTGATAAAATAAGACACAGTTACAACACCTAGGTGTCTTTATTGATGAATAAGACACATGTACAACACCTGGGTGTTTTTAAATTGATGAATAAGACACATGTACAACACCTAGGTGTCTTTATTGATGAATAAGACACATGTACAACACCTAGGTGTCTTTAAATTGATGAATAAGACACATGTACAACACCTAGGTGTCTTTATTGATGAATAAACACATGTACAACACCTAGGTGTCTTTATTATGAATAAGACACATGTACAACACCTGGGTGTCTTTATTGATGAATAAACACAGTACAACACCTAGGTGTCTTTATTGATGAATAAGGCACATGTACAACACCTGGGTGTCTTTATTGATGAATAAGACACATGTACAACACCTAGGGGGTCTATTGATGAAGACACATGTACAACACCTAGGTGTCTTTATTGATGAAAAAGGGACACATGTACAACACCTGGGTGTCTTTATTGATGAATAAGACACATGTACAACACTTGGGTGTCTTTATTGATGAATAAGACACATGTACAACACCGGGGTGTCTTTATGATGAATAAGACACATGTACAAACATTAGGTGTCTTTATTGATGAATAAGACATGTAAAACACCTGGTGTCTTTATTGATGAATAAGACACATGTACAACACCTGGGTGTCTTTATTGATGAATAAGACACATGTACAACACCTAGGTGTCCTTTATTGATAAATAAGACACATGTATAACACCTGGGTGTCTTTATTGATGAATAAGACACATGTACAACACCTGGGTGTCTTTATTGATGAATAAGACACATGTACAACACCTGGGTGTCTTTATTGATGAATAAGACACATGTACAAAAACATGGGTGTCTTTATTGATGAATAAGACACATGTACAACACCGGGGTGTCTTTATTGATGAATAAGACACATGTACAACACCTGGTGTCTTTATGATGAATAAGCACATGTACAACACCTGGGTGTCTTTATTGATAAATAAGAACACATGTACAACATCTGGGTGTCTTTATTGATGAATAAGACACATGTACAACACCTGGGTGTCTTTATTAATGAATAAGGCACATGTACAACACCTAGGTGTCTTTATTGATGAATAAGACACATGTACAACACTTGGGTGTCTTTACTGATGAATAAGACACATGTACAACACTTGGGTGTCTTTACTGATGAATAAGACACATGTACAACACCTAGGTGTCTTTATTGATGAATAAGACACATGTACAACACTTGGGTGTCTTTACTGATGAATAAGACACATGTACAACACCTGGGTGTCTTTATTGATGAATAAGACACATGTACAAAACTTGGGTGTCTTTACTGATGAATAAGACACATGTACAACACTGGGTGTCTTTATTGATGAATAAGACACGTGTACAACACTTGGGTGTCTTTACTGATGAATAAGACACATGTACAACACCTGGGTGTCTTTATTGATAAGACACATGTACAACACCTAGGTGTCTTTATTTATGAATAAGACACATGTACAACACCTAGGTGTCTTTATTGATGAATAAGACACATGCACAACACCTGGGTGTCTTTATTGATAAATAAGACACATGTACAACACTTGGGTGTCTTTACTGATGAATAAGACACATGTTCAACACCTGGGTGTCTTTATTGATGAATAAGACACATGTACAACACTTGGGTGTCTTTACTGATGAATAAGACACATGTACAACACCTGGGTGTCTATTGATGAATAAGACACATGTACAACACCTAGGTGTCTTTATGAATAAGAAACATGTACAACACCTAGGTGTCTTTATTGATGAATAAGACACATATACAACACCAAGGTGTCTTTATTGATGAATAAGACACATGTACAACACCTGGGTGTCTTTATTGATGAATAAGACACATGTGCAACACATGGGTGTCTATTGATGAATAAGACACATGTACAACACCTGGGTGTCTTTATTGATGAATAAGGCACATGTACAACACCTGGGTGTCTTTATTGATGAGTAAGACACATGTACAACACCTGGGTGTCTTTTTTGATGAATAAGACACATGTACAACACCTAGGTGTCTTTATTGATGAATATCATAATCTACACTTGGAAAATCTTGGAAGGAATGGTCCCAAATCTGCACACAGAAATCACTCCCTACGAAAGTAAAAGACTGGGCAGGCGATGCAAAATGCCGCCAATAAAAAGTAGGGGCGCCATTGGTACACTAAGAGAAAACACCATAAGTGTCCGGGGCCCAAAACTGTTCAACAGCCTCCCATCAAGCATTAGGGGAATTGCCAATAAACCCCTGGCTGCCTTCAAGAGAGAGCTGGACAGATACCTAAAGTCAGTGCCGGATCAGCCGGGCTGTGGCTCGTACGTCGGACTGCGTGCGGCCAGCAGTAACAGCCTAGTTGATCAGGCCCTGATCCATCGGGAGGCCTGGTCGTGGACCGGGCCGCGGGGGCGTTGATCCCCGGAATAACCTCCAGGTAACCTCCAGGTAATAAGGCACATGTACAACACCTGGGCGTCTTTATTGATGAATAAGGCACATGTACAACACCTGGGTGTCTTTATTGATGAATAAGACACATGTACATCACCTGGGTGTCTTTATTGATGAATAAGACACATGTACAACACCTGGGCGTCTTTATTGATGAATAAGCACATTTTAAAAACACCTGGTGTCTTTATTGATGAATAAGACACATGTACAACACCTGGGTGTCTTTATTGATGAATAAGACACATATACAACACCTGGGTGTCTTTATTGATGAATAAGACACATGTACAACACCTGGATGTCTTTATTGATGAATAAGGCACACCAGGAGGATACAGGGTGCGACTTTCACCAACAACTGGACGGCACCAGTCTTGACTATCCTCTGGATAAGCTACCCTCTATCCACACACACTTTCAAATGTACATCTGGGGTTTAAAACCTATCTACTGCCCCATGGGGTTTAAAGCATATCTACTACACCAACGTCATTAAGACTGGTTGATTGGTTAATAATATAATGGGGTTTAAAGTCTATCAGATATACACCTCTCAGGGTATATACACTGGGATCAACAGGTCTGGACCGTGTGGTGTACTTTCTGGACCGTGTGGTCCATGTTCTGAAGCGTGTGGTCCACCTGGACCGCCTGGTTTACCTTCTGGACCGCCTGTTCCACTTTCTGCACCGTCTGGTCTACCTGGACCGCCTGGTCCACCTGGACAATATGATCCACCTTCTGGACCGTCTGGTCCACCTAGACTGCCAGGTCCACTTTTGACTCGGTCACTTTACTCTTAACCTTCTGGTCCACCTTCTGACCGGTCTTTCACCTTCTGGACCGCGGTCCACTTCAAACCATGGTCCACCTTCTGGACCGTCGGTGTCACCTTCAAGCGCTTAGCAACCTAGAGCACGTTGTGGGATAAGTCCTATGTGTATTGATTTAGGATTGACATCAAACTACTCCCACAGGCGCTTTACAATCTCTTAGGCTTCCTTTACTGCACCTCTCTCCAGCTCTCTACTCTCTCTACCACCTGTCTAGAGGTCCCCTAGAGCGCTCTAGAGCTCTAAATAGACTTGTAGACATTGACAAGTCTGGCTTATTGGAGTAGGTGTGTATAGTGTAGATGGTGGTGGTGGTGGTTAAATGATAGGGAGGGGTGGTAGGGGGGATAATGGCAGTGGGTGGGGGTGGCAGAGGGTGGTAGGGGAAGCTAGGGGGTGTTAGGAGGTAAGGGGAAGGGGGTAAAGGGTGGTGTGGCCACCCACACGTAGGGTCCTAGTTGTCAGGAGTCGGGTGGATGAAAATCTAACAGGTGGTATTCCCGTCTGTTTTGGGGGGTTTGGGGGTATTTATGGGGTAGATGGGGCATGCCGTGGGATGACCAATGCCCTCAGTGCCCGGGGTTACTCCTGGCACCCCATATAAGGCCCTAAATAAGTCCCAAAGTCCCTAAAAAGAGAGAAGGCTGTGAGACCCCAGCGCGTCACTGCACAGGCTAGCGCCACACACACACACCCTCACATATACACCCATTCTACCATCTACCTCTACATCTACCGGCATATACGCACAACCCAGGGCAGCAGGGAGCTTCGGGCATCACGCCCACCGTACCCAAACCCAAATCGGGCATGGTATAAGGGAGTTATTGCCATAAATAAGACGTCCCCCTGAGCCCAAGGGCCACGATTTGGCAGCAGTGGATTCAATGTACCTGAGATACTGGCCCTGGAGGGCGCCTTCTACCCTCAGAGTCACATTCACACGCACACACACCACGTACACGCACCACGCACACGTCGTGTGCACGCTTGAAACGCACACAGACTTTTTCGAGGTCAGTTCTCGTGTGTTTCAACTTAAGACTGAAGAATGTGTACACAGTATTGGAGAGAGGGAGGGGATAAAGGGGTAGGGAGAGGGAGGGGACAGATCTCTCTTTACACATGTACGTATTGTAAGCTTAACCTCAAGAAGTCAGTCCCTGAGCCTTGATAAAAGGGAGCCAATCCCTGACTAGATTGAAGGGGGTTCAGTCCCTGACTTGATAGAGGGGGGGGTTAGTACTTCAATCATAACAGAAGGTAGTCAGTACCACAGTCATGATAGAAGGTAGTCAGTACCACAGTCATGATAGAAGGTAGTCAGTACCAGTCATAAAGTGGCTACCACAGTCATGATAGAAGGTGGTCAGTACCACAGTCATGATAGAAGGTAGTCAGTACCACAGTCATGATAGAAGGTAGTCAGTACCACAGTCATGATAGAAGGTAGTCAGTACCACAGTCATGATAGAAGGTAGTCAGTACCACAGACATGATAGAAGGTAGTCAGTACCACAGTCATGATAGAAGGTAGTCAGTACCACAGTCATGATAGAAGGTAGTCAGTACCACAGTCATGATAGGTAGTCAGTACCACAGTCATGATAGAAGGTAGTCAGTACCACAGTCATGATAGAAGGTAGTCAGTACCACAGTCATGATAGGTAGTCAGTACCACAGTCATGATAGGAGGTAGCCAGTACCATAGTCATGATAGGTAGTCAGTACCACAGTCATGATAGGTAGTCAGTACCACAGTCATGATAGAAGGTAGTCAGTACCACAGTCATGATAAGGTAGTCAGTACCACAGTCATGATAGAAGGTAGTCAGTACCACAGTCATGATAGGTAGTCAGTACCACAGTCATGATAGAAGGTAGTCAGTACCACAGTCATGATAGAAGGTAGTCAGTACCACAGTCATGATAGAAGGTAGTCAGTACCACAGTCATGATAGAGGTAGTCAGTACCATCAGTCATGATAAAGGTAGTCAGTACCACAGTCATGATAGAAGGTAGTCAGTACCACAGTCATGATAGGTAGTCAGTACCACAGTCATGATAGGTAGTCAGTACCACAGTCATGATAGAAGGTAGCATACCAAGTCATGATAGTAGTCAGACCACAGTCATGATAGGTAGTCAGTACCACAGTCATGATAGAGGTAGCCAGTACCAAGTCATGATAGGTAGTCAGTACCACAGTCATGATAGGTAGCCAGTACCACAGTCATGATAAGGTAGTCAGTACCACAGTCATGATAGGTAGTCAGTACCACAGTCATGATGAGGTAGTCAGTACCACAGTCATGATAGGTAGTCAGTACCACAGTCATGATAGGTAGTCCAGTACCAAGTCATGATAAGGTAGCCAGTACCACAGTCATGATAGGTAGTCAGTACCACAGTCATGATAGGACCTCAAGTCTGATAGTAGTCAGTACCACAGTCATGATAGGTAGTCAGTACCACAGTCATGATAAGTAGTCAGTACCACAGTCATGATAGGTAGTCAGTACCACAGTCATGATAGGTAGTCAGTACCACAGTCATGATAGAAGGTAGCCAGTACCACAGTCATGATAGAAGTATCAGTACCACAGTCATGATAGGTAGTCAGTACCACAGTCATGATAGAGGTAGTCAGTACCACAGTCATGATAGGTAGCCAGTACCACAGTCATGATAAGGTAGCCAGTACCACAGTCATGATAGGTAGTCAGTACCACAGTCATGATAGGTAGTCAGTACCACAGTCATGATAGAAGGTAGTCAGTACCACAGTCATGATAGGTAGTCAGTACCACAGTCATGATAGGTAGTCAGTACGACAGTCATGATAGGTAGTCAGTACCACAGTCATGATAGAGGTACCAGTACCACAGTCATGATAGGTAGTCAGTACCACAGTCATGATAGGTAGTCAGTACCACAGTCATGATAGAAGGTAGCCAGTACCACAGTCATGATAGGTAGTCAGTACCACAGTCATGATAGGTAGTCAGTACCACAGTCATGATAGGTAGTCAGTACCACAGTCATGATAGGTAGTCAGTACCACAGTCATGATAGGTAGTCAGTACCACAGTCATGATAGGTAGTCAGTACCACAGTCATGATAGGTAGTCAGTACCACAGTCATGATAGAAGGTAGCCAGTACCACAGTCATGATAGGTAGTCAGTACCACAGTCATGATAGGTAGCCAGTACCACAGTCATGATAGGTAGTCAGTACCACAGTCATGATAGGTAGCCAGTACCACAGTCATGATAGGTAGTCAGTACCACAGTCATGATAGGTAGTCAGTACCACAGTCATGATAGGTAGTCAGTACCACAGTCATGATAAGGTAGCAGTACCACAGTCATGATAGGTAGTCCAGTACCACAGTCATGATAGGTAGTCAGTACCACAGTCATGATAGGTAGTCAGTACCACAGTCATGATAGGTAGCCAGTACCACAGTCATGATAGGTAGCCAGTACCACAGTCATGATAGGTAGTCAGTACCACAGTCATGATAGGTAGTCAGTACCACAGTCATGATAGAAGGTAGTCAGTACCACAGTCATGATAGGTAGTCAGTACCACAGTCATGATAGGTAGTCAGTACACAGTCATGATAGGTAGTCAGTACACAGTCATGATAGGTAGTCAGTACCACAGTCATGATAGGTAGTCAGTACCACAGTCATGATAGTAGTCAGTACCACAGTCATGATAGGTAGTCAGTACCTACAGTCATGATAGGTAGTCAGTACCACAGTCATGATAGGCAGTCAGTACCACAGTCATGATAGGTAGCCAGTACCACAGTCATGATAGGTAGTCAGTACCACAGTCATGATAGGGTAGCAGTACCACAGTCATGATAGGTAGTCAGTACCACAGTCATGATAGGTAGTCAGTACCACAGTCATGATAGGTAGTCAGTACCACAGTCATGATAGGTATCAGTACCACAGTCATGATAGGTAGTCCAGTACCACAGTCATGATAGGTAGTCAGTACCACAGTCATATAGGTATCAGTACCCAGTCATGAAGTATAGTACCACAGTCATGATAGGTAGTCAGTACCACAGTCATGATAGGTAGTCAGTACCACAGTCATGATAGGTAGTCAGTACCACAGTCATGATAGGTAGTCAGTACCACAGTCATGATAGGTAGTCAGTACCACAGTCATGATACGTAGTCAGTACCACAGTCATGATAGGAGGTAGCCAGTACCACAGTCATGATAGGTAGTCAGTACCACAGTCATGATAGGTAGTCAGTACCACAGTCATGATAGGTAGTCAGTACCACAGTCATGTAGTAGTCATACAAGTCATGATAGTATCAGTACCACAGTCATGATAGGTAGTCAGTACCACAGTCATGATAGGTAGTCAGTACCACAGTCATGATAGGTAGTCAGTACCACAGTCATGATAGGTAGCCAGTACCACAGTCATGATAGGTAGTCAGTACCACAGTCATGATAGGTAGTCAGTACCACAGTCATGATAGGTAGTCAGTACCACAGTCATGATAGGTAGTCAGTACCACAGTCATGATAGGTAGTCAGTACCACAGTCATGATAGGTAGTCAGTACCACAGTCATGATAGAAGGTAGTCAGTACCACAGTCATGATAGGTAGTCAGTACCACAGTCATGATAGGTAGTCAGTACCACAGTTATGATAGGTAGTCAGTACCACAGTCATGATAGGTAGTCAGTACCACAGTCATGATAGGTAGTCAGTACCACAGTCATGATAGGTAGTCAGTACCACAGTCATGATAGGTAGTCAGTACCACAGTCATGATAGGTAGTCAGTACCACAGTCATGATAGGTAGTCAGTACCACAGTCATGATAGGTAGTCAGTACCACAGTCATGATAGGTAGTCAGTACCACAGTCATGATAGGTAGTCAGTACCACAGTCATGATAGGTAGTCAGTACACAGTCATGATAGGTAGCCAGTACCACAGTCATGATAGGTAGTCAGTACCACAGTCATGATAGGTAGTCAGTACCACAGTCATGATAGGTAGTCAGTACCACAGTCATGATAGGTAGTCAGTACCACAGTCATGATAGAAGGTAGTCAGTACCACAGTCATGATAGGTAGTCAGTACCACAGTCATGATAGAAGGTAGTCAGTACCACAGTCATGATAGGTAGTCAGTACCACAGTCATGATAGGTAGCCAGTACCACAGTCATGATAGGTAGTCAGTACCACAGTCATGATAGGTAGTCAGTACCACAGTCATGATAGGTAGTCAGTACGACAGTCATGATAGGTAGTCAGTACCACAGTCATGATAGGTAGTCAGTACCACAGTCATGATAGAAGGTAGTCAGTACCACAGTCATGATAGGTAGTCAGTACCACAGTCATGATAGGTAGTCAGTACCACAGTCATGATAGAAGGTAGTCAGTACCACAGTCAGATAGTAGTCAGTACCAGCATACTGTAGAAGTAGCCAACACAGTCATGTTAGTAGTTCAGGTACACAGTCATGATAGGTAGTCGTACCACAGTCAAGATAGAAGGTAGCGTACCACAGGCATGATAGGTAGTCATCTTCCACAGTCATGATAGGTAGTCAGTACCACATCATAAGTAGCATTACCACAGTCATGATAGTATCTACACAGTTGATAGGTACCTGTACCACAGTCAGATAGGTAGTCAGTACCACAGTCTTATAGTAGTCATACCACAGACATACAGGTAGTTCAGTACACTGTCATGATAGTTCAGTACCACAGTCATGATAGGTAGTGTACCACAGGTCATGTAGGTTCAGTACCACAGTCAGAGTATCTACGACAGTGCATGATAGAAGTAGTCGTACACAGTCATGATGTAAGACATACACAGTCATGATAGAGTAGTCAGTCCACATCAGATAGAGGAGTCAGTACCACAGGTCAGATAGAAGTCAGTACACATCATGATAAAGGTAGCTACCACAGTCATGTAGTATCAGTGTCTTATTCAGTACCACATCAGATAGAAGGTAGTCAGTACACACATGTGTACTAAATCATATAGATAGACACACAAGGTGTATACGTATAATGGTGTCGTTACCCAGTCATGATAGGAGAGTACCCAGGTGGTGTCAGTACCAGTCCTGTGAAGGTGTCATCCAAGTAATAGGACACCACAGTCATGATAGTATCATGTACCAGTCTGATTATCGTACCACATCAGATAGGTATCAGTACACAGTCATATAGGTAGTCGTACAAGTCATGAGGTAGTCATACCACAGTCATATAGTAGTCAGTACACAGTCATAGGGTATGTACACAGTCTGATAGAATAGTCAATACCACAGATCACCTAGGTGTAGTACAGTACCACGTCATGCAAGGTACAGTACCACAGGTCTTGATAAGGTAGTCATACCACAGTCATGAATAGAAGGTATCAGTACCACAGTATGATTGTATCAGTAGCACATTCATAAGTATCAGTACCACTAGTCTGAAGTAGTCAGTACCACAGTCAGATAAAGTAGTCATACCACAGTCATGATAGTAGTCGTACCACGTCATATAGGTATCATACCACACGACCAGCTACTGAGACACGTCGTGTACAGTGTTCTAGTATTCCATCAATAAAGTACACGGCATGATGTGAATTTTCAGCAAACAATGTGTCTTATTCAGTACAAGTAAGTACATAGAAGCACCAGGTGTTGTACATGTGTCTTATTTACACAATACAAGACACCCAGGTGTTGTACATGTGTCTTATTCACAATACAGACACCCAGTGTTAGTACATGTGTCTTATTCATCAATAAAGACACCCAGGTGTTGTACATGTGTCTTATTACATCAATAATAGACACCCAGGTGTTGTACATGTGTCTTATTCATCAATAAAGACACCCAGGTGTTGTACATGTGTCTTATTCATCAATAAGACACCCAGGTGTTTACATGTGTCTTATTCATCAATAAAGACACCTAGGTGTTGTACATGTGTCTTATTCATCAATAAAGACACCCAGGTGTTGTACATGTGTCTTATTCATCAATAAAGACACCCAGGTGTTGTACATGTGTCTTATTCATTAGAACCATCAATATAAAGACACCCAGGTGTTATACATGTGTCTTATTCATCAATAAAGACACCCAGGTGTTGTACATGTGTCTTATTCATCAATAAAGACACCCAGGTGTTGTACATGTGTCTTATTCATCAATAAAGACACCCAGGTGTTATACATGTGTCTTATTCATCAATAAAGACACCCAGGTGTTGTACATGTGTCTTATTCATCAATAAAGACACCCAGGTGTTGTACATGTGTCTTATTCATCAATAAAGACACCCAGGTGTTGTACATGTGTCTTATTCATCAATAAAGACACCCAGGTGTTGTACATGTGTCTTATTCATCAATAAAGACACCCAGGTGTTGTACATGTGTCTTATTCATCAATAAAGACACCCAGGTGTTGTACATGTGTCTTATTCCATCAATAAAGACACCTAGGTGTTGTACATGTGTCTTATTCATCAATAAAGACACCCAGGTGTTGTACATGTGTCTTATTCATCAATAAAGACACCCAGGTGTTGTACATGTGTCTTATTCATCAATAAAGACACCTAGGTGTTGTACATGTGTCTTATTCATCAATAAAGAACTCCAGGTGTTGTACATGTGTCTTATTCATCAATAAAGACACCCAGGTGTTGTACATGTGTCTTATTCATCAATAAAGACACCTAGGTGTTGTACATGTATCTTATTCATCAATAAAGACACCCAGGTGTTGTACATGTGTCTTATTCATGAATAAAGACACCCAGGTGTTGTACATGTGTCTTATTCATCAAAAAGACACCCTAGGTGTTGTACATGTGTCTTATTCATCAATAAAGACACCCAGGTGTTGTACATGTGTCTTATTCATCAATAAAGACACCCAGTGTTGTACATGTGTCTTATTCATCAATAAAGACACCAGGTGTTGTAATGTGTCTTATTCATCAATAAAGACACCCAGGTGTTGTAATGTGTCTTATTCATCAATAAAGACACCCAGGTGTTGTACATGTCTTATTCAATAAAGACACACAGGGTGTGACATGTGTCATATTCATCAAAGACACCAGTGTTGTACATGTATCTTATTCACAATAAAGGACACCCAGTGTTGTACATGTGTTATCATCAATAAGACACCTCGTGTGTACAGTGTCTATTCATCAATAAAGACACCAGGTGTTGAACATGATCTTATCATCAATAAGACGACACAGTGTTGAACAATGTGTCTTATGTATGAATAAACGACACCAGTGTTTGTACCATGTGTCTTATCATCAATAAAGACCCAGGTGTTGACACATGTGTTTATTCGATCAATAAAGACGACCAGTGTTGTACCGTGATGTATTCACAATAAAGATACCAGTGATCTGTACATGTGTCTTATCATGAATGACACCCAGTTGTCAGTGTCTATTGCATCAACAGACACAGTTGACACAGATTATCCGGCAGTAATAGATACCGGACACATGGCACACATGTATCGGCAGTGTAAGATGCCTGACACATTGACAACGATGATGTATCGGCAGTGTATAGACGGACACTGTACACAATGTATCCGGCAGTGTAGAGACTGGACTTGACACGTATGTATCCGGCAGTGTAGAGTACCGGAACTGACACTGATGTATCCGGCAGTATAGAGTACCGGACATGGACACATGTATCCGGTCAGTGTAGAGTACCGGACACATGGACACTGAATGTATCCGGCAATAAGTACGGAATTGAGCAATGATCCGGACGTGGACGACACACGATATATCCGGCATAAGAGTACCGGAGCATGGACACATGATGTATCCGGCAGTGTAGAGTACGACACTGAACAGATGTATCCGGCAGTGTAGAACACCGGACACATGGACACACAGATGTATCCGGCAGTGTAGAGTAACACCATGACAACAATGTATCCGGCAGTGTAGAGATCGGACACATGACACATGTATCCGGCAGTGTAGAAGACTGGAACACACACGATGTATCCGGCAGTGTAGAGTATCCGGACACATGTATGGCAGTATGAGTATCACCGATGTATCCGCAGTAGAGTCACCGACAATGGACACACATGTATCCGGCAGTGTAGAGTACGAACACATGTATCCGGCAGTGTAGAGTATCGGACACATGTTATCCGGCAGTGTAGACACACCGGACACACAGATGTATCCAGCAGTGTAGAAGTACCAGACACAGTGTATCCGGCAGTGTACGAGCAACCGGACACAATGTATCCGGCAGTGTGGAGTACCAGACACAATGTATCCGGCAGTGTACAGCACCGGACACACAATGTATCCGGCAGTGTAGAGTACCAGACACAATGTATCCGGCAGTGTAGAGTACCAGACACAATGTATCCGGCAGTGTAGAGTACCAGACACAATGTATCCGGCAGTGTAGAGCACCGGACACGCAATGTATCCGGCAGTGTAGAGCACCGGACACACAATGTATCCGGCAGTGTACAGCACCGGACACACAATGTATCCGGCAGTGTACAGCACCGGACAATGTATCCGGCAGTGTAGAGCACCGGACACAATGTATCCGGCCGTGTAGAGCACCGGACACAATGTATCCGGCAGTGTAGAGCACCGGACACAATGTATCCGGCAGTGTAGAGCACCGGACACACAATGTATCCGGCAGGGTACAGCACCGGACACACAATGTATCCGGCAGTGTATACCACCGGACACAATGTATCCGGCAGTGTACAGCACCGGACACAGTGTATCTGGCAGTGTAGAGCACCGGACACACGATGTATCCGGCAGTGTAGAGTACCAGACACAATGTATCCGGCAGTGTACAGCACCGGACAATGTATCCGGCAGAGTACCGGATGTGTCTCCCGGCTGGAAGTGGATGTTACTCATATTATTCATTATTTCCGCAGCCGCTTGTTGGAATTAAATGTCGGCTGTGGTACACTACGGTACACTACGGCACACTGGTACACTACGGTACACTGGTACACTACGGTACATTACGGTACACTGTGGTACACTACGGTACACTGTGTACACAGTGGTACACTGTACACTGGTACACTACGGTACACTGCGTGTACTACGGTACACTGCGTACACTACGTGTACTACGGTGCACTGCGTACACTACGGTACACTGCATACACTACGGTACACTGTGGTGCACTACCTTACACTGTGTACACTGGTACACTACGGTATACTGTGGTACTCTACGGTACACTGTGGTACACTACGGTACACTGTGTACACTACGGTACACTGTGGTACACTACCGTACACTGTTACACTACGGTACACTGGTACACTGCGGTACACTGTGTTACACTACGGTACACTGTGTTACACTACGGTACACTGTGTTACACTACGGTACATTGTGGTACACTACGGTACACTGTGTACACTACGGTACACTGTGGTACACTACGGTACACTGGTACACTACGGTACACTGGTACACTACGGTATATTGTAGTACACTGTGGTACACTACGGTACACTCTGGTACACTACGGTACACTGTGTACACTGTGGTACACTACGGTACACTGTGGTACACTACGGTACACTGTGGTACACTACGGCACACTGTGTACACTGTGGTACACTACGGTACACTGTGGCACACTACAGTACACTGTGGTACACAACGGTACACTGTACATTGTGGTACACTACGGTACATTGCTACACTGTACACTACAGTACACTGTGGTACACTACGGTACACTGTGGTACACTACGGTACACTGTAGTACACTACGGTATACTGTGTACACTATGGTACACTACGGTACACTGTGTACACTGTGGTACACTACGGTACACTGTGGTACATTACGGTATACTGGTACACTACGGTACACTGTGGTACTGTGGTACACTGTGGTACACTACGGTACATTGTGGTGCACTACGGTACAGAGGTACACTACGGTACACTGTGGTACACTACGGTACAGTGTGCACTGTGGTACACTACGGTACAGTGTACACTGTAGTACACTACGGTACGCTACGGTACACTGTGGTACACTACGGTACACTGTGGTACACTACGGTACACTGTGGTACACTACGGTACACTGTGGTACACTACGGTACACTGTGTACACTACGGTACACTGTGGTACACTACGGTACACTGGCACACTACTGTACACTATGGTACAGTACGGTACACTGTGGTACACTACAGTGCATTGGTCACTACAGTACATTGTGGTACACTACGGTACACTTTGGTACACTACCGTACATTGGTACACTATGGTGCACTTCGGTACACTGTGATACACTACAGTACACTGCAGTACACTATGGTATGCTGTAGTAAACTACGGCACACTACAGTAAACTGTGGTACACTATGGCATACTGTTGTACACTATGGTAGACTGCAGTACACTGTCGTATGCTGTAGTACACTACGGCACACTACAGTAGACTATGGTGCACTGTAGTACACTGCGGTACACTGTAGTACACTGCGGTACACTGTAGAACACAGCGGTACACCGTAGTACAATACAGTACACCTCAGTATTGTAGTACACGATGGTACACTGTAGTACACTAAAGTACTGATGCAATGGTCGGAGAAGTGACAGATGCAGTTTAATATAGACAAATGCAAACTTCTAAACATTGGACCGGACAATAACCATGACACATATAAACTAAATAATGTAGATCTTAATATTACGGATTGCGAAAAAGATTTAGGAGTTCTGGTTAGCAGTAATCTGAAACCAAGACAACAGTGCGTAAGTGTTGGCAATAAAGCTAGTAGGCACGACCTACTTCCACATTGAACAAATGTGACACCACCTATGACTGCTGCACCTCTCCTGCCTACGGTTTATAAGCTCCTTCGCACTTATGCCGTATTCTATTCAAGATTGATGGACTGACCACATCGACTCAAGGCTGAGGGACTGATTACCTCATTCCCCTCCTGTTCTTCAAGATTCTCCTTTTATGGACTGATGAAGCCACTGTGTGGCGAAACGTTTCCTCATTAAAGATACCCAAGAGTTGCACATGTGTCTAATTTATCAACTTGTCGGTTCTCTGAACCATTGATCTACAATCTGCAATAAAGCTAACAGAATCCTTGGCTTCATATCAAGAAGCATAAATAATAGGAGTCCTCAGGTTGTTCTTCAACTCTATATATCCTTGGTTAGTCCTCATCTAGATTATGCTGCACAGTTTTGGTCACCGTATTACAGAATGGATATAAATGCTCTGGAAAACGTACAAAGGAGGATGACGAAGTTGATCCCATGTATCAGAAATCTTCCCTATGAGGATAGACTGAGGCCCTGAATCTGCACTCTCTAGAAAGGCGTAGAACCAGGGGATACATGATTGAGGTGTATAAATGGAAGACAGGAATAAATAAAGGGGATGTAAATAACGTGCTGAAAATATCTAGCCTAGACAGGACTCGTAGCAATGGTTTTAAGTTGGATAAATTCAGATTCAGGAAGGATATAGGAAAGTACTGGTTTGGTAATAGAGTTGTGGATGAGTGGAACAAACTCCCGAGTACAGTTATAGAGGCCAGAACGTTGTGTAGCTTTAAAAATAGGTTAGATAAATACATCAGTGGGTGTGAGTTGGACCTGACTAGCTTGTGCTACTAGGTCAGTTGCCGTGCACCTTCCTTAAGTGAATGTGACCTGACCTGACTAAGTTGGAGCATTGGCTTGGACTGTTAGGGAACTTGGACTTGCCTCACATGGGCCAGTAGGCCTGATGCAGTGTTCTTTCTTATAAAGTCACCCAGGTGTTGTACATGTGTCTTATTCACCAATAAAGACACCTAGGTGTTGTACATGTGTCTTATTCACCAATAAAGACACCCAGGTGTTGTACATGTGTCTTATTCATCAATAAAGACACCTAGGTGTTGTACATGTGTCTTATTGATCAATAAAGACACCTAGGTGTTGTACATGTGTCTTATTCATCAATAAAGACACCCAGGTGTTGTACATGTCTCTGATTCATCAATAAAGACACCCAGGTGTTGTACATGTGTCTTATTCATCAATAAAGACACCCAAGTGTTGTACATGTGTCTTATTCATCAATAAAGACACCCAGGTGTTGTACATGTGTCTTATTCATCAATAAAGACACCCAGGTGTTGTACATGTGTCTTATTCATCAATAAAGACACCCAGGTGTTGTACATGTGTCTTATTCATCAATAAAGACACCCCAGGTGTTGTACATGTGTCTTATTCATCAGTAAAGACACCCAGGTGTTGTACATGTGTCTTATTCATCAATAAAGACACCTATGTGTTGTACATGTGTCTTATTCATCAATAAAGACACCTAGGTGTTGTACATGTGTCTTATTCATCAATAAAGACACCCAGGTGTTGTACATAAGCGAACTCAACGCGTTGAACACCTGTTGCACACCTCTTATGTCACAGGTTTTGAGTCTTCCTAGCACTGTAGGCCTACTGTAGTGTTGAACCTACCTACCATGGTCCAGTAGGCCTACTGCAGTGCTGAACCTACCTAGCATGGTCCAGTAGGCCTACTGTAATGTTGAACCTACCTAGCATGGTCCAGTAGGCCTACTGTAGTGTTAACCTACCTAACATGGTCCAGTAGGCCTAATGTAGTGTTGAACTAACTTACCATGGTCCAGCAGGCCTACTGTAGTGTTGAACCTACCTAGCATGGTCCAGTAGACCTACTGTAGTGTTGAACCTACCTAGCATGGTCCAGTAGACCTACTGTAGTGTTGAACCTACCTAGCATGGTCCAGTAGACCTACTGTAGTGTTGAACCTACCTGGCATGGTCCAGTAGACCTACTGTAGTGTTGAACCTACCTAGCATGGTCCAGTAGACCTACTGTAGTGTTGAACCTACCTAGCATGGTCCAGTAGACCTACTGTAGTGTTGAACCTACCTAGCATGGTCCAGTAGACCTACTGTAGTGTTGAACCTACCTAGCATGGTCCAGTAGACCTATGGTAGTGTTGAACCTACCTAGCATGGTCCAGTAGACCTACTGTAGTGTTGAACCTACCTAGCATGGTCCAGTAGACCTACTGTAGTGTTGAACCTACCTAGCATGGTCCAGTAGACCTATGGTAGTGTTGAACCTACCTACCATGGTCCAGTAGACCTACTGTAGTGTTGAACCTACCTAGCATGGTCCAGTAGGCCTACTTTTGTGTTGAACCTACCTAGCATGGTTCAGTAGGCCTACTGTAGTGTTGAACCTTCCTAGCATGGTCCAGTAGACCTACTGTAGTGTTGAACCTACCTAGCATGGTCCAGTAGACCTATGGTAGTGTTGAACCTACGTAGCATGGTCCAGTAGACCTACTGTAGTGTTGAACCTACCTAGCATGGTCCAGTAGACCTATGGTAGTGTTGAACCTACTTAGCATGGTCCAGTAGGCCTACTGTTGTGTTGAACCTACCTAGACTAGAAAACACACTTGACCTTATCTTCACAAATAATGAGGACCTGATAAGAGACATAATATCAAAAACAACTGATTCCGATCACAACCTAATCGAAGTCCAGACGTACATGCATAGGGGTACTGATCAGCAGAATGCATGTACCTGTGAAGGTGTCTTCACAAAATACAGCTTCAACAACAAGAACATCAACTGGGACCAGGTAAACCATGTCCTAAACGAAACATGTTGGGAAGATGTCTTAAATGACATGGATCCAAACCAGTCCCTTGAAAGGATCAACTTCCTGGTAGCCGAAACATGTTCTAGGCATATTCCCCTAAGAAACAAGAACAGCAGGAGTAAACTGGAGAGAAAAAGAAGCTCCCTCTACAGAAGACGACGAAGAGTCACTGAGCTCCTCAGGAGTGCTAGAATATCTGATAAACGAAAGGAGGCGCTGACCAGGGAAGTGGAAACTATCGAACTTAAGCTAAATGACTCCTACAGGAACCAGGAGAGGCAGGAGCAGCTTAAAGCTATTAGTGAAATTGAAAGAAATTCAAAATATTTCTTTTCATATGCCAAAAACAAGGCAAATACCACATCTAGTATCGGGCCCTTACTCAGACAGGATGGGACTTACACAGATGACAACAAGGAAATGAGTGAAATATTGAAATCCCAGTATGACTCTGTGTTTAGTGAACCACTAATCGGTCTGAGGATCGACGACCCAAATGATTTCTTCATGAATGAGCCTCAAAACTCCATAAATGTATGCCAGATTTCCGACATTACCCTAACTCCGACAGATTTCGAAAAAGCCATTGACAACATGCCTATGCACTCAGCCGGGCCCAGACTCGTGGAACTCTGTTTTCATTAAGAACTGCAAGAAACCCCTCTCGCGTGCCCTAAGTACACTATGGAGGAGGAGCTTGGACATGGGTGAAATTCCACAGTCACTTTAAAACAACGGATATAGCCCCACTCCATAAAGGTGGCAGCAAAGCATTAGCTAAGAACTATAGACCAATAGCTCTGACGTCCCACATCATAAAAATCTTTGAAAGAGTGCTAAGAAGCAGGATTGCAAATCCCCTGGATTCCCAAAATCTGCACAATCCAGGGCAACATGGGTTCAGGGCAGGTCGCTCCTGCCTCTCACAACTACTGGATCACTATGACATGGCCTTGGATGCACTGGAAGAAAATCAGAATGCAGATGTAATATACACAGACTTTGCAAAAGCATTTGACAAATGCGATCATGGCGTAATAGCCCATAAAATACGTGCTAAAGGAATAACTGGGAAAGTGGGGAGATGGATCTTCAACTTCCTAACAAATCGAATACAATGAGTAGTGGTCAACAGAGTTAAATCGGAGGCTGCCATAGTGAAGAGCTCTGTTCCACAAGGCACAGTACTCGCCCCCATCTTATTCTTATCCTCATATCAGACATAAACAGAGATATACACCACAGCACCGTATCATCCTTTGCGGATGATACTAGGATCTGCATGAGGCTGTCATCTGCTGAGGACGCGGTTAACCTCCAAGAAGATATAAACAAAGTTTTCCAGTGGGCAACGGTAAACAATATGATGTTCAATGAGGACAAATTCCAACTACTCCGTTATGGAAAACTGGAGGAGATAATAACTAGAACAGAGTATACTACTGACTCCGGCCATACAATAGAGCGGAAAAATAATGTAAGGACCTGGGGTAGTAATGTCTGAGGATCTCACTTTCAGGATCACAACAGTGCCACGATCGCTCGTGCAAAGAAAATAATAGGATGGATAATGAGAACTTTCAAAACGAGAGATGCCAAGCCCATGATGATCCTTTTCAAATCACTTGTACTCTCTAAGCTAGAATACTGCTGTACATTAACATCTCCATTCAAAGCAGGTGAAATCGCAGATCTAAAGAGTGTACAGAGATCCTTTACTGCACGTATAAGTTCTGTCAAGCACCCTTAACTACTGGGAACGCTTGGAAGCACTTGACTTGTACTCGTTGGAACGCAGGAGGGAGAGATATATCATAATCTACACTTGGAAAATCTTGGAAGGAATGGTCCCAAATCTGCACACAGAAATCACTCCCTACGAAAGTAAAAGACTGGGCAGGCGATGCAAAATGCTCCCAATAAAAAGTAGGGGCGCCATTGGTACACTAAGGGAAAACACCATAAGTGTCCGGGGCCCAAAAACTGTTCAACAGCCTCCCATCAAGCATTAGGGGATTTGCCAATAAACCCCTGGCTGCCTTCAAGAGAGGAGCAAAGCAGTGGACAGGGCTTCCGTACTATGCAGTGCGCCGGAACAGCCTGTTGTGGCCACGTTGGAGCTGCGTGCGGCCGCGCGGCGTTGACCCCAGGAAACACGTCCATGCGGTAGTAGGCCTGGTAGGGAAACCGGGTCCGTAGACCTTGTAGTGTTGATCCCTGGAATAGCCTCCAGGTAGCATGGTCCAGTAGGCCTACTGTAGTGAACCTACCTAGCATGGTCCAGTAGACCTTTTGTAGTGTTGAACCTACCTAGCATGGTCCAGTAGGCCTACTGTAGTGTTGAACCTACCTAGAATGGTCCAGTAGGCCTACTGTAGTGTTGAACCTACCTAGAATGGTCCAGTAGGCCTACTGTAGTGTTGAACTTGTGAACCTACCGTAAATGCATGGTCCAGTAGGCCTACTGTAGTGTTTAACCTACCTAGCATGGTCCAGTAGACCTACTGTAGTGTTGAACCTACCTAGCATGATCCAGTAGACCTACTGTAGTGTTGAACCTACCTAGCATGGTCCAGTAGGCCTACTGTAGTGTTGAACCTACCTAGCATGGTCCAGTAGGCCTACTGTAGTGTTTAACCTACCTAGCATGGTCCAGTAGACCTACTGTAGTGTTGAACCTACCTAGCATGATCCAGTAGGCCTATTGTAGTGTTGAACCTACCTAGCATGGTCCAGTAGGCCTACTGTAGTGTTGAACCTACCTAGCATGGTCCAGTAGGCCTACTGTAGTGTTGAACCTACCTAGCGTGGTCCAGTAGACCTACTGTAGTGTTGAACCTACCTAGCATGGTCCAGTAGGCCTATTGTAGTGTTGAACCTACCTAGCATGGTCCAGTAGGCCTATAGCAGTGTTGAACCTACCTAGCATTGTCCAGTAGGCCTATGGTAGCAATAATAATATTATAAAAATAATTAATAATAATTAATTAAGAATAATAATAAAATAATAATTAAAATTATAAATAATATTAATTAATAATAATGATAAATAAAAATAATAAATTAATAATAATAATAATAATAATAAATTAATAATAATAATAATACTAATAATAATAATAATAATAATAATAATAATAATAATAATATAATAATAATAATAATAATAATAATAATAATAACAATAATAATAATAATGAAATAATATATAATAATATAATAATAATAATAATAATAATAATAATAAATTAATAATAATAATAATAATAATAATAATAATAATGATAATAATAATAATAATAACTCACCATTGCTGGTTGTTATGTCCTTGTTGCTCGATACGTCGTGAATTTTTTTCCCCAAAAATCCCGTTTTTTTTTAGGCCTCTATGAGGCCATGGAGGGGGGAGGGGGTCCGACGGTAGGCCTACTTAAATCACTAGAAACTAAACCAAAATTTCCCTCACTGGAAATTATAGCCAAAAATATTCGGTTTTACAGGTTTTTCACGTTTTTTCCGGTTTTCTTGTGGGTTTTTCTGGTTTATTGTTTTTTTTATGGGGTTTTCACGTTTTGTCTGGTTTATTGTGGATTTATCCTAGTTTTTATGGTTTTTTCCACGGTTTTTTCCTGTTTTCACGGTTTTTCCCCGGTTTTCTTGGGTTTTCACGTTTTTTCCCTGGGTTTTCCCGGTTTTCTTGGGTTTTTTGAGGGTTTAACCTTTATTTAAATCCCTTTTTCTCGTTATTTGGGTTTCTCACGGTTTTTAAGCTTTTTTGGTTTTTAATCGAGTTTTCTTTGTTTTTTTATAGGTTTTTCTTGGTTTTTAATCGGTTTTTCTTGTTTTTATAGGTTTTTCTTGGTTTAATCGATTCTTGGTTTTTATAGGTTTTTCTTGGTTTTTAATCGGTTTTTCTTGGTTTTTATAGGTTTTTCTTGGTTTTTAATTGTTTTTTCTTGATTATTTATAGGTTTTTCTTGGTTTTTAATCGGTTTTTCTTGGTTTTTAATCGGTTTTTCTTGGTTTTAATGTTTTTTCTTGTATTTTTCCTGTTGTTTTTCTCGTTCACTTTATTTTTTTTTGCCCAGATAGACACACTAGGCCTATGTGGTGTCTACTCACTCGATAGTGTCTACTCTATCCGACAAATAGTGTCTAGTTGCACTGTTTTCGATAGATAGTGTCTACTTTCACTGTCTACTCGATAGTGTCTATTTTCACTGTCTACTCGATAGTGTCTACTTTCACTGTCTACTCAATAGTGTCTACTTTCACTGTCTACTCGATAGATAGTGTCTACTCTCACTCTGGTCGATAGATAGTCCCCGATAGATGGAGGAGCGAGGTAGACACGTCTACCCACCACGAGAGTCGACAGTGTACTGAGGACCCACCTTAACCCACCCCTAACCCACCCCCGCCCACCCTCCCCTATATTCTCCTATTTCGACCCCTTAGACACCCACTATCCCCTTGATTTTTGTGAGTGGGTGTTGGAGAAGTGGAGGGAGGGGTATGAAAGGGGACAAGGCCATAGGCCTAAGGGAAAGGGGTTAAAATGGGGTTTAAGGGGAAGGGGTTGTGGTAATTCAGTCTAGGGGAGGGGGGGAAGTTGTCAGTGCTCACCAGAGGGTTAATGTGGTCATCCCCCCTCCCTATCCCCCTTCCAGGGCTCCCCTCCCCCTAAAACCCCCTTCCCGACAAAACATCCCCTCCCCTCCCACACAACCTGACTTGGAGGATGGCTTCCCCCTCCCCATCCCCCTACGTCTATCATGTACGTCTCCTACCCCCCGTCCCCCACATATTCCTTAACCCCTGCCAATCCCTCCCCCTACGACCCACCCCCTCCCATTATTCCGCCATTCCTTTACCACAGCGATGGACAGACAAGGGAGGGGGTGATAGGGAGGGGTTGTGGTATTGGGGAGGAGGTGGTGTTAGGGGTGGTGGTGTTTGGTAGGGGTGGTGGTGTTAGGTAGGGGTGGTGGTGTTAGGTGGGGTGGTGGTGTTAGGTAGGAGTAGTGGTGTTAGGTAGGGGTGGTGGTGTTTGGTAGGGGTGGTGGTGTTAGGTAGGGGTGGTGGTGTTAGGTAGGGGTGGTGGTGTTAGGTAGGAGTAGTGGTGTTAGGTAGGGGTGGTGGTGTTAGGTAGGGGTAGTGGTGTTAGGTAGGGGTAGTGAGGTGTTAGGTAGGAGTAGTGGTGTTGGGTAGGGGTGGTGGTGTTAGGTAGGGGTGGTGGTGTTAGGTAGGGGTGGTGGTGTTAGGTAGGGTGGTGGTGTTAGGTAGGGGTGGTGGTGTTAGGTAGGGGGTAGTGGTGTTAGGTAGGGGGTAGTGGTGTTAGGTAGGGGTGGTGGTGTTAGGTAGGGGTGGTGGTGTTAGGTAGGGGTGGTGGTGTTAGGTAGGGGTGGTGGTGTTAGGTAGGAGTGGTGGTGGTTTAGAAAGACACGTAAGCAAACACTACGACACACTTAATAGAAAACGTTTCGGTCCTGGTACCTTGATCACGTGATCAAGGTCCCAGGACCGAAACGTTTTCTAGTGTGTCGTAGTGTTTGCTTACGTGTCTTTCTAAACCAGCTTGTCGGTATTTATTACCAAGGTTTATACCAGGAGTGGTGGTGTTAGGTAGGGGTGGTGGTGTTAGGTAGGGGGTGTTGGTAGGGTGTTAGGTAGGGGTGGTGGTGTTAAGTAGGGGTAGTGGTGTTAGGTAGGGTGGGTGGTGTTAGGTAGGGGTGGTGGTGTTAGGTAGTGGGTGGTGGGGGTGTTAGGTAGGGGTGGTGGTGTTAGGTAGGGGTGGTGGTGTTAGGTAGGGGTGGTGTTAGGTAGGAGTAGTGGTGTTAGGTAGGGGTGGTGGTGTTAGGTACGGGTGGTGGTGTTAGGTAGGGGTGGTGGTGTTAGGTAGGGGTGGTGTTAGGTAGGAGTAGTGGTGTTAGGTAGGGGTGGTGGTGTTAGGTAGGGGTGGTGGTGTTAGGTAGGGGTGGTGGTGTTAGGTAGGGGTGGTGGTATTAGGTAGGGGTAGTGGTGTTAGGTAGGGGTGGTGGTGTTAGGTAGGGGTGGTGGTGTTAGGTAGGGTGGTGGTGTTAGGTAGGAGTAGTGGTGTTAGGTAGGGGTGGTGGTGTTAGGTAGGGGTGGTGGTGTTAGGTAGGGGTGGTGGTGTTAGGTAGGAGTAGTGGTGTTAGGTAGGGGTGGTGGTGTTAGGTAGGGGTGGTGGTGTTAGGTAGAGGTTGGTGGTGTTGGTAGGGGTGGTGTTAGGTAGGAGTGTGGTGTTAGGTAGGGGTGGTGTGTTAGGTGGGTGAGGGGGTGGTTGTTAGGTAGGGGTGTGGTGTTAGGTAGGGGTGGTGGTGTTAGGTAGGGGTAGTGGTGTTAGGTAGGGGTAGTGTGTTAGGTAGGTAGTGGTGTTAGGTAGGGGTGGTGGTGTTACGTAGGGGTAGTGGTGTTAGGTAGGGGTAGTGGTGTTAGGTAGGGGTTGTGGTGTTAGGTAGGGGTGGTGGTGTTACGTAGGGGTAGTGGTGTTAGGTAGGGGTAGTGGTGTTTACGTAGGGGTAGTGGTGTTAGGTAGGGGTAGTGGTGTTAGGTAGGGGTAGTGGTGTTAGGTAGGGGTGTGGTGTTACGTAGGGGTAGTGGTGTTAGGTAGGGGTAGTGGTGTTAGGTAGGGGTAGTGGTGTTAGGTAGGGGTGGTGGTGTTACGTAGGGGTAGTGGTGTTAGGTAGGGGTAGTGGTGTTAGGTAGGGGTTGTGGTGTTAGGTAGGGGTGGTGGTGTTACGTAGGGGTAGTGGTGTTAGGTAGGGTAGTGGTGTTAGGTAGGGGTAGTGGTGTTAGGTAGGGGTAGTGGTGTTAGGTAGGGGTAGTGGTGTTAGGTAGGGGTAGTGGTGTTAGGTAGGGTAGTGGTGTTAGGTAGGGGTGGTGGTGTTACGTAGGGGTAGTGGTGTTAGGTAGGGGTAGTGGTGTTAGGTAGGGGTAGTGGTGTTAGGTAGGGGTGGTGGTGTTACGTAGGGGTGTGGTGTTAGGTAGGGGTAGTGGTGTTAGGTAGGGTAGTGGTGTTACGTAGGGGTAGTGGTGTTAGGTAGGGGTGATGGTGTTAGGTAGGGGTAGTGGTGTTAGGTAGGGGTGGTGGTGTTAGGTAGGAGTAGTGGTGTTAGGTAGGGGTGGTGGTGTTAGGTAGGGGTTATTAACTAGGGGGTACTGTATCACACGTCCAGTTAAAAGAATTTCCTTCTAAAACACAAGAATGTCCAGGAGGAGGAGGGGTAGGGGAAGGGGGGAGGGGAGATAGAGGGAGGGGAGGAGGGGGTTAAAATATATACACCCCTCCCCCCCTCTCTCTCTCTCTCCACGTCATTGCACAGGTGATAGGTGCATAGGGGAGGGGAAGGGGGAGGGGGCAGGACACACACACGTGTCCACGCGTCCGGACACACTGGAGCAGGTTGCGTCCTGTTGACCTGGAGGAAGGGGATAGGGAGGGGGAAGGAAAGGAGGAGGGGATGGGAAAGAGGTAGGTGGGAGGGGGAGGTAATCAAGACGACCCCCCCCCCTGTGAGGGCTACGGAGCACTACCGTAGACCTACTGGCCTATGTGTGATAAATGATCTTTGCTAGGCAGGTCTAACCCACACACTGCAACACCTGGGTGTTTTTATTGATGAATAAGACACATGTACAACACCTGGGTGTCTTTATTGATGAATAAGACACATGTACAACACCTGGGTGTCTTTATTGATGAATAAGACACATGTACAACACCTGGGTGTTTTTATTGATGAATAAGACACATGTACAACACCTGGGTGTCTTTATTAATGAATAAGACACATGTACAACACCTGGGTGTTTTTATTGATGAATAAGACACATGTACAACACCTAGGTGTCTTTATTGATGAATAAGACACATGTACAACACCTGGGTGTCTATTGATGAATAAGACACATGTACAACACCTAGGTGTCTTTATTGATGAATAAGACACATGTACAACACCTGGGTGTCTTTATTGATGAATAAGACACATGTACAACACCTAGGTGTCTTTATAAGAACATAAGAAAGGAGTGATGAATGGTTTGAAAAACCGACAAGTTGAAGATTGAGACACTTATGCAGCATATGGGAATCTTTATTCAGGAAACGTTTCGCCACACAGTGGCTTCATCAGTCCAATACAAAGAGGAAGACGTAAGGAGAGGAGGAGTATGAGGTAATCATTCCCTCAGCCTGGAGTCGATGTGTTCAGTCCATCAATCTTGTAGAATGTACAGCATAGGGCCGTAGACGTGGCTTATATACTGTAGTGAGGTGAGGTGAAGCAGGCGGAGGCCGGGTCATAGTGGTACCATCCACTAGTCGAAGTAGTCAGGTGAGGCGAAGCAGGAGGAGGCGGGGTCATAGTGGTACCATCCACTAGTCGAAGTAGTCAGGTGAGGCGAAGCAGGCGGAGGCGGGGTCATAGTGGTACCATCCACTAGTCGAAGTAGGTCTTCGTCCAAAGGTTGAACAAGTGTTGAAAAATTCTTTGTAACAAGATCCCATGATGCTGCAGTGTCTGACAGTTGTGATGAATGGTTTAAAAAACCGACCTATGCTGTACATTCTACAAGATTGATGGACTGAACACATCGACTCCAGGCTGAGGGACTGATTACCTCATACTCCTCCTCTCCGTACGCCTTCCTCTTTGTATTGGACTGATGAAGCCACTGTGTGGCGAAACGTTTCCTGAATAAAGATTCCCATATGCTGCATAAGTGTCTCAATCTTCAACTTGTCGGTTTTTCAAACCATTCATCACAACTGTCAGACACTGCAGCATCATGGGATCTTATTACAAAGAATTCTTCAACACTTGTTCAACCTTTGGACGAAGACCTACTTCGACTAGTGGATGGTACCACTATGACCCCGCCTCCCCCTGCTTCACCTCACCTCACTACAGTATATAAGCCACGTCTACGGCCCTATGCTGTACATTCTACAAGATTGATGGACTGAACACATCGACTCCAGGCTGAGGGACTGATTACCTCATACTCCTCCTCTCCTTACGCCTTCCTCTTTGTATTGGACTGATGAAGCCACTGTGTGGCGAAACGTTTCCTGAATAAAGATTCCCATATGCTGCATAAGTATCTCAGTCATAAGAAAGGAGGAACACTGCAGCAGGCCTGTTGGCCCATACTAGGCAGGTCCTTTACAATTCATCCCACTAACAAACATTTGACCAACCCAATTTTCAATGCCACCCAAGAAACAAGCTCCGATGTGCAAGTCCCTCTCAAATCCAACCCCTCCCACTCATGTACTTATCCAACCTAAATTTGAAACTACCCAAAGTCCTAGCCTCAATAACCCAACTAGGTAGACTGTTCCACTCATCAACTACCCTATTTCCAAACCAATACTTTCCTATGTCCTTTCTAAATCTAAACTTATCTAATTTAAATCCATTACTGCGGGTTCTCTCTTGGAGAGATATCCTCAAGACCTTGTTAATATCCCCTTTATTAATACCTATCTTCCACTTATACACTTCGATCAGGTCTCCCCTCATTCTTCGTCTAACAAGTGAATGTAACTTAAGAGTCTTCAATCTTTCTTCATAAGGAAGATTTCTAATGCTATGTATTAATTTAGTCATCCTACGCTGAATGTTTTCTAACGAATTTATGTCCATTCTGTAACATGGAGACCAGAATTGAGCTGCATAATCTAGGTGAGGCCTTACTAATGATGTATAAAGCTGCAGTATGACCTCTGGACTTCTGTTGCTTACACTTCTTGTAAAATCCATAATCTTTTTCCTTTATTCGTACGCTTAGGCTTGCTGTCGGGTTTTGGTTTGCTGCTTACCATAACCCCCAAGCCCTTTTCCAATCGTAGGCTAATTTCTGCTTTTTTTTAAACTTAAAATACGGGGTTATGGCCTCCCAGTTCAGAACCTTTCATTTATTACATTGAACTGCATCTGCCACTTTTCTGCCAAGTAGAGTTTGCTAAATCCCCCTGAAGTTCCCTTAACATCTACGTTTGACCAAATTTTTCCTCCCTTTTTCGTGTCTCGCAATTTGCTCATATCCTATAATTCCCTTTTCATCAAGATCATTGAATTTTTAATAAACAACAAGGGGCCCCCAAGACTGACCCTGGGGAACGCCACTTTTTACTGGACCCCCACCGGGTTTTTAAACCCCCCATTTATGGACACTCCTTTTCCGTCTGTGAGCCCCTATTCGACCCACGGAGCCCTTTTCCAACCCCATGAGCTGCTACTTTCTTCAAACTTTCTTTGGTGCGGAACTCTATCAAATGCCTTACTAAAATCTAAGTAAACAATATCAAATTCTTTATCGTGGTCAACAGCCTCAAAAGCTTTACTGAAGAAAGTTAATAAATTAGTTAGACAAGACCGGCCTCTTGTGAATCCATGCTGAGTATCATTAATCAAGCTATGCTTATCGAGATGGCTTCTTATAATCTCAGCTATAATTGACTCTAGTAATTTGCCTACAATTGAGGTCAGGCTTATTGGGCGGTAATTTGACGGTAACGACTTGTCCCCTGTTTTAAAAATAGGAATTACATTAGCCATCTTCCACATATCAGACACTACACCTGTTTGAAGAGATAAATTAAAAATCACCTGGATTCCCAAAATCTGCACAATCCAGGGCAACATGGGTTCAGGGCAGGTCGCTCCTGCCTCTCACAACTACTGGATCACTATGACATGGCCTTGGATGCACTGGAAGAAAATCAGAATGCAGATGTAATATACACAGACTTTGCAAAAGCATTTGACAAATGCGATCATGGCGTAATAG
The DNA here is from genome assembly GCF_026875155.1 of Cherax quadricarinatus. Lineage (NCBI taxonomy): Eukaryota > Metazoa > Arthropoda > Malacostraca > Decapoda > Parastacidae > Cherax > Cherax quadricarinatus. The sequence continues at coordinate 16,062,326 of NC_069496.1, forward strand.
CCCATAAAATACGTGCTAAAGGAATAACTGGGAAAGTGGGGAGATGGATCTTCAACTTCCTAACAAATCGAACACAAAGAGTAGTGGTCAACAGAGTTAAATCGGAGGCTGCCATAGTGAAGAGCTCTGTTCCACAAGGCACAGTACTCGCCCCATCTTATCCTTATCCTCATATCAGACATAAACAGAGATATACACCACAGCACCGTATCATCCTTTGCGATGATACTAGGATCTGCATGAGGCTGTCATCTGCTGAGGACGCGGTTAACCTCCAAGAAGATATAAACAAAGTTTCCAGTGGGCAACGGTAAACAATATGATGTTCAATGAGGACAAATTCCAACTACTCCGTTATGGAAAACTGGAGGAGATAATAACTAGAACAGAGTATACTACTGACTCCGGCCATACAATAGAGCGGAAAAATAATGTAAGGGACCTGGGAGTAGTAATGTCTGAGGATCTCACTTTCAAGGATCACAACAGTGCCACGATCGCACGTGCAAAGAAAATGATAGGATGGATAATGAGAACTTTCAAAACGAGAGATGCCAAGCCCATGATGATCCTTTTCAAATCACTTGTTCTCTCTAGGCTGGAATACTGCTGTACATTAACATCTCCATTCAAAGCAGGTAAAATCGCAGATCTAGAGAGTGTACAGAAATCCTTTACTGCACGTATAAGTTCTGTCAAGCACCTTAACTACTGGGAACGCTTGGAAGCACTTGACTTGTACTCGTTGGAACGCAGGAGGGAGAGATATATCATAATCTACACTTGGAAAAATCTTGGAAGGAATGGTCCCAAATCTGCACACAGAAATCACTCCCTACGAAAGTAAAAGACTGGGCAGGCGATGCAAAATGCTGCCAAAAAAAGTAGGGCGCCATTGGTACACTAAGAGAAAACACCATAAGTGTCCGGGGCCCAAAACTGTTCAACAGCCTCCCATCAAGCATTAGGGGAATTGCCAATAAACCCCTGGCTGCCTTCAAGAGAGAGCTGGACAGATACCTAAAGTCAGTGCCGGATCAGCCGGGCTGTGGCTCGTACGTCGGACTGCGTGCGGCCAGCAGTAACAGCCTAGTTGATCAGGCCCTGATCCATCGGGAGGCCTGGTCATGGACCGGGCCGCGGGGGCGTTGATCCCCGGAATAACCTCCAGGTAACCTCCAGGTATGGTTCACAGACTTCCATTTTGCATTCCTTTAGAACCCTTGAAAAAACCTCATCAGGACCCGGTGACTTATTTTGCTTCAGTCGGTCTATCTGCTTCACAACCATTTCACTAGTGACTGTGATGTTACATAATTTATCTTCTGGCCCACTATAAAAATTAATTACCAGAATATTATTAGTGTCTTCCTGTGTAAAAACCGAGAGAAAATAATTATTTAAAATCGAGCACATTTCATTCTCTTTGTCAGTAAGATGCCCATAGTTATTTTTAAGGGGACCGATCTTATCTCTGACTTTTGTTCTATATACCTGGAAAAAACTTTTTGGGTTAGTTTTAGAATCCCTAGCAACTTTAATTTCATAGTCCCTTTTAGCTTTCTTATCCCCTTTTTAATGTCCCCCTTAATGTCAATATACTGATTCATAAGTGACCCTCGCCTCTTTTGATACGCCTATAAATTCCTTTCCTATGCCCTAGTAGATATTTCAGCCTATTATTCATCCATTTTGGGTCATTTCTATTTGATCTAATTTCTTTATAAGGGATAAACGTTCTTTGAGCAGCATGTATTGTGTTCAGAAAACTGTCATATTGATAGTCTCTTCGTTACCCCAGTCAACAGATGACAAGTGTTCTCTAAGCCCATCGTAATCTGCTAAGCGAAAATCTGGGACTGTTACTGAGTTATCCCTACTATCATACTTACATTCAATTCTAAATGTAATTGATTTGTGGTCGCTAGCACCCAGTTCCTCTGAAACTTCTAAATTATTAACAAGGGATTCATTGTTTGCCAGAACTAAGTCAAGCAGGTTATTATCCCTTGTAGGTTCTGTCACAAAACTGCTTCAAAAAACAATCCTGAACTACTCTAAGAAGTCGTATGATTCTAAATTCCCAGTCAAGAAATTCCAATCAATATGACTAAAGTTAAAGTCTCCTAGAATTACTACATTATCGTGCCTTGTGGCCCTAACAATTTCCTCCCATAGTAGTCTCCCCTGGTCCCTATCTAAATTTGGGGGACGGTATATCACACCTAAAAATTAACTTTTTCATGCCCCTCTGAAAATTCTATCCAAACAGACTCTGTATGTGTTACTTCAGACTTAATACCCGTTTTTATGCAACAGTTCAAGCGATCTCGGACATACAGTGCCACCCCACCCCCCTTCCCGATACTTCTATCTACTTGGAACAATTTAAAACCCTGGAATGTGACATTCTGCAGGCATGTCCGACTTTTTGAATTAAACCACGTCTCAGTAATGGCAAATACTTCTATGTTACCTGCACTAGCAACTAGTCTCAACTCGTCCATCTTATTCCTAGCACTGTGACTATTTGTGTAATAAATACTTAAAGACCCTCCTCTCTCTTTACCCTTCCTGCTCCTTTCTGTTATTCCACTAAACCTATTACTGTCCTTGTCAATTAGTGCCACTGGCTTTCCAATATCCACCTTATTTTGCTTATTACTAGTTCTCCTAGTACTCATATTACTACCCTGAGACTTCACAGTTTTCCCACAAAAACCCATACCACTAACTATTCCTAGTTTAAAGACCTAACAGCTCCCTCCATTACGTTGGCCAGTGCTCCCACCCCACACCTAGATAAGTGAACCCCATCCCTGGCATACATGTCATTTCTGCCATAGAAGAGGTCCCAGTTGTCAATGAATGTTACCGCATTTTCCCTACAGTATTTGTCCAGCCAGCAATTGACACCAATTGCTCTGGACAACCATTCATTTCCAACTCCTCTCCTTGGCAAAATGCCACATATGACAGGTTTCCCACCCTTCCTCCTAATTATCTCTATTGCTAACCTATACCTGCTAATCAGGTCCTCACTCCTACGTCTGCCAACATCGTTGCCTCCAGCACTGAGACAGATAATAGGATTGCTCCCATTACCTCTCATGATGTCATCCAGACGGCTAACAATATCCTTCATCCCAGCCCCAGGAAAACACACTCTCTGCCTCCTACTCCTATCCTTCAAGCAGAATGCCCTATCCATGTACCTAATCTGGCTATCCCCAACAACAACAATGTTTTTTACCTTCCTTGGCGTCGTCCGTAGTGATGCTCCGAGTAGTCGACTCACATTCGCAGGTAGCATTACACCACTTGTAGAATTCGTCAAGATGTTCTCGATGGTCTTCGTTGGGGTTTCTAGGGATGTCTCACTCACGTCTGCCAATGCTTCTTTGGTGCTCGTTGTGGCATTCCCAGTAGAACACTCACATTCGTCAGGTAGCACCGAGAATGGGTTGGAAGTTTCCACGGTAGTCTTCTGGTTTCTCGTTGTTTCTGCCTCTCCAACCGTTTTCTTGATCTTCAGCTTGGTTCCATGTTGCCCGGCCACTGATCAAGCTCCTCTCTTAACCTGGGGACTCACAACAGGAGGATTACTACGAATCCTCTTGTTCTCCTCCGTTAATCGCCGTATCTCCATCTTAGCAACTCTGAGCTCTTCTCTCAGCTGCTGGTAAAGTTGCTCAAGAGAGGGCATCCTGGTTCAGATTCACAGAGAGCACACAAACAGGTCTTCACAGAGCTAAGTACACGTCACCACTTATTGATGAATAAGACACATGTACAACACCTGGGTGTCTTTATTGATGAATAAGACACATGTACAACACCTGGGTGTCTTTATTGACAAATAAGACTCATGTATAACACCTGGGTGTCTTTATTGATGAATAAGACACATGTACAACACCTGGGTGTCTTTATTGACGAATAAGACTCATGTACAACAACTAGGTGTCTTTACTGGTGAAAAGTGGCAGATGCAGTTCAATGTAGATAAATGCAAGGTTCTGAATTTTGGGAGTGCCCATAACCCTAGTACTTATAAGTTAAATAATGTAGAACTTAGCCATACAGATTGCGAAAAGGACTTGGGGGTTATGGTGAGCAGCAACCTTAAACCAAGACAGCAATGCCTAAGCGTACGTAATAAGGCAAATAGATTACTGGGATTTATATCAAGAAGTGTAAGCAACAGAAGTCCAGAGGTCATACTGCAGCTTTATACATCATTAGTAAGGCCTCACCTAGATTATGCAGCTCAGTTCTGGTCTCCATATTACAGAATGGACGTAAATTCGTTAGATAACATTCAGCGTAGGATGACTAAATTAATACATAGCATTAGAAATCTTCCTTATGAAGAAAGATTGAAGACTCTTAAGTTACATTCACTTGTTAGACGAAGAATGAGGGGAGACCTGATCGAAGTGTATAAGTGGAAGATAGGTATTAATAAAGGGGATATTAACAAGGTCTTGAGGATATCTCTCCAAGAGAGAACCCACAGTAATGGTAAGACAACATATGCAACAGTTAGACAACTTTATTCCGAAACGTTTCGCCTACACAGTAGGCTTCTTCATCATAATAAACATAATCAGTCCATCACCCTTGTAGTCGTAGAATTTGAGGTTGTCAGTCCCTCGGCCTGGAGAAGTTCAGTTCCATAGTCAGGAACTATCTGAAGATCAAGCGACAGTGCGGAGACTTAAATACTGTCGGAAGGAGAGGTGCAGAGTAGTAGTAGTAGTAGTAGTAGTAGTAGTAGTAGTAGTAGTAGTAGTAGTAGTAGTAGTAGTAGTAGTAGTAGTAGTAGTGAGAATGTGACCACTGAGAGGTCATGTCCCTCTCAGATCCAACAGTTCTCACTTGAAAAGCTTGTCCAAGGTGTTTTCTGTACCAAGATGCCATGTGTTGCAGTGTCTGACAAGATGAACATCAAAATGCTGCTGCTGTTGCTACTGCTGTTGCTGCTGCTGTTGCTACTGCTGTTGCTGCTGCTGTTGCTGCTGCTGTTGCTGCTGCTGTTGCTACTGCTGTTGCTGCTGCTGTTGCTACTGCTGTTGCTACTGCTGTTGCTACTGCTGTTGCTGCTGCTGTTGCTGCTGCCGTTGTTGCTGCTGCTGTTGCTACTGCTGTTGCTACTGCTGTTGCTGCTGCTGTTGCTGCTGCTGTTGCTGCTGCTGCTGTTGCTGCTGCTGTTGCTACTGCTGTTGCTACTGCTGTTGCTACTGCTGTTGCTACTGCTGTTGCTACTGCTGTTGCTGCTGCTGTTGCTGCTGCTGTTGCTACTGCTGTTGCTACTGCTGTTGCTGCTGCTGTTGCTACTGCTGTTGCTGCTGCTGTTGCTGCTGCTGTTGCTACTGATGTTGCTACTGCTGTTGCTGCTGCTGTTGCTGCTGCTGTTGCTTCTGCTGTTGCTACTGCTGTTGCTGCTGCTGTTGCTACTGCTGTTGCTGCTGCTGTTGCTACTGCTGTTGCTGCTGCTGTTGCTACTGCTGTTGCTACTGCTGTTGCTGCTGCTGTTGCTACTGCTGTTGCTACTGCTGTTGCTGCTGTTGCTACTGCTGCTGTTGCTGCTGCTGTTGCTACTGCTGTTGCTACTGCTGTTGCTGCTGCTGTTGCTGCTGCTGTTGCTGCTGCTGTTGCTACTGCTGTTGCTGCTGCTGTTGCTGCTGCTTTTGCTGCTGCTGTTGCTACTGTTGCTACTGCTGTTGCTACTGCTGTTGCTGCTGCTGTTGCTGCTGCTGTTGCTGCTGTTGCTGTTGCTACTGCTGTTGCTGCTGTTGCTACTGCTGCTGTTGCTACTGCTGTTGCTACTGCTGTTGCTACTGCTGTTGCTGCTGTTGCTGTTGCTGCTCCTGTTTCAACTGCTGTTGCTGTTGATGCTGCTGTTGCTCCTGTTGTTGCTACTGCTGTTGCTGCTGCTGTTGCTGCTGCTGTTGCTACTGCTGTTGCTACTGCTG
>NC_069496.1:16073303-16123121 GCF_026875155.1 Cherax quadricarinatus
GCACAGTTTTGGTCACCGTATTACAGAATGGATATAAATGCTCTGGGAAACGTACAAAGGAGGATGACGAAGTTAATCCCATGTATCAGAAATCTTCCCTATGAGGATAGACTGAGGCCCTGAATCTGCACTCTCTAGAAAGGCGTAGAACCAAGGGATACATGATTGAGGTGTATAAATGGAAGACAGGAATAAATAAAGGGGATGTAAATAGTGTGCTGAAAATATCTAGCCTAGACAGGACTCGTAGCAATGGTTTTAAGTTGGATAATTTCAGATTCAGGAAGGATACCTGGAGAGAGTTCCGGGGGTCAACGCCCCCGCGGCCCGGTCTGTGACCAGGCCTCCTTAGGTCAGTGTCCCAGGATGCGACCCACACCAGTCGACTAACACCCAGGTACCCATTTTACTGATGGGGAACATAGACAACAGGTGGAAAGAAACACGTCCAATGTTTCTACTCTGGCTGGGAATCGAACCCAGGCCCTCACCGTGTGAAGCCAGAGCGTTAACCACTAGGCCACCAGAGCCCCTGGCATTATTTATGCTTCTGGATATGAAGCCAAGGATTCTGTTAGCTTTATTGCAGATTGTAGATCAATTGTTCAGAGAACCGACACGTTGATAAATTAGACACATGTGCAACTCTTGGGTATCTTTATTGAGGAAACGTTTCGCCACACAGTGGCTTCATCAGTCCATAAAAGGAGAATCTTGAAGAACAGGAGGGGAATGAGGTAATCAGTCCCTCAGCCTTGAGTCGATGTGGTCAGTCCATCAATCTTGAATAGAATACGGCATAAGTGCGAAGGAGCTTATAAACCGTAGGCAGGAGAGGTGCAGCAGTCATAGGTGGTGTCACATTTGTTCAATGTGGAAGTAGGTCGTGCCTACTAGCTTTATTGCCAACACTTACGCACTGTTGTCTTGGTTTCAGATTACTGCTAACCAGAACTCCTAAATCTTTTTCGCAATCCGTAATATTTAAGATCTACATTATTTAGTTTATATGTGTCATGGTTATTGTCCGGTCCAATGTTTAGAAGTTTGCATTTGTCTATATTAAACTGCATCTGTCACTTCTCCGACCACTGCATCAGTCTAAATCTTCCTGGAGTAATCTAATGTCCTCGTCAGAATGAATTAGACGTCCTAATCACCCTTAATTATTCTCCCGAAGTTACTATCCATCTGTTATTCTCCTTTAATTATTCTTTCTTAGTTAACCACCCTTAATTATTCTCCCTTAGTTACCCATCCTTAATTATTCTCCCTTAGTTACCCACCATTAATTATTCTCCCTTAGTTACCCACCCTTAATTAGTCTCCCTTAGTTACCCACCCTTAATTATTATCCCTTTATTACCCACCCTTAATTATTCTCCCTTAGTTACCCACCCTTAATTATTCTTCCTTAGTTACCCACCCTTAATTATTCTCCCTTAGTTACCCACCCTTATTTATTCTCCCTTAGTTACCCACCCTTAATTATTCTCCCTTAGTTACCCACCCTTAATTATTCTCCCTTAGTTACCCACCCTTAATTATTCTCCCTTAGTTACCCACCCTTAATTATTCATCCTTAGTTACCCACCCTTAATTATTCTCCCTTAGTTACCCACCCTTAATTAGTCTCCCTTAGTTACCCACCCTTAATTATTCTCCCTTTATTACCCACCCTTAATTATTCTCCCTTAGTTACCCACCCTTAATTATTCTTCCTTAGTTACCCACCCTTAATTATTCTCCCTTAGTTACCCACCCTTAATTATTCTCCCTTAGTTGCCCACCCTTAATTATTCTCCCTTAGTTACACACCCTTAATTATTCTCCCTTAGTTATCCACCCTTAATTATTCTCCCTTAGTTACCCACCCTAAATTATTCTCCCTTAGTTACCCACCCTTAATTATTCTCCCTTAGTTACCCACCAGTAATTATTCTCCCTTAGTTACCCACCTTAATTATTCTCCCTTAGTTACCCACCCTTAATTATTCTCCCTTAGTTACCCACCCTTAATTATTCTCCCTTAGTTACCCACCCTTAATTATTCTTCCTTAGTTACCTACCCTTAATTAGTCTCCCTTAGTTACCCACCCTTAATTATTCTTCCTTAGTTACCCACCCTTAATTATTCTTCCTTAGTTACCTGCCCTTAATTAGCCTCCCTTAGTAGCTGCATCAAGACAATAAGTGTCAGTGTACCAAGACTGTTCAACCCTCCCTGTGAGGGAGAGGGTGGAAGGAACCACCTCACACTTCCGGTTGTGCTGGAAGGAAGGAGGGGGAGAGAGGGGAAGGGAGGGGAGAGGAAACTGCCTGCACCTCCTGGAGTAATTACCCCCCTCCCTGTCTGTGAGGGAGTGAAGGAAGGAGGGAGAGGGAGTTAAAGAGGGAGGGGTGAGGTAGGTGGGGGGAGTTAAAGAGGGAGGGGTGAGGTAGGTGGGAGGGGAGTTAAAGAGGGAGGGGTGAGGTAGGTGGGAGGGGGAGTTAAAGAGGGAGGGTTGAGGTAGGTGGGAGGGGGAGTTAAACAGGGAGGGGTGAGGTAGGTGGGAGGGGGAGTTAAACAGGGAGGGGTGAGGTAGGTGGGAGAGGGAGTTAAACAGGGAGGGGTGAGGTAGGTGGGAGGGGGAGTTAAACAGGGAGGGGTGAGGTAGGTGGGAGGGGGAGTTAAACAGGGAGGGGTGAGGTAGGTGGGAGGGGGAGTTAAAGAGGAAGGGGTGAAGTAGGTGGGAGAGGGAGTTAAACAGGGAGGGGTGAGATGGGTGGGAGGGGGAGTTAAACAGGAAGGGGTGAGATATTTGGGAGGGGGGAGATAAATAGGGAGGGGTGAGATAGGTGGGAGGGGGAGTTAAAGAGGGGCAGGGAGAAGGGGAGTCGAGTCACCTCACAATGCTGACAAAATACTTCCTGATAGCCCTTACCTGCCCCTCAGCACCTGTTTCAGTCAACAGGTTACAGGTCACCTGGGGTTCTGTCAACAGGTTACAGGTCATCTGGGGTTCTGTCACAGGTTACAGGTCATCTGGGGTTCAGTCAACAGGTTACAAGTCATCTGGGATTCAGTCAACAGGTTACAGGTCAGCTGGGGTTCTGTCAACAGGTTACAGGTCATCTGGGATTCACAGGGTTACATCACGGTTTAACAGGTTGAATCTGGGATTCAGTCAACAGGTTACAGGTCATCTGGGATTCAGTCAACAGGTTACAGGTCACCTGGGATTCAGTCAACAGGTTACAGGTCACCTGGGGTTCTGTCAACAGGTTACAGGTCACCTGGGGTTCTGTCAACAGGTTACAGGTCACCTGGGGTTCTGTCAACAGGTTACAGGTTATCTGGGATTCAGTCAACAGGTTACAGGTCATCTGGGATTCAGTCAACAGGTTACAGGTCACCTGGGATTCAGTCAACAGGTTACAGGCCGCCTGGGGTTCTGTCAACAGGTTTCAGGTCACCTGGGATTCAGTCAACAGGTTACAGGTCACCTGGGGTTCAGTCAACAGGTTACAGGTCACCTGGGGTTCTGTCAACAGGTTACAGGCCATCTGGGATTCAGTCAGCAGGTTACAGGTCATCTGGGATTCAGTCAACAGGTTACAGGTCACCTGGGATTCAGTCAACAGGTTACAGGCCACCTGGGGTTCTGTCAACAGGTTACAGGTCACCTGGGATTCAGTCAACAGGTTACAGGTCACCTGGGGTTCTGTCAACAGGTTACAGGTTACCTGGGGTTCTGTCAACAGGTTACAGGTCATCTGGGTTCAGTCACAGGTTACAGGTCATCTGGGTTCAGTCAACAGGTTACAGGTCACTGGGATTCAGTCAACAGGTTACAGGTCATCTGGGGTTCGTCAACAGGTTACAGGTCACTGGGTTGTCAACAGGTTACAGGTCACCTGGGGTTCTGTCAACAGGTTACAGGTTACTGGGGTTCTGTCAACAGGTTACAGGTCATCTGGGGTTCTGTCAACAGGTTACAGGTCATCTGGGGTTCAGTCAACAGGTTACAGGTCATCTGGGGTTCAGTCAACAGGTTACAGGTCATCTGGGGTTCTGTCAACAGGTTACAGGTCATCTGGGGTTCAGTCAACAGGTTACAGGTCACCTGGGGTTCTGTCAACAGGTTACAGGTCATCTGGGGTTCAGTCAACAGGTTACAGGTCATCTGGGGTTCAGTCAACAGGTTACAGGTCACCTGGGGTTCTGTCAACAGGTTACAGGTCATCTGGGGTTCTGTCAACAGGTTACAGGTCACCTGGGGTTCTGTCAACAGGTTACAGGTCATCTGGGGTTCTGTCAACAGGTTACAGGTCATCTGGGGTTCAGTCAACAGGTTACAGGTCACCTGGGGTTCGTCAACAGGTTACAGGTCATCTGGGGTTCTGTCAACAGGTTACAGGTCACTGGGGTTTCACAGTTCAAGTATCAGGTTCTGTAACAGGTACGGTCACCTGGGGTTCTGTCAACAGGTTACAGGTCACCTGGGGTTCTGTCAACAGGTTACAGGTCACCTGGGGTTCTGTCAACAGGTTACAGGTCATCTGGGGTTCTGTCAACAGGTTACAGGTCACCTGGGGTTCTGCCAACAGGTTACAGGTCACCTGGAGTTCTGTCAACAGGTTACAGGTCATCTGGGGTTCTGTCAACAGGTTACAGGTCACCTGGGGTTCTGTCAACAGTTACATCACTGGTTTGTCAACAGGTACGGTCATGGGTTCTGTCAACAGGTTACGGTCACCTGGGTTTCGTTCAACAAGGTTACAGGTCACCTGGGGTTCTGTCAACAGGTTACAGGTCACCTGGGGCTCTGTCAGCAAGTTACAGGTCATCTAGGGTTCTGTCAACAGGTTACAGGTCACCTGGGGTTCTGTCAACAGGTTACAGGTCACCTGGGGTTCTGTCAACAGGTTTCAGGTCATCTGGGGTTCTGTCAACAGGTTACAGGTCACCTGGGGTTCTGTCAACAAGTTACAGGTCATCTAGGGTTCTGTCAACAGGTTACTGGTCACCTGGAGTTCTGTCAACAGGTTACAGGTCATCTGGGGTTCTGTCAACAGGTTACTGGTCACCTGGGGTTCTGTCAACAGGTTACAGGTCACCTGGGGTTCTGTCAACAGGTTACAGGTCACCTGGGGTTCTGTCAACAGGTTACACGTCACCTGGGGTTCTGTCAGAGGTACGACGTGGGTCACACTGGGGTTCTGTACCATGTACAGTGTTACGGACATGCTGGTAGGTTCACATCAACAGGTTACTGGACCTGAGGTAGGTTCAACAGTTACAGGTCATCTAGGAATTCTGTAGGTTACAGTCACCTGTGGGTTCTGGGCCAGTAGGTAGGGTTATCAACAGGTACAGGTCTACTGGGGTTTGTTTAAACAGTTAGGTCACTGGGCTTCTGGGACAACAGTTACAGAGTCACTGGGGTTCAGTCAACAGGTTACAGGTCACCTGGGGTTCAGTCAGTGGGTACAGACCGTGGGAAGGCGAGCAGGTCCGTGTACGTGATATCCTCCACTGTACGTGCTGGCCACGGACCATGCTAGGTAGGTTCAACACTACCATAGGTCTACTGGACCATGCTAAGTAGGTTCAACACTACCATAGGTCTACTGGACCATGCTAGGTAGGTTCAACACTACAGTAGGCCTATTGGACCATGCTAGGTAGGTTCAACACTACAGTAGGTCTACTGGACCATGCTAGGTAGGTTCAACACTGCAGTAGGCCTACTGGACTATGCTAGGTAGGTTCAACACTACAGTAGGTCTACTGGACCATGCTAGGTAGGTTTAACACTACAGTAGGTCTACTGGACCATGCTAGGTAGGTTCAACCCTACAGTAGGCCTACTGGACCATGCTAGGTAGGTCCAACACTACAGTAGGTCTACTGGACCATGCTAGGTAGGTTCAACGCTACAGTAGGCCTACTGGACCATGCTAGGTAGGTTCAACCCTACAGCAGGCCTACTGGATCATACTAGGTAGGTTCAACAGTACAGTAGATCTATTGGACCATGCTAGGTAGGTTCAACACTACAGTAGGCCTACTGGAGCATGCTAGGTAGGTTCAACACTACAGTAGGCCTACTGGACCATGCTAGGTAGGTTCAGCACTACAGTAGGCCTACTGGACCATGCTAGGTAGGTTCAACACTACAGTAGGTCTACTGGACCATGCTAGGTAGGTTCAACACTACAGTACGTCTACTGGACCATGCTAGGTAGGTTCAACACTACAGTAAGCCTATTGGACCATGCTAGGTAGGTTCAACACTACAGTAGTCCTACTGGACCATGTTAGGTAGGTTCAGCACTATCGTAGGCCTACAGGACCGTGCTAGGTAGGGCAGGGCATTTCAGGGCAGATTGTGACCTGGATCAGGTCCCCTGGGTCACCTGAGGTCAGCCGAGGTCCCCTGGGCACCTGTCCAGCTCTGAGTCATACCAAACACAACACCAGGCCGGTAGGTGACTTTTACCTACCTAGCATGGTCCAGTAGGTGGCTTGAACCTACCTAGCATGGTCCAGTAGGTGACTTGACCTACCTAGCATGGTCCAGTAGGTGACTTGGACCTACCTAGCATGGTCCAGTAGGTGATTTGACCTACCTAGCATGGTCCAATAGGTGACTTGGACCTACCTAGCATGGTCCAGTAGGTGACTTGAACCTACCTAGCATGGTCCAGTAGGTGACTTGAACCTACCTAGCATGGGCCAGTAGGCCTGCTGCAGTACTCCTTTCTTATGTTCTTATGAACAGGAGCAACAGTAGCTAAACAAGAGATAAACAGTAGCTAAACAAAAGTTCAATAGGGGCAACAGGAGCAACAGTAGCTAAGCAGGGATAACAGGAGCTAAACAGAAGATAAACAGGGGCAACCGAAGCTAAGCAAAAGTTATAGAGGCCAAGAGAAACAACAGGGGCATCAGGAAGAACAAGGGCAACGGGATCAGTAGGGACAACTGAAGCAAGAGGAGCCACAGGAGGCACTGGAGCACCCGGAACAATAGGAGCAACAGGGTCATTAGCAGCAGGAATAACACTAGCAACAATAACAACAGGAGCAAGTGGATCAATAGGATCAACAGGAGCAAATGGAGCAATGGAGCAACTGGAACAACAGGAGCAACGGGAGAAGCAAATGCAACAGGAGCAACAGACGAGATGAGCAGTATGATCAACAGATGTAACAGGAGTAACATTAATATGAGTAATAGGAGTAACAGGAGCAACAGAAGCAACTGGAGTTATAGAAACAACAGGAATAACTGAACTCATCATGTATTTCTAACAGGTAAATAGGAATTCATAGTCTCCTGTATAACAGAAATGAAAACGGAGCTTATCTTTCACTGTTTTTCTTGTTATCTTCGATACGGAGCAAACGGCAATTTCTCCAGAAATGAATGCGATTGGCTGATCAACTTGGGCTGATACCGACGGCAGCAGCTAATTGGCTGCCCGAAAGGTAAACAAAGAAGGTGATTGGCTGAGGCTCATCTAGCTACCGGAGGCCCACCATGTTTCTCAGGAAAATAGTCTTCGGGAGTCCCATTTTGCGAAGGTAATTTACCGGGATACCACTGCCTCAATTACATTAACCTCTCCGGATAATGTAATCGCCACCGAGGGGCGTAATTACGCCCAAGATATCCGCCGGATATGGTATGGGAGAGGCAGAGGAGGGGAAAAAGAATGGCAGAGGCCGGAGCGAGGCTAGCAACATGGCGGCTCCCGCCGAAAAGGAGCTTTATATTACGCGGGTAATTTTGCGTGGGGTAATTTTGCGCGGGTAAATACACGCGGGTGAATTCGCGCGGGTAAATTCGCGCCATTATTTCCCCGCGTTCCTGTAAACCCTGAAGGCTCGTGGGACCGGACATAGGATGTCGTAGGAGGGGAAGGAGGGGAGGAGGGAGCGGAAGAGGGAGGGGCGGAGGGGGGGAAAGTGTCTCTGACCTCCTGCTTTGTTTACCTCTCTTCAGTCCCTCAGTCTTGATAGAAGGGGGTCAGTCCCTCAGTCTTGATAGAGGGGGGGTCAATCCCTCGGTCATGATAGGAGGGGTCAGTCCCTCAGTCATGATAGAAGGGGGGCCAGTCCTTTAGGCCTAAATAGAAGAACTGTCTATTTCTGTCTAATAAGATCTATCGTAACCTAGGTGTCCCAGGCAAGAATAGACAGGAATAGACATGGATAGACATGAGCAGACAGGAATAGAGATTTGACTCAACAAGGTTCAAGGAATTTCCTGGATGCGTCACGCAGTTGCGTTATCCACTTGCGTCACTTCAGTCAGGTGTCATTAAGGGCGATGTTTGCGTCCTGAATGACTAGTAAATTGACCCTTGTCTACACAGATTCCTCTTTTACAGTCTATCATATCTATCAGTGCATTTAAGGGACTGACTGTCTATCAGTCTATCTAAAAGACTGATTGTCTATCGGTCTAAGAACCTGTTTATCAGTTTATCTAAGAGACTGACTGTCTGTCAGTCTATCTAAAAGACTGACTGCCTATCAGTCTATCTAAGAGACTGACTGTCTATCAGTCTATCTAGGAGACTGACTGTATATCAGTCTAAGAGACTCTCTATCAGTCTAAGAGATTATCTGTCAGTCTAAGAGACTGTCTATCAGTCTTTCTAAAAGACTATCTATCAGTGAATTGAACACTGTTACATTATCTTATGAAGGCTTGTTTACTGCCTTAACCCACCCACCCGCCCGCGCCCACCTGTCTATCTTCAACTGGTCCCTGTCTACCCTGGTAGCAACAGTCTATTGGCTAGGGGTTCCCTGCTTACCACCTGTTGTCTGGAGACTGGTCGTGTGCCCACTGTGGTCTGGGTATGGGTATAGTGACCTAGAAAAAGCGTGGGCATGCGTGAGCCATGCGTGGGCCATGTGTGGGCCATGCGTGGGCCATGTGTTTGCCATGAATTAGATAGGGTCTGTTGGAGTGTTGAAATCGGAGCCAAACGAACGATTTATCTATCGCTCCCGTTGCTTTTCCTGCTGTCAACGGAGAATTTACCGTTAGATTGTCCTGTTGGTTGGTGCTGTAATGGCATTAAGGCCTCAACGGGCTGTTAAATCAGGCCACTGGCCTGTTTGAACATACGTTGGTATGGAAAAGTTGGAATCTGTTGTTGATATATATTGAAGCCACAATAACGTTTCCGTTGTCTTTTCTGCTTTCAACGGCCCGTTTCCCTTTAGAGTGTCCTGTTGGTTGGTGCAGCAACAGCAGAGAGGCCTCAAGAGGCCACTGCAGCCTGTTAAATTACTCCAACGGCCTGTTGAACGGGTTACTTAGTGAGGATATTCGTTCTGAAATCCGAATCCAGTCGCTACTCCTTATTGTCTGGCTGGTAATCTAGCCTCCCCTCTTTTGAGAGCCTGATATAGGAGCTCTTTTTAGAGCTCTTCATTTCCTCTAGCATGGGGCTCAGTGTTCGTACCTTTAAAACCCCGCAGACTGCGCAGTCTCCCTTAAAAAGCGTATTCTTGGACGCCGCAGTAAGCGCAGTAGGTAGTCCAGAAGAATTGCGCATGTCAAGATGATTTCATTGTTTCTTGGAGCTCTTTTTAGAGCTCTCAGAAGAACCAAAAATATTCCCGTCAGTTTCTTCCCGGCAAATTTTTTCCCGCAAAAAATTTCCCACTCAAAATTTTCCGCCAAAATTTTCCCGCCAATTTTTTTCCGCCAAAATCTTTCCGCTAAAATCTTCCGCTTAAATCTTTCCGCCAGGAACGTTCCGCTTACAATCTGTTGTTAGTAATGATTGCCCGAGGCACCTGTGTGTGTGTGTGTGTGTGTCTGTGTTTGTTGTGTGTGTGTGTGTGTGTGTGTGTGTGTGTGTGTGTGTGTTGTGTGTGTGTGTGTGTGTTGTGTTGTTGTGTGTTGTTTGTGTGTGTTGTGTGTGTTGTGTCTGTCTGTGTGTGTGTGTGGTGTGTGTGTGTGTTTGGTGGGTGTGTTGTGTGTGTGTGTGTGTGTTGTGTGTTGTGTGTGTGTGTTGTGTGTGTGTGTGTGTGTTGTGTGTGTGTGTGTGTGTGTGTGTGTGTGTGTGTGTGTGTGTGTGTGTGTGTGTGTGTGTGTTGTGTGTACCACAGCAGTGCTACACAATGACCAGCAGATAGACAGTCAACTTCCCTCTCTCTTACCTCCGTTAATCCCTATAATTGACGACTTTCCTTATGATGTATAATCGGCCTCTTCCCTCTCCACTGTGTTTCGCTCGATTAATCACTAAAACACAGCCGAGGAGACGAAATAAGGGCGAAACAATTTGGGAAATGGAGCTAAAATGGCGCTGGGATGGTACGGTTCAAAGTGGAAGTTATCCTATACTCCAACCATAACAAAGACGGTATCTTGTCTTTTAGTGTCTGATTTCTGCCTTCCAGGACCTGAATGTCGCCTTTAAGTACCTGACTGGCAATGCCTCTGTCTTCTTCTATACGTTTTGCCCGATTAATTACTAAAACAGAGCCGAAGGAACGAGAAAAGCGCGAATGAATTTGGGAAACGGAACTGTATGGCTCAAGGTGGAAGTTCCTCTAGAGTCCATCAATAATACAGACCGACTTACTGACTGACTGACTAAGCAACTAACCTGTTGATTCTCTGTACCGTTTATCTACATTGCTGTCAGACACAGCAACATCTTGGGCTCTTAATACAGGGAAATCTTCACTTGCTTAACCTATAGGCATAACCTACTTCCATGTGTGGATTCGTCCACTGTAATATCGCTACGACTGCTGCACCTCACCTGTCTACAGTATATAAGCTTCTTCGTGCATATGCTGTATTCTTTTCAAGACTGATGGACTGATTACATCGGCTTCAGGTTGAGGGACTGATTACCTCAAACTCCTACTGATCTTCACCATTCTTCTTTGTATATGACTGATGAAGCCACTGTGTTGCAAAACATTTTCTCAGTAAAGATACCCAAGTGTTGCACATGTATCTAATTTATCAACCTGTCGCTTCTCTGACCTGTTTATCTACTTGGCTAACTGACTGTCTAACTGGCTAATTAACTAACTCACTGACTAACTGACTAATTAACTAACTAACTGACTAATTAACTAACTCACTGACTAACTGGCTAATTAACTAACTCACTGACTAACTGACTAATTAACTCACTGACTAATTAACTAACTCACTGATTAACTGACTAATTAACTAACTCACTGACTAATTAACTAACTCACTAACTGACTAATTAACTAACTCACTGACTAGTTACTAACGAACTAACTGACTAACTACCTGACTAACTGACTGACTAACGTACTGACTGACTAGCTACCAACGAACTAACTCACTTACTGCCTGACTGACTAATTAATTGACTAACTAACTAACTTACTGACTGACTGACTAACTGACTTACTGACTGACTAATTAACTGACTTACTAACTGACTTACTGACTGACTGACTAACTGACTAACTAACTGATTTACTGACTGACTGATTAACTAACTGATTGACTGACTGACTGATTAACTAACTGATTGACTGACTAGCTACTAACGAACTGGCTGACTGACTAACTGACTAGCTACTAACGAACTAACTATAACGAACTGACTGACTGACAACTAACTAACTGACTAACTTACTGACTGAATGACCAACTGAATAACTGACTGACTGACTGATTATCTGACTGACTAACTACTTGACTAACTACTGAACTGACTGACTGACTGACAATACAGTAGCTGTGGTATAGTCACATACAATATATTACTGCCACATACCCACATACCCACAGTCTGGTACTCTCCACCTCCTGCTTCCGGTGAAGAAGGAGGGGTAAGGGGTAGTTTAAGTGGTGGTTTAAGGGGGGGAAGGGAGGGCTTCACCAGGGGGTTACACGAGGTTTTGAGGAATTGTGGAGTTAGGGGAACCCCTGTTGAGGGCTTCTGGTACCCAGTTTTAAGGATGATACCTCTTGAAAGGAAGTGCTCTAAGGGACATTGCCCACTTAGGGGTACCCTGGAAAAGGGGTGAGGTGACGCCAAGGGAAACTACGCACACCTGGTCCACTTACCGAGGTTCCTATGACCAATTCTCCCAGGGAAAACAGTGGTTGGTAAGATCACTAAGGTTGTATTTAATATGTCTGCGTCTTCCCACACTCTCCCACTCATTGTTCGCCTCCATAACTCCTCCACAAACTACTCCACAAACTCGCCACAGACTCCTCCACAATACTGGGATAGATGGAGTACAGTTGTATGTATCGTATGGGCAATTAAAATGACACTATATTGGACAGGAAGACTTGCAATATGGAAGGTTCAGTACGGTGTGGGTCCTAGTAGCCCTATAGTAAACATGGTCATATACAAATTCCTCCATGAACTACTCCACAGAATCCTCCACAATGCTGGAATAGTCGGAGCACAGTTGTATGTATCGTATGGGCCCTTGAAATGGCCATATGCTGGTTAAGAAAGCTTGAAATGTGGAGGGTTCAGTATAGCGCGGGGTCATAGTGGCCCTAAATATTGTAAACATGGTGATGATATACACAAAATTACTGCTAATTAAAAAAATGACTGAGATTTGGAGGACATAGAGTCGATCCTGCACTACTGGCGTAAAATGACCCTGTACGAGTAAGGAAGTCTTCAAATATGATGGAATCGATTACGGTACAATGTCTTAGTAGCTCTTTAAAGTGTAAACATGGTGATATTATATATATTACTGCAGTCACATGAATGACCAGGATCTGGAGGACACAGAATCTATCCTAAACTATTTACTGGCCTAAAATGACCGTATACTAGTAAGGAACTCTTTAAATATGGGGGTTCGATATGGTATAAGGTCCTAGTAGCCCTATAAAATATAAATAAGGTGATATATACAATATTACCATGACTGCGTTGGTGAACGTGATTTGGAGGTTATGAGTCGATACTACACTATTTACTGCCTAAAATGATCCTTAAGTATTAACAAATCCTTAAAATACTGTGGATTCGTTAGGGTAAAAAGAGTTGGTTTTGCCCTATAAAGTGTAAAAAAAATTTTTGGGGGGCTATTGATGGTAAAGTAGAGGTATAAACTCTGAAAACGGAACAACGGGGTTTTTAAGAAAAAGGTTTTTTAAGCCCTTTGGGTTGGACTTTTAAACAATTTCCAAAAGGGTTTGAGAGTGGTCCAGGACCTAAAAATTAATGGTCCAGAATAGCCCATGGCCCTAAAAAACAGAATGGCAGGGTTTTGGGAAGGTTGGTTTGTGGTACAAAAAATCGTTTGCTAAGGCCCCAACAGAATTTAAAACCGTTTTTCTGGCTTTTTTTTATACCTTGGTATCCCTGTTGCATACATGTAGTAAAAAAAAATCCTGTTATATCCCTGTTTTATCCCCTTTTGAATACCTGTTGTTTACCCCGAATATACCGTTGTAACCTTTTATATACCTGTTTATACCTTTTAAATTTTACCTGTAGTATACGTGCTTTTATACCCCGGGTATACCTGAAAATGTTTTTTACCTTTGAATACCTGTGAAAACCCCCTGTAGTATAACCATTAGTAAACCTTATCCCTTAAAAGGATACTTACACTCAGGCATCCCTATAATTCCCTTGATCTATCAGCCTTTTGGGTTTGCTATGTGGGTTGAAGAGTCTTGGTCCCATTACCTATATAGGGTATAAATATATATATATATATATTTATTTTTAATTTATATATTATATATTTATATATATAATATATAAAAATTTTAATTTATATAAATTTATATATATATATATATTTTTTTTAAAATATTTTTATATATTATATAATAATATATAAAATATTTTTATATAAAATATATTATTTTATATTTTAATAATAAAAAAAATTTGGTATAAACCTTGGTAATAAATACGACAATTTGGGGTTTAGAAAGACAGTAAGCAAACACTTTAACATATTTTTAGAAAACGTTTCGGCCCGGGGACCTTGATCATTCAACATAAAAGAGGTAAAAAGGGAAAATTTTTATAGGGGGGAGAGTGAGATGTGACATATATACATACATACTTATATAATTTATTTTTAAAATATATTTATATATATATATATTTTATATATATATAAAATATATTTTAATTTTTTATATATTATAAACATAAAATATATTTAATAAAATTATATATATATATATAAATATATTTTTTATTTATATATATAAATATTTTATATTTTTTTTTTTTTATTTTTTTTTTTTTATCACACCGGGCCGTTTCCCCCCCAAGGCAGGGGGGCCCCCAAAAAAAGAAAACTTTCACCTTTCATTCACTCCATCACTGTTTGCCAAAAGGGGTGTTTTAACCTACATTTTTAAAAACTGAAAACTTAACACCCCCCCTTTAAAGGGGGCAGGCACTTTTACTTCCCATCCCAGAACAAGTCCGGCCGGGCCTTTTCCCCCTAAATCCCTTAATAAATGTTACTTTGCTCCCCCAAAAGCACTTAAAATTTTTAAAAACCAATTTTGTCCCCATTCCCCCTTTTAAAACACGTTTCACCCCGGCCTGCGGGAAGCCAAAGCCCCCGCCCCAAAAAACCTCCTTTACCCCCCCCCCTCCAACCCTTCCTGGGCCCGGGCCCCCTACCCCCCCCTTTTTTCCACTACGGGAAGATAAAAACTCTTAAAAGTCATTCTGTTTGCTCCTTTTCCTCTCAAAAATGCCCAAACCCAACCTCAAAAACCCCTTTCCCTCACCCCCTCTGGAAAAACATTTTTGGAAAACCCCCGCCCCCCCTCCAAACCCCAAAAACAAACGAATTCTCTGTTTATTTTCACACCACCTTTTGCCCCCCAGACATGACATCTCCACGCCTCCGCCTTCTCCTCCCCTGCAACTTTCTCCCCACCTTCACACCCATATAAGAGCGTTGGAAAAACTATACTCTCATTAATTCCCCTCTTTGCCCCCAAAGGACAAAGTTCTTTGTCTCCACAGACCCCAAAAGTGCAACCACTCACTTTTTTTTCCCTCACCCAATTCTATGTTTTAAACCTTTATCTTTCAAAAGGACCCACCCGCTGAAAAACGTCCACTCCCAAATAGGGGGAATACTTTAAACCTCCTCCATACTCCTCCCCCAATCTGATAAAAAATTTCTCATCACCTAATTTTTTTGTTATCCTCATAACCTTACTCTTTCCTGTTTTCACCTTTAATTTTCTTCTTTTGCCCCCCCTTTCCCAAATTCTTCCACCAATCTCTGAAATTTTCCCTTTTCAAAAATTCCCCCAAAAGAGCACATTTGTCTTCAAAAAGGGCAGCTGTGACAACTCCCCCCTTTGGGGTTATTTTTTATCTTTTAACCCCCACCCTCTTGCCAAGCCCTCGAAATTACTTTCTCTTAAAACCCCCAATCTATAAATAAAATTAAACAACCCGGTGACATCACACTTTCCTTGCCCAAAGGGCCTATTTTTACGGGGAAAAAAATTTCCCTTTTTCCTACATACTCTAACTTGACCCCTCACAATCCTCGAAAAAAAACTCTTCACTGCTTTCAAAAACCTCCCCTCCTCACCATACACTTGAAAACATTGCCCTTTTCCCCCCCTACCCACCCGTCATCCCCTTTTTTAAAAAATCCATAAAGGGCCACAAAGACCTCTTTGGCCTTTAAACCTAAATCCCGTTCACTTATATTTTTTCACTGTAAAAAACCGGCCAAAACACCCCCCTCCCTTTTTCCTAAAGCCCCCTTGTTAAATCTCAAACCAAACCCCGTTTTAAACCTTTTAAAAACCCTTTAAATTTAAAAACTTTTCCCAAATACACTTTCCCAAGGTACACTAAACAGATTTTCCCCCTTTAAAAATTTTTTTGCACTCTCTTTTATCCCCCTTTGCCTTTATAAAAAGGAACTTTGCAGCTCTCTCCCAACCCCTATACCTTACCCTCTTCCATAAAATTTTTTAAATAATTGCACCAAAACTCCCCCAAAATAACCCCCCCTGTTTTTTAACTTTTTCTATCTTTATCCCATCAACCCCCGGCTCCCTTCCCCCCTTTTCATTTTACCTATTTGCCCACGAACTTCCCCCCCCCCCCAAACGGCTCTTCCTCACCCCTTCAAGAGTTATTCCTCCTTTTGCCCAAATACACGAAATCACATTATTATTATTAAAATAAAGGGGGAAGCGTTTAAACCCGGGGGTTTTTTTACAGCGCCTGGGGGGGGGGGATGGGGGAAGGCATTCAGGTTTAAATTTGGGGGAACTGGAGCACAAAAACCCAAATTTTCCCAAAATTTCAAGAGCCCCTCACCAACATCGGGGAAACCCTTTCCCTTTTGGGGAAACGAAATCCCCCAGCTTCCCTATCTTCATAAACAAAAAAAAACAATTCCTCAAAAAAACCCTTTATTTTTCCCCCCAAAACCTCTAACTCCCCTTTTTAAAATAACTTTCCTCTCCCTATTTTTAACTGAAAAAATCCATTTGTTTTAGGTTTCTTAACTTTTTAATTTTAACTCCAAAACTTTTTCTTTTTTTCCAACAAAATTTGTTGATAACATTTTAAAACCCCTTCTCCTTTTTGTCTCTTTTTACATTGCTTCCCCATCCCCTTAACTTCTTCTTTTTCTCCATATACTCTTCCCCCTTTTGCTCAATTTACTTTGTAAAAAATTTTAATATGCTAACTTTTTCCCCCTTTTCTATTTCCCCTTTAATCATCTTTCCCAAACCAATCGCTCCTTTCCCCTAAAGCACCCATTTTTCCCTGAAAACCACAAACTTCTGTGAACACTTAACACTACTTTTTTAAAACCCTCCCCCATACCTCTTCGACCCCTTTTCCTTTTGCCTCTTTAGCCCATCTATCCCCCAAAAGCTTTTTATATCTTCCCCTAACTGCCCTTTTTTAGTTTAAAAACCCTTTCCCACCTCTCTTTCCCCTGAGTTTCTATTTTCCTTGTATCCCATTACCTTTTTTCTCAGTGTAGTTTAACAACAAAAAATTGATCTGATATATCTGTCCCCTTTTCTAAAAACATGTACATCCTAAAGGGGCAAACTCAACACCCTTTTATCCCCAAAAACAAAAACCCAAAACAAACTACTGTCATTTCGCCCACTCTTTATGGTATACTTTTTTAAAATCCCTTTTTTTTTAAAATTGTTTTACCATAACAAAACCCCCTTTTCCCTATAAAAAAGTTCAATAAAAGGGGGTTTCCCCTTTACATTTCCCAACCCTGGCACCCAAAATTTTCCCCCCCTTACCACACCCTCTCTAAAAGTTTCTCCTAAATTAGTTTCCCAATTTCCCCTCCCACAATTACTCTCTCATTTGGGTTTTCAAAGGCTCCTTACTTTCCCACTTAACATCTCCCAAAATCCCCTCTCTCCCCCTTTCTGCATTCCTCTCTTCTCCAGGTAAAATACAGGGCTTATTATGACCCACTTTGCTTTAAAACCTTTATTTAAAACCACAAAAATTTTTAAATTTTACACATTCTTTATTCTTTTTCTTTTTTCCCCCATAACTGATAAATTTAACTTTAAACTGCTACCCCTTCCTTTGCTCTAACTCTCCTCAGATACTCCAGATTTAAACCCATTTATTTCCCCCCAAATGAAAACCCCTCCCACCCCATTCAGCTTTGTTTCGCTTAGGGCCAGGAAACCAAAATTCTTTTCAAATTTTAAACATCCGCAATCATCTTTTCTTGTCATCCGCCAAATTCCACGCACATTTAAAAGCCCAAACCCGTTTTTTTAAAATTTTTTTCTTTCCCCTTTTTTATTTAAAAGTTTAATATATAAAAATTTAAAAATTTTTATATATATTTAAAATTAAAAAAATTTTAAAAAATATATATTTTATATTAAATATATATATATAAAATTTTATATATAAGTATGGATATAGATAGGTAGATAGATAGAAATACAAAGCGTCTCCTTTAAGGGGTTTTTGGTCAGAGTGGGAAAAGGTATGATTTCCTCCCTCCCCCCCCCCCCCTCCCCTTTCCCCTCCCTCCCTCCCTCCCTTCCCCGGAAAATGACATAAATTCAAGGTTACACAAACGACATTTTTTACCAAAGGGGGTCCATTATATTAACTATATTGTGACCCGGATTAGGAAACTGTGGGGCTGACCCCCTTATATCCTGGGCTGGGGCTGACTTCCCCCCCCTCTTAAATGTGGGACTGACCACCTTGTTTTAAAGACTGATACGACTGCCTTTTATCATGACTGGGACTGAAATACCTTCTTTCATGACGTTTGGGACTGTCTACCTTTTTAACATGACTTGGTTTCTGACTACCTTCTATCATACTGTGGTAATGACTACCAATAAACAAGGGGCTGATACTGACTAAACCCTTTTATCTGACTGGTTTCTGAAATACCTTCTATCAAGACTGGGACTGACTCCCCATCCCTGACTGGTACTGAAACCCCTTTTTATCCGACTTTTGACTGAAATACCTTCTAACATGATGGTACTGACTACCTTCTTTCATGACTGGTTTTGACTAAAACCTTTAAAAAAAGATGTGGTTTCTGATACCCTTTTATTTATGACTTGGTTTCGACTAACCCTTTTATCATAATGGTTCGATTCCCAATTTATGAAAGTTGGGGAAAAGACTACCTTCTATTTAAGACGTATTTACTCCCCTTTTATCAAGAATGGGACGACTACCTTCTAAACTTTACCCGGGACTGAATAAACCTTTTAATCTTAAATGTGGTACTGATAAAATTTCTAAACAAGACTGGTTTTGAATTCCTTTCAATTAAGGTAACTGACTTTTCCTTCTATCATGCTGTGGGACTGAAAAACCTTCTATCTTTACTGGTAAATGAAATACCTTCTATTTATGACTGTGGTACTGCTACCTTCTTTTATGGGCTGTGGTACTACTCCTTGGATCATGGGTTGTTTCTGAATACCTTTTACTTTTTGGAATTCTTTCCTTTTTATCAAGGGGTGGTACGATACCTTTTTGATGACTGTGGTTTTGACTAAACCCTTTTACTTAAACTGGTACGACTACCCTTTTATCATGGGCTGGGAAGGGCTTTTCCTTCTATCTTTGGTTCTGTGGATGACTACCTTCTATCAGGACTGTGGTTTTTTCCCGACTAAATTTTTTTATGATGTGGTACTGACTTCTTGTATCCCTGACTGTGGTAATGAATTTCCTTTTATCATGCTGGGGTACTGACTACCTTCTATCATTTACTGTGGGTTCTGAATACTTTTTTTCATGGGCTGTGGTTTCTGACTACTTTTCCCTTTATGACTGTGGTAATGACTACCTTCTATCAGACTGTGGGAAATGAAACCTTTTATCATGACTGATCTGCTACCCCTTTTATCATGACTGGGACTGACTGCCTTCTAAACAAGATTTGGGACGACTACCCTTTATCATGGCTGTTTGGGATGATACCTTTTTCCTGACTGTGGAAAATGACTACCTTGTTTCAAGACTGATACTGAACCTTTTTTTCATGGACTGGTACTGACTACCTTTTATCTGACCCGTGGTCTGATCCTTTTATCATGATTTGGGACTGAATATTTCTATCAAGAATGGTGGTTCTGAATTCCTTCTATCATGACTGTGGTACTGACTACCCCCTATCATGAAAGTGGTACGATTCCTTTTTCATGACGTGGGACTGACTACCCTTTTTAAACATGATTTGGTAATGGGTACCTTCTTTCTTTACGTTTGGGACTGGGCCCACCCTTTTATCCCTGACTGTGGGACTTCTACCTTCAAACATGAATGTGGTAATTTACTACCTTCTATCTTGACTGTGGTATTCTCTACCTTCTATCTTTACTGTGGTTTCTGAAATTCCTTCTATCATTCGTGGTAATGACTACCTTTTTATCATGACGGGGGTTTTAATGGGGGTACCTTCTATTTTTGACTGTGGTACTGACTACCTTCTTTCGTGACTGTTGGTTTCTGACTTTCTTTCAAACTGACTGGGGGACTGGGTACCTTTTTTATTTTATGACGTGGGATGACCCACCTTCTTCAAGGGCTGTGGTAATGTTTTCCCTTTATCATGACTGTGGAAATGCTCCCTTCTATCAAACTGTGGTACGACTTCCTTCCCATAAAGACGGGGGCTTTCTGACTACCTTCTAACATGATTGTGGGCTGACTCCTTCTATCATGACTGTGGTACTGGGCTAAACCCTTTTTTCATGACCGTGGTAATGACTACCTTCTATCAAGACCCGGGGGACGACTTCCTTTTTTATGACTGTGGTAGACTACCTTTAAAAGGGCTATTTAAGGCAACCTTAATCATGGGCTGTGGGGAGGGGTACCTTCAATTTATGACTGGGTTTCTGACTACCTTCTTTCAAAACTGTGGAATGATTTCCTTTTATCATGGGCTGTGGTACTGACTTTCCTCTAACCTGATGTTTAATGATTAACCCCCTATCAGCTGTGGTACTGACTATCTTCTATCATGGGCTGTGGTACTGGTACCTTTTTCTTTAAAATGGGTATGACTACCTTCTTCTTTACTGTGGTCTTAATACCTTCAAAACCCTGAATTTGGGGGGTACGGGTTAAAATTTTATCATGACTGTGGGACTGGCTCCTTCTAAACAAAGGGTGTGGTTTGACAAACCCTTTACATCTGGGTACGACTACCCCTTTTATCATGGCTTTGGTTTCTGACTCCTTCTATCAAGGGGTGTGGTACTTACCTTTTATCTTTTACCAGGGAAACCCCCAGGTGGGGAAATGACTACCTTCTATCATTGGGCCAGGTAAAACCCCAGGTGGTTTCTGGGCTTCCTTTTTAAACTGACGGTCTGACTAAACCCTTCCCTTTTATGACTGTGGAAAGGGCTACCTTCATCATGACTGATTTCTCACTACCTTCTATCATGACTGTGGTACTGGTAACTCCTATTTATGTTGTGGTACTGGGCTACCCTTTTTCATGCTGGTACTAACTACCCTTTTGTCATGACTGGGACTGACTTTCCTTCTATCATGAATGGTAAGACTCCCCTTTTGTCATGGAAAAGTGGTACTTTACTACCTTCTAACATATGTGGACTGCTTTCCCTTTTACAAGAAATGTGGTACTGGTTCCTTCTATCATGAATGTGGTAATGATTTCCTTCTATCAAGAAATGGGGTGACTAAACCTTCTATCATACTGTGTAAAGGGTACCTTTTAACATGACTTGGGAGTGACTACCTTCTATCGAAAGGGTAAATGGGGCTACCTTTTATCAAGACTGGGTACTGACTACCTTTATCATGAAATGTTTTGACTAACCCTTTTACCATGACTGTGGTACGGATACCTTTTATCATGACTGTGGTACTGGGCTACCTTCTTTTATGCTGTGGTACTGATTTTCCTTTATCCCTGACTGTGGTACTGACTACCTTTTTAAACAGAATGTGGTTCCCACTACCTTTATCATGACTGTTTTTAATGATACCTTCTACAAAGACTGTGGTATGATTACTTTATCCAAAAAAATGTGGTACTGACTAACCCTTTTATCTGCTGTGGTACTGGGCTACCTTCAATCATGACTGTGGTACTGATTACCTTCTATCAGATGTGGGGACTAACTTCTTCAGACTGTGGTACAGAAAAAATTTTATCAAGACCGAGGGGACTGACCCCCGCTATCAAGACCGAGGGGACGAACCCCTGCTATCAAGACCGAGGGACTGACCCCTGCTATCAAAACCCAGAGACTGATCCCTCTATCAAAACCCGGAGGGCTGACCTCCTACTTTCAAAACCGAGGGGGTGAAACCCCGCTATTAAGGCCCCAGGGAAATGACTTCCCCGCTAAACAAAAACCGAGGGGCTGATTCCCCGCTATCAAAAAAACCGGGGGGCTGACTCCCCCAATATTAAGACCGAGGGGCTGACTCCCTACTATTAAGGGCCGAGGGGGCGACCCCCTTTTATAAGCCGGGGGACTGAACCCCTCTATCAAAGACCCAGGGGCTGCCCCCAAATTCCCCCAAAACCGAGGGACGGGCCCCCAAAATAACAAGACCGAGGGGGCCGAACCCCGCTATCAAGACCCCAGGGGCCCGAACCCCCCTACTGCAAGACCGAGGGGCGGGCCCCCTCTTTCAAGCCCAGGACTGAACCCCCCCTATCCAAAACAGAGTGCCAAAACGGGGGTTTCCAACGGTGCCAAACCCCATGTTAAAAACCCTGATACGAAAACAATTTTAAAAACCCGCAGCAAACCAAAATCTCGCCTTTTTTTTTACCCTTTTTCTAGGGGCCAGAAACCTCCCAGGTCAGGGGGACAAATAAAAAATTTCGTTAGTTTTGGGAATTTTACCACTAGAGGACAAGGTAGATTGCCTCTATTGTGAGGAATAAGGGGGATTATTTCCTGGCACTGGTAATTCTGTATTGAAACTATACCTGTGGAAAAACCCTCTCTCATTATATAAACCCGAAGAAAATTTTCACCTTTTCAGTGTATATTTTTTTTATTTATTTATTTTTTTAGAAATTTTAGCATACAAACCCGAGGACCCAAAAAAAAAGATAAGAACAGCATACCCAAAACACCATATTGAAAGCATTACGGGGTGGTTTTTAAAATTTTTCTTAAGATTAACTAAGCAAAGAAAAACCCGTGATAAAACATTATTGAAACAGATAAAAAATAAACACAAAATTTAGTTATTACAAAACAGGTCATATGGTTGTTGCATTTTGTACATTCAGTCGTTTTGGAGTATTCTGAAAAGGGAGTGGAAAAAAAAAAAATAAAAAATTTGAAAGGGACCTAGGGTTTTCATTTGTGTGATTAAATTTTGAGTAACAAATAGGATTTACAATTTAAAAGGTTCAGTTATTCAGTATTTTTTTGGTTTTGGGTGATTTAAAGGGTTTTTTGGAAAAAGACTTGAAAAATTTTTTAAAAAGGAAATGTTTCTTTTTAAAATTTTAAAAGGTAATGAAATTTCCCGATTTTAAAGGGCCCCTTTTTTTGGGAATTTAGTTTTTTCCCTGTGGTGAGATGGACACGAGGAAAATCAAAGAGTGATCTGTGCCTTGTGTTTATGGTCACGTGTTCTGTTGAGGTTGGAAAGGGAGATGTTTGAGGGAGGGTTAATATCAGAGTTAAGTGTTCTATGTATGTAATAGGTGCAGTAATAAGTATGGATGTTTTGTATGGTGAGTAGGTTTAGTGTATTGAATATTGGTGGAGTGTGCTGCCTGTAGTGAGAATTTGTTATCATTCTAACTGCAGCCTTTTGTTGGGTAATTAGTGTCTGAGAGGGTTAATTGTTGTTGAGCCCCATGCACAAATTCCATAGGTGAGATAGGGGTAAATAAGAGAGTGATATAGGGCCAGGAGGGCTGACTGTGGAACATAGTACCGTATCTTCGATAGTATGCCTACAGTCTTGGAAATTTTCTTAGAAATTTGTTGTATATGTGTATGAAATTTGAGTCTATTATCGAGGTGGATTCCTAAGAATTTTCCCTCTGTTAGCTTTGTGATAGGTGATCCGTTTATCATTATGTTAAGAGGGACATCTGTAGCTCTGTTACTCTGTTACACTGAGATATACACGTCAGTGTATATATACTGAGATATACACCTCCCAGTGTATATATATACTGAGATATACACCTTTCAGTGTATATACACTGAGATATACACGTCAGTGTATATACACTGAGATATACACCTCTCAGTGTAATATATACTGAGATATACACCTTTCAGTGTGTATACACTGAGATATACACGTCAGTGTATATACACTGAGATATACACCTCTCAGTGTATATATACTGAGATATACACCTTTCAGTGTATATACACTGAGATATACACGTCAGTGTATATACACTGAGTTATACACCTCTCAGTGTATATACACTGACGTGTATATCTCAGTGTATATACACCTCTTAGTGTATATACACTGACATATACACCTCTAAGTGTATATATACTGAGATATACACCTCTCAGTGTATATACACTGAGATATACACCTCTCAGTGTATATACACTGAGATATACACCTCTCAGTGTATATATACTGAGATATACACCTCTCAGTGTATATACACTGAGATATACACCTCTCAGTGTATATATACTGAGATATACCAGTTGTATGTCTGTTGTACACAAGTTGTATGACAGTTGTATACACTAAGAGGTGTGGATTGAGACACTTATGCAGCATATGGGAATCTTTATTCAGGAAACGTTGTGGCGAAACGTTTCCTGAATAAAGATTCCCATATGCTGTATAAGTGTCTCAATCTTCAACTTGTCGGTTTTTCAAACCATTCATCACACTAAGAGGTGTATACAACTGTCACACTAAGAGGTGATCCCTGGCTGTCTTCAAGACAGCCAAGGATTTTGAAGACAGCCAGGGATCTTAAAGACAGCCAGGGATCTTGAAGACAGCCAGGGATCTTGAAGACAGCCAGGGGTCTTGAAGACAGCCAGGGGTCTTGAAGACAGCCAGGGATTTTGAAGACAGCCAGGGGTCTTGAAGACAGCCAGGGGTCTTGAAGAGACCCAGGGATTTTGAAGACAGCCAGGGGTCTTGAAGACAGCCATGGTTCTTGAAGACAGCCAGGGGTCTTGAAGACAACCAGGGGGCTTGAAGACAGCCAGGTGTCTTGAAGACAACCAGGGGTCTTGAAGACAACCAGGGGTCTTACCTGGAGAGAGTTCCGGGGGTCAACGCCCCCGCGGCCCGGTCTGTGACCAGGCCTCCTGGTGGATCAGAGCCTGATCAACTAGGCTGTTACTGCTGGCTGCACGCAAACCAACGTACGAGCCACAGGTCTTGAAGACAACCAGGGGGCTTGAAGACAGCCAGGGATCTTGAAGACAGCCATGGGGCTTGAAGACAGCTAGGGATCTTGAAGACAGCCAGGGGTCTTGAAGGCAGCCAGGGATCTTGAAGACAACCAGGGGTCTTGAAGACAGCCAGGGATCTTGAAGACAACCAGGGGTCTTGAAGACAGCTAGGATCTTGAAGACAGCCAGGGGTCTTGGAGACACCCAGGGGTCTATTGATAATCCCCCTTATGTATGCTGGGAGGCAGTTGAACAGTCTTGGGCACCTGACACTTTTTGTGTTGTCTCTTATCGTGCTAGTGGCGCCCCTGCTTTTCATTGGGGTAATGTTGCATCTCCTGCTATGTTGCATCTCCTTCCATGTTGCATCGTCTGCCGGGTCTTTTGCTTTCATAGGAGTGTTTTTTGTGTACAAGTTTGGTTCTAATCCCTCTAGGGTTTTCCAAGTGTATATTATCTTTACCCTTCTCGCCTGCATTCCTGGGAATACAAATCAAGGGACTTCAACCGTTCCCTGTAATTTAGGTTCCTTATCGCACTTATGTGTGTCGTGAGAGTTCTTTGTACACTCTCCAGGTCAGCAATGTCGCCAGCCTTGAAGGGGGCAGTTAGTGTACAGCAGTATTCCAGCCCAGAGAGCACAAGCGATTTGAAGAGAATCATGGGCTTGGCGTCCCTAGTTTTGAAGGTTCTCATTATCCATCCTATTATTTTTCTAGCAGATGCAGTGGATACATTGTTGTGGTCTTTGAAGAACATAAGAAAGGAGGAACACTGCAGGAGGCCTGTTGGCCCATACTAGGCAGGTCCTTTACAATTCATCCCACTAACAAAACATTTGCCCAACCCAATTTTCAATGCTACCCAAGAAATAAGCTCTGATGTGAAAGTCCCACTCAAATCCAACCCCTCCCACTCATGTACTTATCCAAACTAAATTTGAAACTACCCAAAGTCCTAGCCTCAATAACCCAACTAGGTAGACTGTTCCACTCATCAACTACCCTATTTCCAAACCAATACTTTCCTATGTCCTTTCTAAATCTAAACTTATCTAATTGAAGGTGAGATCCTCTGACATTATCACTCCCAGGTCCTTCACATTACTTTTCCGTTCTATTGAATGGTTAGAATTTGTTGTATACCCTGATACAGTCTTCGATGGAGGTCACTGCCACGGCAATCCTGGTGTCATCCGCATATGAAGACAGTGCAGTGACTTACATCTCTGTCTATGTCATATATGAGGATGAGGAATAGGATGGGAGCGAATACTGTGCCTTGTGGAACACAGCTTTTCACTGTAACCACCTCTGATTTTACTCTGATATTACTCTTTGTGTTTTATTTGTCAGGAAGTTATAGATCCATTTACCAGCTTCTTTTCCTGTTATTCCTTTATCCCGCATTTTGTGCGCTATTACACCATGGTCACACTTGTTGAAAGCTTTTACAAAGTCTGTGTATATTACATCTGCATCTTGTTCATCTACAGCATCCAGTAGTCCAGTAGCTGGGATAGGCAGGAGCGACCTGCTCTAAACCCGTGTTACCCTGAGTTATGTAACTGATGGGTATCTAGGTGGTTGGCGATCTTGCTTCTTAGAACCCTCTCAAAGATTTTTATATGGGATGTTAGTGCTATTGGTCTGTATTTCTTTGCAATTGCTTTACTGCCACCTTTGTAGAGTGGGACTATGTCTGTTGTTTTTAGTGTGTGGGATGACCCCTGTGTCCATGCTCCCTCTCCATAGAATGTTGAAGGCACTTGACAGGGGCTTCTTGCAGTTCTTGATGAACATGGAGTTCCTTAAGTCTGGACCTGGGCAGAGTGCATGGCATGTCATTTATTGTCTTTTCAAAGTCTTGTGATGTTAGAATAATATCAGAGATTTTAGAGATGACCAGATTATGGGTCTCGTTCATAAAGAATTCATTTGGATTGTCATCCCTTAGTCTGGGGAGCAGCTTGCCCAACACAGAGTCATATTGGGACTTGAGTATCTCACTCGTTTCTTGGCTATCATCTGTGTATGTCCCATCTCCACTAAGCAGGGGCTCAATACTGGATGTTTTTTCCTTAGATTTGGCATAAGAAAAGTATGTTTTTTTTTTTAAATTTCCTTATGACTTTTAGTTCTTCCTTCAATTCTTGACTCCTGTAAGATTCCTTTAGCTTAAGTTCCATGTTTGATATATCTCTGACCAGTGTCTCCCTACATATTACAGATATATTGGGCCTTCTCAGCAGCTCTGTGATTCTTTGCTTTTGTCTGTATAGGGAACGACTCTCTCTTTCTGGTTTACATCTTCTCTTTCTTTTTCTTAATGGAATGTGCCTTGAGCAGATCTCAAGAACCACAGAGTTAATTTTTCAAGGCAGAGGTCTAGATCCGTGTTGTTCAGGATATCTTCCCAGCTTGTGAGAGACAGAGCCCCGTGAACCTCTTCTAGAGTTTCTAGAGGAGTCATAGCATTCTTGAAGGAGGTAAGAACAGTCTTGGAGAATTCTGCCTGAGAGATAGTTCTAGAACATCTTTTGAGAGATAGAGACATCTAGTGAGAGATAGAACCATCTAGTAAGAGACAGCCATCTAGTAAGAGACAGAGCCATCTAGTAAGAGACAGAGCCATCTAGTAAGAGACAGAGCCATCTAGTAAGAGACAGAGCCATCTAGTAAGAGACAGAGCCCTGTATATCTTTCCTAGAGCTTCTAGAGTCTGTCTGTTTGACCTTATCAGCCAGACTGTAGGACTTACAGCCGATTAGCGGTCAGTTTAGAGAGCGTTGACTGGCTGAGAGACCGAGACAGAGACCGAGAGACCGAGATAGAGACCGAGGTCTTGTGGCTGGAGGAGTTGGCCTGCCCCAGGCGCCTTCAGAGTGGCTGCTGCGCGATAACGCCTCTATTTACACCCTTATATCCACGTGCCTGGGCACGTGTCCGCTTCTGGACACGTGCCCACGTGTCAAGTGGATCTTTAGGTCTATTCAGGTGGGGTTGTAGGTCTTCCGAGACCCGGAAAAGACCGAATTTGAGTGAAATAACACCATGGCCTTGAGCTGGCAGCCTCGTCCTGGTTGACCATCATGGCGGACGAACACTTTACTCCCCGTGTCCGATTCCACGCATGGCCGGCGTCGCTCCCATTCTAACCTATTATCCGCCTTCAAATTCAAAATCCATCAAACACGAACTACCTAGCTTACTTACGGTGCTCGAAACGTGCCATAGCTCAAGCGAAAAGTCGCCTGGGGAAAGCACCAAAGTGTCGGAACGAGGCCGATACTGAAGGCAAAACCAGGGATCGAGACGCGGGCAAGCGTGCATTGCCTGCATTGTATCTGCATAAGAAAGGTGCCAATGTTGCAATGCAGGAGCATTTTCCCTGCGCCTTTGCTGGTCATTACCATTTGGAGGACGATGTTTCGCCCCCCGGGGGGAGCTGGGGGCATAATACCCTCCAAAATCAGGAGAAATAAGGGAAAATAAGCCAGATTTTGTCCGATTTTATCCCTTG
This sequence comes from Cherax quadricarinatus, assembly GCF_026875155.1. Taxonomy (NCBI): domain Eukaryota; kingdom Metazoa; phylum Arthropoda; class Malacostraca; order Decapoda; family Parastacidae; genus Cherax; species Cherax quadricarinatus. The sequence continues at coordinate 16,101,727 of NC_069496.1, forward strand.
ACCTCGACTTAGGCAGGAAATTTCTATATATAGGAAATACCCAGGTGACCATTGAGGTAATTAGGCGCTAGCTCCAGGTACTTACTGCTAGGTGGCCAGTGGTAGCTGGTGTAAGGTGACTAACACCCAGGTACCTACTTACTGCTAGGTGAACAGGGACAACAGGTGTAAGATTACTAACACTCAGGTACCTACTTACTGCTAGGTGAACAGGGACAACAGGTGTAAGATTACTAACACCCAGGTACCTACTTACTGCTAGGTGAACAGGGACAACAGGTGTAAGATTACTAACACTCAGGTACCTATTTACTGCTAGGTGAACAGGGACAGCAGGTATATGGTAACTAACACCTAGATACCTACTTACTGTTAGGTGAACAGTCCCAACACAGGTTTCACATTAATGGCCCGTCTCCCATATGGCCCTAGCGTGGCCCCGGGGCCATACCCGGGCCCTCCCTTGTTGACCTTCCCTTGGGGCACCTCTACCCTACCCATACCCACCTGGGCAAGGCTGTCCACTAGCTCCTGGTACCCTCAGTCCCATAGCAACAAAGTTATCACTGTCAGCTTGGCAAATCTTGTGATATCAATTATCAAACGAAATTTGAAAAGGGTTAGTGGAGGGGGTTAAAACTGACCATTTTGGTGTCTGACATAACAATGTTGTTGAAAAAATTTGGGGCTATCTAGGGGAAACTACATTACCAACCATCTATAAATGAAATTCTCTCCACCATCCACCGCCTTTCAACCATAATCACTACATCTACTACGTCTATCTATCAATCGTCTATTTTTCATCATCATCTACATTAATATAATAAATATATATATATATATATAAATATATATATATAAATATATATATACATACAACAATAATATATATATATAATATATATATATATATATATATAAATATAATTATATATAAATAAATAAAATATTATTTTGTAGATGATAGAAGAAGATAGACAAACAGACAACCTTTTAATTTTGGTTTTAAAGCGGGTTAAAGGGGTTTTTTAAGAAGTTTTTCAGACGTTTTCTCAGTGCGTGAAAGACCCCTGTGATACATTTTCCGCCCCCTGTCCAAGGACACGCCCTGCTGGGTATAATAGCTTTAAACCCCTTTAACCAAACCAACCGTCTTAATGACCGGTTAGAACTTGAAACCCCTTAACCAACCAACCTTTTAATGACCCTGGTTATAGACTTAAACCCCATTAACCAACAAACCAGTCAAAATGCCCCTGGTGTAAGAAGATTTTAAACCCCCATTAACCAGGCTATACCCAGCCTAGCTGACATTTTTCTCAGTCACCGGGTCCAGACGGGTTGTCTGAATGCTCTCCTGTCGGGCGGGATCACTTTCCCCTCCCTTCTCCCCCTCTTTTTCTTCCTCTCTCTCCTCTCTTCTCTCTCTCTCTTCTCCCTCTCTTTTTCCCCTTTTTCTCTCTCTCTCCTTCTCCTCCCTCTCTCTCCCCTCCTCTCTCTCTTTTAGGGTAACCCTGTATACAGGATGCCCTCTACCCTGAGCATATCTATCCCCGTCTATTGGGCTCGGAAAATCCCAGGGGCCCTCTTCTGCCCCTGGGGGGGGGCAAAACCCTTTGGGGAATACCCGGGTTCAGCCTCGGGGGACACCCCAACCCCCGGGGGTAAAAAAAGGGCATAAATATGTGGCATGTTGAAGGGAGCATTTTGCTTTGGAGTTGAGTCCCCTTGTTTCCACATTTTCAGGAAAGTACCCCTTAGGGCATCATCCCTAAGGGGGTGGGCATTCCCCTGTTGGGCGGAGCCCCCCCCTTTTCCCTGCCCACTCACCCGGCCCCAAAACCCCGGAGAAAGGGAAAAGGGGCACGAAGACCAAAGGGAAGCGACAGGGGGGCCCTTCCCCTGAAATTGCAACTAAAACATTTTTTCCCCTAAAATTTTCCTACATCTACCCCTAACCAGGGCCCTTTCCTTATAAGGCCCCCCTTTCCCAGACCCCCTGTCACCCTTAGCCCCCTTAAAAGGGTTTCAAAAGGGCCAAGTGTCCCTTGCAAGGGTCAGGTCATGCTCAATTGCCCCTAGGGTCCCTATGGGCGGGGGAAGGCAGGGACGGGTAGGGGGAAGGTGAGGGATAGGTAAGGGTTGGATGGGTAGGGGGGGGGGAGTTCCCGAGGAAAGGGTAGGGGGACACGCTGACCAAAAATATTCAGTGGGTTGGCAACGGGCTAACAGACGCTACCCCCCATCCCTCCCCTCCTTCCTATCCCCCCTACATCCCCCCATCCCTCCCTCCTTCCTACCCTTCATCCCTCCCTATCCCTCCCCTCCTTCCTATCCCCCAGCCCACCCCCTTCTCCCTATCCCTTTTTTCCCCTATCCTTTCAAAAGCTGGGAAATTGATTACTTGACCAAGTGGCCCACAGGGGGCCACACTGAGGGACCACACTGAGGGACCCATTTTAAATTAAAATTTAAATTTTAAAATTAAAATTTTTATTCTCTATAAAGATTACAATGTTGAATTTACAAAATTTTGGGTTTTTTGGTTTACATGTATTAAAAATGATTACGAGTGTACCACAGAACCCTAGCAGGCAGGTATTACAAATGTACCACTAGAACACCTAGCATGGCTAGTATTACAGATTTACCACTAAACCCTAGCAGGGCTGGGTTTTTTCGGCACACTTATTTTAAATTTCTTTTTTTTAAAAATATTAAAAAATTGAGGTAAGGGGTATTAGGCAAAGTGACTAAATACTATTTTGGGAGTTTAGCAATTAAAGCTTTTGTTTTGGCACATACATTTTTTCAGTATTGGGGATTTCATGGGATTCATTTTTTTTAAGATTGAGTTTAATATTTCTTTTATGGTCAAATGGTGAGTGATGTAATGTGAACCACCAGTGGTATTCGTGTAGTTAGTTGAGGGGGTTTATCGGGAAAAATTTTTTTCTAAGGTATTTTGAAGGTGATAAATGTGCTCAGTTCTAGAGTTCTCAGGTAGGGTGTTCCAATTTAGGGCCTTTGACAACATTGAATTTTGTAAAGGTTTAGTGGGGACAGGGGGAATGTCGTAGAGATTTTGGTCGGTGTTAGGGCCTGTGGGTTCTGTCCAACTATCAAGAAAGCTTTTTAAAGGTAAAGGGTTTGATTTTGGGAGTTAAGGGTCCTGTAATGTAATGCACAGTAGTAAGTGGGGGAGTACAAACGGGATAATTTTAGATCTAGAAGTGGGGGGGTGTTTTGCAGGAGGGGATTTAGTATTATTCTTACTGCAACTTTTTGGGGGTTATTTTTGGGTTTTAGGGTGTTGCTGCTTTTGATCCCAACCACAAATAGCATGGTGGGGTAGGATAAATAAGTGAATGGTATAGTGTGAGAAGGGCTTTTTGGGGCACGTAGTATCGTATTTTTGGAGAGGATCCCAACGTTTTGGATATTTTTTTTGTTATGTTTTTGGATATGGGGCAAAATTCGGGTTGTTGTCAAGGTAACCAAATTTGCCCTCATTAGTCTGGAATTAAGTGTTTCGATCTTAATTTTTAATTTGTCATCTCCTGCCTGCTCCCAAACTAATATATGGGTTTTTGTCAGTTTAACGTAATTTTAATTGGCTGTCATCCAAGTCGAATTTGATCAGCTCCTCGTTAACAAGGGTGTTGGGGGTGCAAATAGGTGAAGATACATAAGTCTGTCGTCAGCAAAGAGAAGGGGTTTCGGGGTTTTGGGGGAACTTTTGGGAAGATCTTTTGATGTAAGAGGAAGAGCAGGGGACCAAGACACCCCCCTGCGGAACTCCAGTATCAAGGGGCCGGTTTGAGCGTCAAAAAGTGACATACTGAACCTATTAGAAAGGAAAGATTTAAAATAAGCAAGCGCAGGGCCTTTTATACCGAAGGGTAAAGTTTGGGGATGGGATTCGTGGTTACGTGTCAAAAGCTTTTTTTGGGTCAATAAAAATTCCTAGTGGATTTTCCTTATTTTCCAATGCGGTGTAAAGCAGATCTAGCATTTTTTGATTGCATCGTTATGCTTTTTTTTTTCCTAAACCCAAATTTGGGCAGGGGTTGAGTATTTTTGGCTGTTATAAATGAATAAGTCTCCGTGCACCAGTTTCTCAAAGTTTTTTGGATACAAGGTAAGTTTGATTTTGGGCCTTAGTTTTTTAGTCTGGGGGTCCCCCTTTATGTATTGGTGAAACCCCCTTTCCCACTAGTATTTTGGGGAAGTGCTAGTTTCTAGGACTTGTTAAAAAGTAATAAAACAGCTGCGAAAGGATAGGGGCCGCTCGCTTGTACAGTAATGGTGGGCCCTAACAATTCCCTGAGTTTTTTTTTAAGTGACTTATAATCCGTATTCCGAGGCTCAGTTGGTGCAAGATAAAGGGAAATTTTGGGGAAAATTCCCCCATCTGGGTTTCCCCGGATGGGCTTTAGTATGTGGGATTTTTTTGGGCGAGTTTAGACCCAGGTTGAAAGAAGTCTTTTTCTTGTTAGTTGTGTCATGGGGATTGGGTTTCATTAGGTTTATTGGAAAAATTTTTCTTGTTTTTTTTCAGTTTGGGGGCCCCTAAATCTGAGTGTTTCCAGGTTTTTTTTTAATATCCTCTAGTGTCTGGAATCTACTGGAGTTAATTTGGCTTTCTTTTTTTACTTTGGTGAAAACTGATGAGGACCACAGTGGCCCACACTGAGGACCTCGGGGGCCCCACCTTGGACCACTGGGCCACACTGAGGGAAAACAGTGGCCACACGAGGCCACAGTGGCCCACCTGAGGACCTCAGTGGACCACACTTTTGGGACACAGTGACCACTTGAGGGGCCCACAGGGGAAAACACTGATTGCCCACAGTGGACATAAGAACTTAACATAAAAAAGAAAGAGCACTGCGCGGGCCTACGGCCCATGCGAGGCGGGGCCAATCCCCTCCCGGCTTACCCCCAATGCCCCAACCAGTCAGGTCAGTCCCATTCAGCCGGGGAACGGGAACTGACCTAGTAGTAAAAGCAATCAGGTCCGACCACACCCACCCACACCCACTGTGATTTATCTAACCATTTTTTAAAACAAACAAAACGTTTTAGCCTCTAAAACGTACCGGAGTTTTTTTCCACCATCCACAACTCTTTTACCAAACCAGTACTTTCCATATCCTTCCTGAATCTGATTTACCAAATTTAAAACCCATTGCTACGAGTCCTGTCTGGGCTAGATATTTTCGCACTTTTATTTACACCCCTTTATTTTTTCCCTGTCTTCCTTTATACACCTCAATCATGTACCCCTTTGGGTTTTCTCGCCTTTCTAGAGAGTGAAATTTCAGGGCCTCAGTCTGTCCTCATGGGGAAGATTTTGAACAGGGGATAAACTTCGTCATCCCCTTTTGTCTTTTCCAGAGCTTTTTATATCCATTCGAATAGGGTGCCCAAAAACTTTTTGCACAAATCTAGATGGGGACAACCAAGGATAAAGAGTTAAGAAAACCTGAGACCCATTATTTTTTGCTTTTTTGAAATGAAGCCAAGATTCGTTAGCTTTATTGCAGATTGTAGATCAAGGGTTCGAAACCGACAAGTTATAATTAACACATTGAAACTCGGGGTATTTTAATGAGGAAACTTTTTCGCCCACCAGTGGTTTCATCAGCCCCATAAAAGGGGAATTTTGAAGAACAGGAGGGAATGAGGAAATCATCCCTCAGCCTTTGAGTCGATGTGGTCAGTCCATCAATCTTGAAAAAAATAGGCATAAGGCAAAGGAGCTTAAAACCGTGGGCAGGAGAGGTCAGCAGTCATAGGTGGGCACATTGTTCAATGGGGAAGTAGGTCTGCCTACTATTTTTGCCAACATTTACGCACTGTTGTTTGGTTTCAGATTACTGCTAACCAGAACCCCCCTAAATCTTTTCGCAATCCGTAATATAAGATCTACATTATTTTTTATTTTGTTCATGGTTATTGCCCGGTCCAATGTTTAGAATTTTGCATTGTCTTATTAAACTGCATCTGCACTTCTCGACCACTGCTCAGTCTATTCAAACTTCCGGGAATGCTCTGATTCCCGCCAGAATAAATTTCGACCCCCCTTTTTTTTGGTGTCATGGGCAAACTTGCGATTCGCTCTTTATGACCTCATCAATTCTTTTATGTAGATTGTGAACAACAGGGGGCCCAACCTGACCCTTTTGGAACACCGCTCGTCGCCCCCCCCTCTGATTTCTCCCCTTTTTATGCAAACCCTCTGCCCTATTTGCAACCATGCCTCTATCCAAAAAAAATTTCTCCCCCTTTTCCCAGTGCCTTAAATTTTTTCCTCAATAGTCTTGTTGTGGACCCTGTCAAAACCCTTACTGAAGCCCATAACACAATACATATTCATTCCCATGATCTACCTCCTAAAATCCCTAGTAAAAAAATTAAAAAATTCGTAAGGCAGGAACGCCCCTTTTAAAAAACCATGCTGAGTTTCCCGTTGATTAATTTATGCTTTTAAAGGGGGCTACGAACTGCCTCGGAAATTTATGATTCCAAAATTTCCCCACTATGGGGGAAAGGGCTTTTGGGTCATAGTTGAAGCTAAGGACCTTCACCTCTTTTTAAATTGGTATCACATTTTGCCATTTTTCCCCTTATCGGCACCATGCCCGTTTGTAGTGATTTTTGAAAAATTAGTCAAAAATTTGCTAAGCTCCCTTACATTTCCCTTTTGAAAACCCTTGGTCGTTCATCGGGTCTGGGATTTGTTAGGGTTTTTAATTTTTCATTTGCCTAAGGACCATGTCACTTTGGACCACGTGACCACACTGAGGACCCGATGGACCCCACTGTGGACCCCAATGACCACACTGATGGACTACAGTGACCCCACTGATGGGCACAGGACCACACTGATTTACCACAAAGGACCACACGATGGGCCACAGTGACCACACGATGACTACAGGGGGCCACACTGATGGGCCACTTTTACCAACGATGGACCACAGTGACCACAAAGAGGACCCCAGGGACCACAGTGACCACACTGAGGGCCACAGTGCCACACGATGGCCCAGATGGGCCCCACTGATGGCCACAGTGACCCAACTGATGGGCCAAACTGAGGACCACAAGGACCACACGATGGACCCCAATGACCAACTGATGGGCCCAGTGAACCACACTGAGGCCACGTGGACCACAGGTGGACCACGGGGCCACACTGATGGGGCACAGTGCCACACGATGGACCACATGGACCACACGATGAACCACGTGGGCCACAATAGGACCCCTGGACCCCCACGGGTGGCCCAGTGGACCCCACTGATGGGCCACATTGACCACACTGAGGACCACACTTCCCATGGGCAAAACGTGGACCAACGAGAAACAGTGGACACACTGATGGGCCCATGACCACACTGAGGACCCCATGGGCCGCACGGATGGACCATATGGACCACACTGATGGGCCACAGTTGACCCCCTGATGGGCCAACTTGACCCATGGGCAATGTGGACCTACAGATGACTACAGTGGACACACTGATGGCCACAGGGAACCACATTGATTACCACAGTAACCATACGATGGACCACAGGGACACTGATGGACCACAGTGACCCCTGAATGGAACAGTGGGCCACCGATGGACCACAGGGGACCACTGTGGGTCACATGACCACACTGATGGACCCCATGGCCCCCACTGATGGGCCACGTGGACCACCGGATGGGCCCAGTGGACCCACGGGGTGGGCCACAGTGGGCCACACTGATGGACCACAGTGGACAACACTGTTGCCAACAGATACCACAGGGACCCTCGGGATACAGGACCCCACTGGGACCACAGTGGACCCCAGATGGACCACAGTGGCCACCTGATGGACACGTGACCACCTGAGGGCCACAGTGACCCCACTGATGGACCACACTGATGGACCACAGTGGACCACACGGGGGACCACAGTTGCCCCCAGTGGCAACACGGGGCCTACAAGATACAGTGGACCACACTGATGGACCCCAGTAGACCACATATGTCCCACGGGGCCATACTGAAGGACCACAGTGGATCACACGGGACTACAGTGGACCTACGGGTAGAGCACTGGGGCCCCATGATGGACCACAGTGGGCCACACGGATGGGCCACAGGGGGCCACAAAGAGGTCACGTTGACCCCACGGGTAACCCAAATGGCCAACGGGTGGGCCCACGGATCAACCCCAGTGGACCACACGGATCAACCACATGGACCACACGGATCAACCACAGTGGACTACACTGATGGACCAAAGTGAACCACACTGACGGACCAGAGTGGACCACACAGATGGAACACACATGGAATAGGGATGGAGTAGAGTGGACCACAGTGGACCACACAGATAGACCAGAGTGGACCACATATGGAAAAGAGATGGGGCCCAGTGCCTCCAGATGGACCTCACAGATGGACCACACGGATGGACCACAGACTGGGCCACTCCCGCATGCACATGAACCACATTCCTGCGCAAGCTGAACCTGTTGTGGCCCACCCACCCTGCCCACCATGCCCACCATGATCACCCTACCAACCCGCCCCCCATGCCCACCCTCCACCCTACCAACCCCCCCACCATGCCACCCTACCAACCCTGCCCACCCTACTAACCCTGCCCAAAAGCCCACCCGTCCACCATGCTCACCTTAAACCCCAAATCTGCCACCTTTCCACCCTGCCCCCCCACCCAAACCCGCCCCCCAGCCCCCCACTAACCCTGCCCCCCATCTCAAATCTCCCAAACCTGCCCCCCATGCCCACCCTGCCCCCCAGCCACCCCACCAACCCTGCCCCAAGCTCACCCCACCAACCCTGCCCACCCCCAAAATAACCCTGCCCCTTGCCCCCCTTCCCCATGCTCACCTAACCAATTGGGGGGGGGGGCCCTCCTTCCACCATAACCCCCCTGCTACTATGCCAACCCCGCGCACTCTGCCCAAACCCGGTCTACCATGCCCACCCTGCCCACCTCACCCACACGCCCACCAACCCCCCCTGCCCACCTAACCCCCCTGCCCACCCCAAAAACCCACCCTGCCCCCCAACCCCCCTGCCCCCCACCTAAAACCCCTCCCTGCCCCCCACCTAACCCCCCGCCCCCTAACCCACCCTGTCCCCCCTAACCCTCCCTGCCCAAGGGTAGAAGGATAGAAGAATGGAAGAAAAAAGGATAAAAGGATAGAAAAAAGAAGGGTAGAAGGATAGAAGGGGAGAAGGTAAAGGATAGAAGGGTAGGGAAAGGGTAGAAAGGGTAGTAGGGTAGGAAGGGTAGAAGGTAGGAAGGATAGAAAAAAAGAAAATAGGGGAAAGGGAAAAAAAAATAGGAATGATAGAAGGATAGAAAAAGGAAGGACAAAGGGGAGAAGGGGGGGGATAGGAAAGGGTAAAAGGGTAGGAAAGATAAGAAGGAAGAAAGATAAAGGATAGGAAGGGTAAAGATAGGAAGGAAAAAAGGATAGGATGGGTAGAAGGATGGGAAGGGTAGAAGGAGATAGAAGGATAGAAGAATGGAAGGATAAGAAGGGTAGAAAAAAGAAGGATAGGAAGGGTAAAAGGAAGGGGGAAGAAGGGTAGGAAGGATAAAAGATAGTAGGATAGGAAGGGTAGAAGGATAGAAGGGTAAAAATAGAAGGATAGGAAAGGGTAAAAGATGGGAAGATAGAAGGTAAAAGATAGGAAAGGGCAGAAGAGAGGAAGGATAGTAGGGAAAGGGAAAGGGAAAAAGGAAAAGGGAAAGGGTAAGAAGGATAAAAGATAGAAGGATAGGAGGGTAAAGGGAAAGGGAAAATAAAGGATAGGAGGATAGAAAGGGTAGAAGGGTAGAAGGATAGGGAAATAGGAAGGGGAAAAAAATAGGAAGATAAAGGGTGGACGATAGAAGGATAAAAGGGTTTGAAGGGTAGGAGGAAGAAGGTAGGAATGATAGAAGATAAGGTAGGGTGAAGGATAAAAAGGGGAAAGTAAGAAATGAAATATAAAGGAAAAAGAAGGATAGAGGATGGAAGGGTAGCAGGATAGGGAAGGGAAAAAGGATAGGAAGGGTTGAAGATAGAAGGGTAGGGGGGATTAAGGGTAGGGGGGATAGGAAGGAAGAAGGATAGAAAAATAGAAGGATAGAAGGATAGGGAAGGGTAAAGGATGGGGAGGAAGGAAGAAGAAGGGAAGGGGGGGAATGGAAGGGTGGAGGTAGAAGGTAAAAGAAGAAGGATAGGAAGGACAGAAGGATAGAAAGATAGAAAGGCTAGGGGGATATGAAGGATAAAGGATATGAAGGTATAGGAAGGGAGGGGAGGAAGGTAGAAGATAAAAGATAGAGAATAGGGAAGGATAAAAGTAGGGATAAAAGTGAAGGGGTAGAAGAAGGAAGGAAAAGATAGGAAGGATAAAAAATAGAAGGGAAGGAAAAAAGAAGGAAGGGGAAAGGTTTGAAGGATTTGAAGGATAGAAAAATAAAAGGGTAGGAAGGATAAAGGATAGAGGGTAGGAAGGGTAGAAAGATGGAAAGGTAGAAGGATAGGAAGGGTAGAAGGAAGGAAGGATAAGAAGGTAGAAGAATAGGGAGGAATTTTAGAAGGAAGAAAAATAGGAAGGGAAAGAAACGGGAAGGGGGTAAAGGGTAGCAAGGATAGAAGGGGTAGGGAAGGATAAGGGGGAGGAAAGAAGAAGGATAGAAGAAGGAAAGGGTAAATGAAGAAGGATAGAAATAGGGGGGTAGAAGGAAGGGAAAGGATAGAAGGATGGAATGAAAAAGGGGTGGGAAGGTGAATAGGAAAGGTAGAAGGATAGGAAAGGTAGAAGGAAGGGTGGAAATTTTAAGATATTGGATGGAAAGATGAAAGGGTAAAGGGGATAAAGGGTGGGTAGGTGGAAGGTGAAAACGGGGGGATTTGAATGGAAAGGGGGAAAAGGGTGGGATGGGTGGGGATAGGAAGGTAGAAGGATGGTGTGGGGGGGGAAAAAATGTTTTGGTGGGGGTTGGGTGGAAGTGAAAAATAGAAAAGAGAAAAGGGGGGTGGAGGGGGGGTAAGGATAGGGGGGGGATATTTATTAAAGTTTGGGTGGAATTTAAGGGGAAGGGGAAAAATTAAGGGGAAATGAAGGATTAATAGGGGAAAATAGGGAAACTTTTAACAGACGTGAGTGCCTCAGAACCTACTTCGCTCCAGCCCCCCCACACTAACCCCTTCCCGAAATTTTAGTATCTAGCCCCTACCCCTAGCATCTAACCCCTGCCCTAACCCCCGTACAGCCCCTAGCCCCTACATCTAACCCCTGGGCCCCTAACCCCTATACTAGCTCCTACATCAACCCCTGGCCCGTAACCCCTAGTACACCCCCAGCCCCCCAGCATCAACCCCCGGCCCTAACCCTTAGCATCTAACCCCTGGGGCCCCTAACCCCAGATCACCCCCAGCAAAAACTAACCCCAGGCCCTAACTCCTATATCAGCCCAGCCCCTAGCATCTAACCCCCCGGGCCCGAACCCCTAGTATCTAGGCCCTACATCTAACCCCCCGGCCCGTAAATCCTAGATCTACCCCAGCCCCACATCAACCCCCGGCCCCTAGCCCCTAAACTAACCTCGCCCTACCCCTAGTATCTAGCCCCAACCCCTATCATCTAACCCCTGGCCCACCCCAGCCCCTAATACTAACCTCTGGGCCCTAGCCCCTAATACAAGGGCCCCAAGCCCCTATCATCTAACCCTTTATCATGTGGGAGTTCGATACGTGGATTAGGAAAATACTCCGTAGCGGTATTACTTTTAATTTTCGTTATGTGAGGGAGCCCGCACCGTTACCCGTCCTTTGGTTACACTCGTAAAACTGACTAGCCGGCGGCCATACCCCCCATGGGTCTTTTTTTAATAGTGCAGCTCAGCCAGACCGTGACTCAAAACGGTCCCTTGAGTCAACGGACAGGTTACTGGTAACTGGTTACTGGTAACGGTTACAAACTAAACGGGTTTTACTACTACTGAGAGCTCGGCGACGCTAACGTATGTCGTCCGACATACAACTAATACAAACTAGAGATGGCAGGTATACGGCTTGGGCTGTTCTATACAATTGTCAAAGTACAAAAACATTAAACATTATAGATACATAAGTAGAACATTAGAATGAAAGCAAAACGTAACTGAAACCTGTAATGAAATACAAGGTATACTATAGTACAACTTAAAACTCAACAAATGAACAACGAACTCAACTTTTGAGATTACAAGTGATAAAAACAAAAAATTTTGATCGATCGATCTGTATTCATGTGATCTACGGATTCTGAGGAAGGAATATATACAAGAAAGAGTGTTTACAGAAAGGCAGATTCGGTGCACCGCAAATCTAGACTGTTAACTCTCAGAATGCGGAGAGAACATGAACACAAAAAAAAATTCTTGAATACTGATAAGTTGATACTGTAATTATTCATCTATACAGGTTATTTACATTTAACCCCAACTCTGCTAGGGTGTGATTGACATATGCAGAATGGGTGTCATCTCTGGGAGGATCAAACTCTGTAGCATTGGCTAACTCATGCTGTATTTGAGGCAAATCTGAATTGGAAGTTACAAATGATACTTGAGGATTTCTCAATACCTGTCGTGTACGTAGGGAATAACGACATTCAGGTTGATTCAACACTACAGTAGGTCTACTGGACCATGCTAGGTAGGTTCAACACTACAGTAGGCCTGCTGGACCATGCTAGGTAGGTTCAACACTACAGTAGGTCTACTGGACCATGCTAGGTAGGTTCAACACTACAGTAGGTCTACTGGACCATGCCAGGTAGGTTCAACACTACAGTAGGCCTGCTGGACCATGCCAGGTAGGTTCAACACTACAGTAGGTCTACTGGACCATGCCAGGTAGGTTCAACACTACAGTAGGTCTACTGGACCATGCCAGGTAGGTTCAACACTACAGTAGGCCTGCTGGACCATCCCAGGTATTTTCAACACTACAGTAGGTCTACTGGACCATGCTAGGTAGGTTCAACACTACAGTAGGTCTACTGGACCATGCCAGGTAGGTTCAACACAACAGTAGGCTTACTGGACCATACTATTCAATTAAATTCAATTCAATTCAATTCAAAGTTTATTCTCTATAAAGATTACAATGTTGAATTTACAGAATTTGGTTGTTGTGTGGTTTACATGTAGTTAAGTAATGATTACAGAGTGTACCACTAGAACACCTAGCATGGCTAGGTATTACAGAGTGTACCACTAGAACGCCTAGCATGGCTAGGTATTTCGGGCAGACTTAGTTTCATTCTTTATTTTAAAATATTACAAATTATGAGGTAAGTTGGTATTATGGCTAAGTGACTAAATACTAGTTTGTGAGTTTAGCAATGTAATGCTTTTGTTTTGGCACAGTACATAGTTTCAGTATTGGAGTATCATAGGATTCATTATTTTAAGATTGAGATTAATATTTCTGTTTATGGTCAAATGGGTGAGTTTAGGTGTAAGTGTGAACCACCAGGTGGTATTCGTGTAGTTAGTTGATGGGGTGTATCAGGGAGATAAGATGTTTTCTAATGGTAGTTTTGAAGGTGATGAATGTGTCTGCAGTTCTAGAGTTCTCAGTAGGGTGTTCCAGATTTTAGGGGCCTTTGACATAAAAATTTAATTTTTGTAAAGGTTTATTCGGACACGGGGGAAAGTCGTAGAGATGTTTGTGTCTGGTGTTATGCCTGTGGGTTCTGTCACAACTATCAAGAAAGCGTTTTAGGTCAAGGTTGGGTATTGGAGTTTAAGGTCCTGTAGATGTAGATTGCACAGTAGTAAGTGTGGATGTACTGAACAGGGAGTAAGTTTAGATCTATGAAGAGTGGGGGGGTGTTGCCAGGGATGGGATTTAGTGATTATTCCCTTACTGCAGCTTTTTGTTGGGTTATTATTGGCTTTAGGTGTGTTGTTGCAGTTGATCCCCAAGCATAAATAACATAGGTGAGGTATGGATAAATAAGTGAGTGGTATAGTGTGAAAAGGGCTTTTTGCGGCACGTGATCGTATATTGGAGAGGATCCCAACTTTTTTGGGATCTTTTTGGTTATGTTTGGGGATATGGGTGCTGAAATTCAGGTTTTTGTCAAGGTATGGCCTAGGAATTTCCCCTATTATGTTGGTAATTAGAGTTTTGTCGATTTTAAATTTTAATTGGGGCATCTCCGCCGCTACCAAACATAAATAGTGGTTTTGTGGGGTTTTAGGCGTAAGTTTATTGGCTGCACCCAAGTCGATTTTTTGATCACTCCTCGTTAACAATGGTGTTGGGGTGGAAGTTTAGGGTGAGAGATGACATAAGTCGGTGTCCAAAGAGAATGGGTTTCAGGTTTTGGGATACTTTTGGAAGTCATTGTGTATTGGGAAGGCAGGGGACCAAGGACACTTCCCGCGGAACTCCGTAAAAGTGGCCGTGTTGCTGTTCTGTTTTTTTTTAATGGAAACATACTGTACCTATTAGTAAGGTAAGATTTAAAATAAGCAAGCCCCCAGGCTTTTTACCGTAATGGTAAAGTTTGTGGAGTAGGATGTCGGTTTACTGTCAAAAGCTTTTCTTATCAATAAAAATTTCCCAGTGGATTTTCCTTATTTCCAAATGCTGTGTAAAGCAATTAGCTTTTTAGTTTGATCTTTAGTGCTTTTATTTTTCCTAATCCAAATTGGCGGGTTTTGAGTATGTTTTGTGCTGTTTAAATGAAAAAAAAGTCTCCTGTGCACCAGTTTTCTCAAAGTTTTTTGGATAGAAAAGGGTAATTTTGTTTTGGCCTATAGTTGTTTTGTCTGTAGGGTCACCACCTTTAGTTTTGGGAAACCCTTCCCTCTTGAGTTTTTTTCGGGAAGGTGTTTTCTAGTGACTTTTTAAAAGTAATGAAATAGCATGCGAAAGGAAAGGGGTTGCTCGCTTATACGAAGGGGGGAAATTAGTAGATTCCCTATTGTTTTTAAGTGATTTTTATAATTTCGGGATTGAGGCTCGTTTGTGTTTTTCCATTTTTTTTTTTATATCTCCTCTGTGTCTGTGAATTAATGGAGTTTTATGTTGTTTGGGTTTTCTTTTTATTTTGGGTGGGGACTGTAAATGTGTTTAAGAAATCTTTGTGTATTAAGCCCTTCTATATTGCTTTTCATTTGGTGTTTTTTGTCAATGGATTTCGAATGGTGGGGTTTAGCCTTGGGCAACCAAGGTTTGTTTGTGATCTGTTTTTTTTTTTGGGACAATGTTTGTTGTATAGTCAAGAAATTTTAAAAAAAATGCTGTCCAGTTCAATATATTGACCTTGGAGAATTCTGTACCCTAAACAATTCTATCAGCTGTGAACTTCCTTACGAGGCCTCGTCAGGGAGTCTAAAGAAACTTTGTTGTGTTCGAGTGGTGGTTTACTAATGTTTGTAGGGGGAAAAGGTAGGGTAGTGGTCGCAGGCTATCTGTGATTATCCTGATTTTAAAAGGGGGGCTAGATTTTGGTCCAAATTTGTGGTCTTTATGGTTGATTTGGCCTACTGGGGGTTTATTTATTGTTGGTATGAGAAGTGTGTTGTTCTATTTTTTGATAAAATCATTACAGGCTGATCATCTAGTAACCCAAGGTTGTGTTGAAGTCCCAGCGGGGAAAGGGGGGGCTTTTTCATTTGTTTTTGTTATTAGTGACTTTAATTTCTCACTAAAATTTGGGTTTTTGTGTGGGGTACCCGGAAAAGGGGCCCCGATTGTTATAGGTGTTTTAAAAGGTTTTTTCAGAAAAATTAGCAAAAACGTATTCCCCATATTCATCCAAAAGAAGTGGGCAATACAAGATAATTGGTTAAGTAATGATTGCAATACCCCCCCCAACTTGGTTTGGTCTGCGTTTTGAATTGCTGTTATCCTGGGAGAGGGTTTGATATTGTTGTGTCCTGCTTAAACCCGATCTCAGTAAGAATAAACGGGGAAGGGTGTCTACTACCTACTAGGGGGTTCAACACACAGAAGCCTACTGGCCTACAGGTAGGGTTAACATACAGAAAGGGCCCACTGGACCATAAGGTAGGGTCAATACTACAGAAGGCCCACTGGACCATATAGGGGGGTTCAACACTACAGAAGGCTTAGTGGACCATGCTTGGGGTTCAACATTGGGGTGAAGAGAGGGTGTGGACTGACGACACCTTGGCATGTACCGGGGTAACAGTCCCCGGGTTGATGGACCCCGATGACCCGACTACTGTCCGCATGGTCCAAACTGGTCCACAAGCACACTGCCCGCCAACACCGCCAATAAATGCAACACCTGAAACGCACCGAAAAATACGCACCTGCAATCCAACACGTACAATCAACACTAAAATCAAGTTCGAACAACACCCGTAATGCAACACCTGCACACAACACCGCAATACAAACCTACAAACAACCCTACAACACAACACCGCAAACATCACCTACAATACAACACCTCTCAACACCCGAATATATCACCTACAAAACAAAAACCTGCAATACAAACCTACAAAAACAAACCTGCAATAAAACATCAATTCAACACCTGCTATCAACACCTCAATCAACCCTGCAAACAACACATACAAAATTTAACACCCGCTATAAACACCTACAATCAAAACCTGCAATACAAAACCTACAACACAACACCTCAATACAACACATACAAAACAACACCCTTTAAAACAACACTTACAACACAACACCTGCAATGCAACACCACAACACAACACCCGCAATTTCAACACCTGAATCCCCATCATCGCAGTACAACACCTACAACACAACACCTGCAATGCAAACCCCACAACACAACACCTGAATACAACACCTGCAATACAACACCTACAACACAGCACTGCAATACAAAACCTGCAAAAATAAAACCTACAATACAAAACCGCAACATAACGCCTACAACACAACACCCCCAATACAACACCCGCAACATAATACCTACAATACAACACAACACCCGCAACATAACCTAAAATAAACATTTACAATACAACACCTGCAGTTCAACACCTGCAACATAAAACCTACAAAACAACACCTACGCCCCCCCGCCCCCCCCCCCCCCCCCCCCCCCCCCAAACCCACAATAAACACTACATAAAAAAAAAAAAAAAAAAAAAAAAAAAAAACCTACAACCAACACCTGCAAAAAACCCTAAACAAACCCAAAACAACACCCCAAATTCAACACCTACACACACATTTTAATACAAAAACCTCAAAAAACCCACAACCACACACCTCAAACGAAAACCCAAATAAAAACCTCAAAACAAAACCTGCAACTAACCCTACAAACAAAAACCCCCAATACAAACACCCGAACAAATACCTACAATACAAACCCACACACCTACAATTTTCAAAAAACCTGCAATAAACACCTGCAAAAAAAAACCTACATACAAAAACCTGCACAACACCCAAAACAACACTGCAACATAACACCAACATAAACACCTAAAAAAATCAACACCCGCAACATAACACCACAATACCCAAAAACCTCAATAAAACACCTAAAACAACACCTTCAATAAACACTAAACAAAAAACACCTATACAAACCTGAACATAAAACTACATACAACCCTGCAACACAAAAAACCTGCAAAAAAAGCAACACCTACAAAAAAACACCTGCACTAACTCTACAATACAACACCTGCAATAAACACCTACAGTACAACACTGCAAAATAACACCTACAATACAACACCTGAACATAACCCTACAATCAACACCCGCTTCCAACACCTACAACACAACCCGCAATACAAAACCTGCAACATAACATCAATAAAAAACCTGCAATCAACACCTGCAAAATAACATCTACACTGTCATACGCTGTCTCAAAGTCTACATTGTCATACCGTAAACGTGTCTACACGTCATACACAGTCATCAAGCCATACCGCATCATTGTCATAAACTCTAACAGTCATACCTGTCTCAGTCATACACTGTCATCGCTCTCTTTCACTGTCATACTGCAACAGTCATACATTGTCATACGCTTCATACACAGTCATACACTGTCATACCTTCAATAATTGTCATCACGTCTACGTATACACTGTCATACACGTCAACACTGTCATACGCCTCATACCTGTTATACATTTTCATACATGTTATACATTGTCATACACTGTCATATAAGTCATACCTGTCATACACTGTCTAACTGTCATAAATCTCCAATCATGCACTGTATACACTGTCTACTCACTACACAATCATACACTTCATTTCGCTGTCATGCACTTCATACATTGTCAAAACCCGTATACATAGTCAAAACTGTCATCATTGTTTACCATTCATACACTGTCTAAAAAAGTCATAATCATACACTGTCATACATTTATACACATATACTCTGTCTACATCATACTTGTCATACCAGTACACAGTCATACACTGTATACACTTATACACATTACACGTCATACACTTTTTACAGTTTTCACTGTCATACCAGTCATACACGTCTACACTGTCTTCACTGTCATACACAGTCTACAGTCATCACTGTCGCACAGTCTACACTGTCTACACATTATACCAGTCATCACTGTATACACTCATACACATCGTCCACTGTCATACACTGTCTTCACTCTACACAGTCATCATGTCATCACGTCATCCAGTAATACAGAAACGGAAACACCAGGGCCGGTGCCGTTTAAAGGGGCTTACCCTTTAGTTACCCTTCACTGAGGTTACACCTCTCAGTGTTACATCTTAGTGTTACATTAGTGTGTACATCTCATGTGAATCTTAGGTGTACATCCAGTGTGTACATCTCATGTGTACATCTCAGTATATTACAAACACACCAGTGAAGGACAGGGAGGGTAGGGGGGAATGATAAACCAACAAACTACTGAGGGAATTAAAAAGGTGGACAAAGACAGGATGTTCCAGAGATGGGACACAGCAAACCGGGGACACAGTTTGGGAAATTGAAGCACAGAAATCACAAGGATGTTGAAAGTATTTCTTCAGCCACAGAGAGTCGTAAGTGGAATAGTTTGGGGAAACGATTAGGGGGGCAGGATCCCTACATAACTATAAGCAGAGTAGATAAAGCTCACGGTTTTAGGGAGAGTGATTTGTAGCGACCTGAAAAGGGGGGCCCGGAGCTGGGCCGACCCCTGCAACCTCAACTAGGCGGTCACACACACACAACATAGTGGACCTTGTATAAGTGGATCTGTGAAGCAGTAATATTAACAAGGACCCTGACTGACTATAAAGACAACGTCCCCTTCTCCATGGATGCTGTAGCAGGAAAAGAAAAGAGAGGAAGAGAGAGAAGAGAGAGAGAGAGAGAGGGGGGGGAGAGAGAGGAGGGGAGAGAGAGAGAGAAGAGAGAGGAGAGAGAGAGAGAGAGAGAGAGAGAAGGGGAGATGAGTGAGAGATTAGGGTTTAAAATAAATCAGTTAAACCCTCACGCATCCCAGATGCTCTGAGCGTTCCCCTCTTGTTTTCCCCGCTCGTACACGAAAAACTTCCCGCCCAGGTGGTTTTATCAGGTATAACAATTAGATAAACACCTTCAGTGTATACACACTGAGACTGTTATTCTTGCCCTGAAGACAAACCAGGGGGGGATGAAAATTAACAATGGCAAACCTTGGGATCTTATTTAGGAAACGTTTTGCCACCAGGGTTTATCAGTCATACAAAAGAGAATCTTGAAGAAAAAGGAGGGGAAAGAGGTAATCATCCTCACCTGGTCGATTTTGGGCAGTCCATCAATCTTGAATAGAATAAGGCTTCGAGCGGGGAGGAGCTTTTTAAACCTACAATACTTAAACTTGGGTTCTTTTGCTTTTCCCAAATTCTTGGGAGACCACTTGCACTTGAAAAAATGTAAATTTTTATGACCTGCCCTCTCCCGCCTACGGTTTATAAGCTCCTTTCCGCTCGTATGCCCTTTCTTTAAGATTTTGGAATTACCACACGTTTAAGGCTGAGGACTGATTACCCCTTCCCTCCCGTTCTTCAAGATTCTCTTTTTTATGGACTGAGAAGCCATGTGTGGCGAAAGTTTCCTCAATAAAAAAAACCCAAAGTTGCACAGGGGTCTAATTTTTACTTTTCGGTTTCTGTGAAATTCCTACAACCCGGGGTCTTGAAAACAACCGGGGGCTTTAAAACAACCGGGGTCTTGAAGACAACGGGGTCTTGAAGACAACCAGAGGTCTTGAAAACAACCGGGGCCTTGAAGACAACCAGGGGGCTTTGAAGACAACCGGGGTCTTGAAAAAAACCAGGGGTCTTGGAAACAATCAGGGTTTTGGGAAAAAAACCCGGGGTCTTGAAAACCCGGGGTCTTGAAAAAACCCGGGGTCTTGAGAAAACCAGGGGGGCTTGAAGACAACCAGGGGTCTTGAAAACAACCAGGGGGGCTTTAAAACCAAACCCTGGTTTTGAAAACAACCAGGGGTCTTGAAAAAAATCAGGGGTCTTGAGACAACCAGGGGTCTTTAAGACAACCAGGGTTCTTGAAAAGAAACCAGGGGTCTTGAAAAACAACCGGGATCTTTAAGAAAAAACCCGGGGGCTTGAAGACCCGGGGGCTTGAAAAAAAAAGGGGTCATGGAAACAACCAGGGGGCTTGAAAAACCAGGGGTCTTTAAGAAACCAGGGGTCTGAAAACAAACCAGGGGTCTTTTAAGACAAAACCCAAAGGGCTTGAAAAACAAAAAAGGGGGGCTTGAAAACAACCAGGGGGCTTGAAAACAACCCGGGGTCTTTAAAACAACCAGGGTCTTGAAAACAACAGGGGGGCTTTTAAGAAACCAGAGGTCTTTAAAACAACCAGGGGGTTTTGAAAAACAACCCGGGGGCTTTAAAAAAACCGGGGTCTTTAAGAAAAACCAGGGGTCTTGAAACAAAACCCGGGGTCTTGAAAAACCGGGGCTTGAAGACAACCAGGGGTCTTGAAAACAACCCGGGGTCTTGAAACAACCAAGGGGGGTTAAAAACAACCAGGGTCTTGAAAAAAACAGGGGTCTTGAAGCAACCAGGGGTCTTGAAAACAAACCCAAAGGGCTTGAAAAAAACCGGGGGTTTTGGAATAACAGGGGTCTTTGGACAACAGGGGGCTTTAAAGGGAACCGGGGTCTTTAAAACAAGGGGTATTAAAACAAAACCAGGGGTTTGGGAAAAAACCAGGGGGCTTGAAGACAACCAGGGGTCTTTAAGCAACCAGGGGTCTTGAAGAAACCCGGGGTCTTGAAGACAACCCGGGGGGTTTAAGACAACCCGGGGGTTTTGGAAAACAACCAGGGGGCTTTAAAACAACCCGGGGTCT
>NC_069496.1:16123621-16139995 GCF_026875155.1 Cherax quadricarinatus
TTTTTTCCCTACTATTTGTCCCAAAAGTTACTTAAAAATTAAGGGGCCCCCTTAACGGTTTACCCCCAAATTTTGTATTTTTATTTTAAGTCTTTAAATTATGTTTGGGGGTTAAAAATTTTTAAAAAAATTTTTGGAATTTGGGTGTATTGGGACCGGGAACTATTTTGGGTGAAAAAAAGTTGAACCCGGGGTTCCAGTATTTGGGTTTTTGTAGATGGGCAAAAGAAAACTATTTTAAGGGGTTTGTTGTGTTACGGGTTATACCATTCAGTGGGACGGGTTTTAAGCAACATTTTCCAGGTACTAAGTAGTTGTTATATTACAGGTAAAACCAGAAGGGGGGACTGGGAAAGACTGGTATTACCCACAGTCTTTGGGGCCCCCCGCTTGTGGTCAAAATCAGAACTTCCTCTCTTAAAACCTATGATGAGGGGCCGCTGTGGGTCTTTAACCTCCCCTTTCATTTGAACGAATACTTTAGGTAAAACTTTTACCTTAGTTTTTAAAGCTTTGTTTTTAGTTTTTTAAATGTTATTTTGTGAAGGAATGTTTTAAGGGTCTTTAACTTTTATTTGATACTGTGTGTGTTTTTACTTTCTTTCTATGGTATTGGGCAAGGGTCA
This sequence comes from Cherax quadricarinatus, assembly GCF_026875155.1. NCBI lineage: Eukaryota > Metazoa > Arthropoda > Malacostraca > Decapoda > Parastacidae > Cherax > Cherax quadricarinatus. The sequence continues at coordinate 16,124,248 of NC_069496.1, forward strand.
AGCCCCAGCTCCCGGGCCCCACTTTTTCCCCGGGTTGCTACTGGGGCCCACTCTCCCCCTGTTCCATGGCTTTATCTCCCTTTTCCTTTTCCCTAAAACCATGTTTTGGATTCCTGCCTCAAAATTACTTCACCCCACCAGATTGTTTTGGCCCCTTCCTACAACTCTGAAAAATACTTTTAAACTACTCCTTTACTCATCTATTTTTCCAACCCCCCCCTTTCATTTTCCCCAAAACCACTACTACTACTACTAACTACAACTACTACTCTACTACTACTACTCCCTACTACAACCACCTCCCAAACCCCACCTCCACTAATACTACTACTACTAAAATTTAACTACAAAACTCCACAACTACTATTTATTTAACTACTACTACTAAACAAACCAACCACTCCCCTACTACAAACCCCCCAACAAACCAATTTACTACTACCACTAACTACTCCCACTATTCCCCTACTAACAACCACTACTACAACTACCTCCCCCAACTATTTAACTCCCAACAAACTACAAAACTCCCTTTACAATAAAACCCCCTACTACAAAACTACTAACAACTTTACTACTACTACTCCTACTACCCCCAACCCCACCACTCTATACAACTACCCCCCCCAAACCAAACCCCCCATCAACACTAAATCTACCACCACACCCCCTTCCACTTAAAAGACGACCTTTTCCCTATCTACTATGATGATGGCCCATCCCCCTGGAAGATCCAAATGGTCAGTGACGGCCCTTCAATTCCAAACAAAATTCCTTCCGTCAACGCACTCCCCCTTACCCATTTTTTCTACAAGTATTAGCGCAAATTTCTTCACTATATCTACAGTACTGAAAAATTTTTTTTATGTTTAAAATTTCACTGATCGTTGTGTTATATGGTGAAATTTTGGGTTTTTCTTTGTAGTTTTTGGGGAAGTGAAAGATTACTATAGGTGTTTTTTGTAGTTGTGGATTGAGAAAATAGCCCCGGCCCTTTTTTCTGTGGTTTGTGTGTGTGTGGGGGTATCTGAGTTTGTGTGAAGAGTGGGGTAAAATTGACTGTTTTTTATGGGATTTTCATATGTTAGGTGAAATCCCAAGTGAATGTTTTTTAATTTTAACCAGTAATAAAAACATAAAAAAAATTGTATTATCTAGTTAATTTATTTTGGTCCTGCACTAATATTTTTCAAAATGCATTATAATCCTAAAATACAGTTTTTAAAAAAATTATTATTATTCTTCCTATAGTCATTTGCAACCAATACCACATAAGGGTTTAATAATAAAATAAAAAAAATAATAATAATAATTATATGCTGAAAAAGCCAGCCCACATTTTTCCCTAAACATTCCTTATCATTAAAAATTTAGTGAGTTATTATTTTTTGTTTAATTATGTTCCCCCCTTTTTTCACATTCATAAACCCACTTGTTTTTCTTTTGTTCGGGTTTTTTCCAAATAAAAATAAAACCAAATCACGGTGTGGATAAAACCCCCGCATCAGAGTTCATCCCCGTCGTGGTATTTTTTTGTTTGAAATTTTGTTTTTCTTAAAAACGATTTTGTGATAAATGCAAATAAAACTTAGGAAAGGGTGTGATTTTTTTTGGGGGGCTTGGGAAGTTGTTCGGGGTGGTTTTTGTATACAGGGGGGTTCCTTGACTTACGTGGGTTAGGTTTGGGAAAAATCTTTTTAATTTTTTTAAATTAACACATCAGCCGTCTCCCCCCCCAAAGGGCAGGGGGGGCCTGAAAGAGAAAAACTTTCCATCCTTATTACTCCAAACACTGGCTTGGCCGAAGGGTGCTTTACAATACAGTTTAAAACTGCAACATTAACACTTCAGAGTGGAAAACACTGTAAATTCCCCCTCTCCGGGGCTCAAATCCCGGGCCCGCCCCCTTTCCCCTTAAACCCCCTTTATAAAAAGTTACTTCTCCCCCCCTCACACTCCCAAAGCCCCGTCAGGGATTAAAAAAACCATTTGGGCCCCCATCACCTTTCCCATCAAAAACGCTTTATGCACGCTTTCGGGTCCAAACCCCTCTCACACCCAAAACCCCCTTTTCCCCCTCCCCCCAACCCTTTTTTCCCCGGCCGACTCCCACCCCCCCCTTCCCTCCACTACAGATTTTACAATCAGAGTAAATTTGTTTTTTTTCCCTTCCTTGCAAAGTCCAAACCACCCCCAACAACCCCCCCTAAACCCCTGGATTTAAAAGTTTTTTTTTAATCCCCCCAAAAAAAACCTTTTCCTAAATTTTCCAAATGTGAATTCTTTAATTATATTCACACCCCACATTGCTCTCAGACATGACAACTCCACTGCCTCCAGCCTTCCCCTCGCTGCCAAAATTATCATTATCTTTATACCCATACAAGAGTTTTGGTTTCAGCTAAATTTTCATCATTTCCCTCTTTTTCTCCATGGGAAAAGTTCTTTGTTTCCACATCCCCAAGTGCCCCACTCACCCTTTTCCCTCTCAATTCAAAGATTCACCTCAAACTTTCATAGGGCCCATCTCTGACACGTCCATCCTAAATATCTGAATACATTCACCTCCTCCTACTTTTCTCCCCCCAATCTGGGTATCCAATCTTTTGTCACCTAATCTTTTTGTTAAACCCCAAAAACCTTACCCCTTTCCGGGATTCACTTTTAAATTTTTTTTCATCTACATTTCCCCCCCAAATTCATTCCACCAACCCCCTGCAAAATTTTTCTTCAAAACTCCCAAAAAAAAACAGTGTTTAGCAAAAAGCAAATGTGACAAAAATTCCCCCCTTTGTGTTTTTAAATTTTTTATCTTTTAACTCCCACGCCTTGCCCAAACCCCCGCATTCATTTTCCCTTAAAAAACCCCATCTTAAATTTAAATTTAACAACTATGGTGACTTTACAATCCTTGTCTAAAGGCCCACTTTTTTTTTGGGGGAAAAATCTGCCTCCTTTCCTTCATACTCAAACCGGGCCCCACTATCCTTGGGAAAAAAACCCTTTAAGCTTTCAGTAACCTACCTCCTTTTAAAACCCTACACCGCAAATTGCCACATTGCCCTTTCCCCATCCCCCTTTCATATTTTCCTTTTCCAAATCCAAAAATGCCCCAGAAACCCTTTTTTTTAAACCCTTTTTCTAAAATTTTGTTTACCCATTTGTTTTCCCCGGGAAAAAAATTTGTCTACACACCCCCCACCTTTTTCCCAAAGCCTCCTTTTTTCTCTGTTTTTTCTACAAAGTTTCAGGCTTTTTACTTTCCCCCCTTTCCAGGACTCAAGTCTGGCTATATAAAAAGAACCGGGTTTTCCCCGAAACCCTTCACTAAATATTACCCTGCCCCACACTCCCAACACTAGTCCGGGCCCAAATTTCCATTCGGTTTAATTCCCCATTTTTCACTAGACGCCAATCCCCCCCCTCTCCCCTAACCCAAAAATCCTCCAGGGTTTTTGAGGAAAAACCCCCCCCCGCCTCCCCCGAAACCCAACAATTTTTTGGGAACCCTTTACCCCAAAAATTAAAACCCCCCCTGGCCCGCCTTTAAATTAAACCCCCCCCCCCCCCCGGGCGCAAATTTTTTAACCCCCCGCTTGGGCCCCGGTAGGGCCCCCTTCTCCCCTTTAAAACCACACCCCCTTGGGGTTTTGGACAAACCCCAAACCCCGCCCCGAACAACCCCCCAAAAAATCCCCCGACCACCCCTTTTCCCTTTTCCCAACGTTAAACCCTCCCATAAACTTGCTACCCCGTCAAACTAACTTTGAAACCCTTCCTTTTTCCAAAACCTCCCCCCCAGTTTAATTTTCCCCTCTAAAAAAAAATTTTTTACCCCACACCTTCCCCTATTTTACCAACTTTTTAACCCCCTTTTTTTTTTCCCCTCCTAATAAAAACCCCCAATTTTCCCTTTTGACCCCCATAACCATTCCTCCAAAAAAACCGGCCTCCTTTTGGGAAATTTTAACCCCAAAAAACCAACCCCCTTTCCCAAAAACCCCTAAAAAATTTTTAAATTCTTTTTAAAAATTTAAAAACAAATTTTCCCCCTTTTCCAAATTAGATTAACATTTTTGGGGCTCCAATTTTTCCCTGGGAAAAGGAAAATTATCCCTTTTTCAACCCCCCATCAATTCAAGATTAAATTAAAAACCTTCATAAATTGGTCGCTTGGGGGGAACGTAAAAATCCCAAATACCCCTTAAAACCATTTTTTCCTTTCCAAAAATTTCCTCCCCCCAAATTTGAACCCAATTTTTTCTTCATCTAAATATTTAAAATCCCCTCATCACCTTATTTTCTATTTTCATTTTCAACTTTCAATTTACACACCCAAACTCCCCACTAACCTTTGCAATTTTTTTTTAGAGCCCCCCATAAGCACATTTTCTCACAAAAAGTAACTGTGCAATTCCTTTTTGTTTTAATTCCCCATAATTTAATTCCACCTCTCTCCCGAAACACCCTAGCATTTACTTCTTTTACAACCCATCTATAAATACAGTGGACCCCCGGTTTACGATATTATTTCATTCCAGAAATATGTTCAGGTGCCAGTACTGACCGAATTTGTTCCCATAAGGAATATTGTGAATTAGATTAGTCCATTTCAGACCCCCAAACATACACATACAAACGCACTTACATAAATACACTTACATAATTGGTCGCATTGGGAGCTGATCGTAAACCGGGGGTCCACTGTACAGTGGACCCCCGGTTAACGATATTTTTTCACTCCAGAAGTATGTTCAGGTGCCAGTACTGACCGAATTTGTTCCCATAAGAAATATTGTGAAGTAGATTAGTCCATTTCAGACCCCCAAACATACACGTACAAACGCACTTACTTAAATACACTTACATAATTGGTCGCATTCGGAGGTAATCGTTATGCGGGGGTCCACTGTATATTAAACAACCATGGTGACATAACACATCCCTGTCTAAGACCTACTATTACCGGGAAGTATTCTCCCTCTCTTCTACACACCCTAACCTGAGCCTCACTATCCTCATAAAAACTCTTTACAGCATTTAGTAACTTACCACCTATTCCATATTGGACCCTCGAATTTAGTAGTGCCATTTCTGTATGCAAAACTATTTTTATTATCTATGAAATGTATTTTCTGTTAATATTTTTGGGTGTCTGGAATGGTTTAATTGGATTTACATTATTCCCTATGGGAAATATTAACAAAAAATACATTTTATAGATAATAAAAACAGTTTTGCATACAGAAAAGGCACGACTAAATTCGAGGGTCCACTATACTTGCAACATCTGCCACATTGCTCCTCTATCCACTCTATCATATGCCTTTTCTAAATCCATAAATGCAATAAAAACTTCCCCTATAATCATTTGTAAGTTGAAATACTGTAAGTTGAACCATTGTAAAGTTGAAATATTGTAAGTTAAACCATCGTAAAGTTGAAATATTGTAAGTTAAACCATCGTTAAGTTGAAATATTGTAAGTTAAACCATCGTTAAGTTGAAATATTGTAAATTAAACCATCGTAAAGTTGAAATATTGTAAGTTAAACCATCGTTAAGTTGAAATATTGTAAGTTAAACCATCGTAAAGTTGAAATTTAGTAAGTCGAACCATCGTAAAGTTGAAATTTAGTAAGTTAAACCATCGTAAAGTTGAAATATTGTAAGATGAATGATTGTGAAGTTGAAATATTGTAAGTGGTACCATCATAAGTCAAGGAGCGGATGTATAGCAAAGATATGGTCGGGTAATACTGCTAGTCGTAAGATAATATGTGTCTTAGCTATCACCCAGGTGTATATTACACTTGTATGAGTGTATGAAGTGAGACTGTCAGTGTATAGTACTACTGTGTTATACGAGTGTATTAAGTAAGACTTTTAGTGTACAGTACTACTATCTAGTGTACAGTTGTACTGTCAGTGTTGTACAAGTGTACTGTCAGTGTTGTACAAGTATATTGTCAGTGTTGTACAAGTGTATTGTCATTGTTGTACAAGTGTATTGTCAGTGTTGTACAAGTGTACTGTCATTGTTGTACAAGTGTATTGTCAGTGTTGTACAAGTGTATTGTCAGTGTTGTACAAGTGTACTGTCATTGTTGTACAAGTGTATTGTCAGTGTTGTACAAGTGTACTGTCATTGTTGTACAAGTAAATTGTCCAGTGTTGACAAGTCTATTGTCAGTGTTGTACAAGTGTATTGTCAGTTTGTACAAGTGTATTGTCAGTGTTGTACAAGTGTACTGTCATTGTTGTACAAGTGTACTGTCAGTGTTGTACAAGTGTACTGTCAGTGTTGTACAAGTATATTGTCAGTGTTGTACAAGTGTACTGTCATTGTTGTACAAGTGTACTGTCAGTGTTGTACAAGTGTACGTCATGTTGTACAATTTGTTTTTGTCAGTGTTGTACAAAGTGTACTGTCATTGTTGTACAAGTGTACTGTCAGTGTTGTACAGTTGTACTGTCAGTGTTGTACAATTGTACTGTCAGTGTTGTACAATTGTACTGTCAGTGTTGTACAAGTGTACTGTCAGTGTTGTACAAGTGTACTGTCATTGTTATACAAGTATATTGTCAGTGTTGTACAGTTGTACTGTCAGTGTTGTACAAGTGTACTGTCAATGTTGTACAATTGTACTCAATGTCAATAAATTCTTATTAAAACTACTGTATGTATGTTTGTCCTCAGTATACATAGTACAAGTATACATAGAAGTATACATAGCTAGTGTTAAGTATACCTAGCAGTATACATAGCTAGTGTTAAGTATACCTAGCAGTATACATAGCTAGTGTTGAGTATACCTAGCAGTATACATAGCTAGTGTTAAGTATACCTAGCAGTATACATAGCTAGTGTTAAGTATTCCTAGAAGTATACAAATGATCCAAACTGTCATTATCCAGCCCTGTCATCCAGGCTGTCATTATCCAGCCCTGTCATCCAAACTTCCATTATCCAGCCCTATCATCCATGCTGTCATTAACCAGCCCTATCATCCAGGCTGTCATTATCCAGCACTATCATCCATGCTGTCATTAACCAACCCTATCATCCAGGCTGTCATTATCCAGCCCTATCATCCAGGCTGTCATTATCCAGCCCTATCATCCAGGCTGTCATTATCCAGCCCTATCAATCCAGGCTGTCCATTATCCAGGCCCTGTCATCCAGGCTGTCATTATCCTGCCCTGTCATCCAGGCTGTCATTATCCAGCCCTATCATCCAGGCTGTCATTATCCAGCCCTATCATCCAGGCTGTCATTATCCAGCACTATCATCCATGCTGTCATTATCCAGCACTATCATCCAGGCTGTCATTATCCAGCCCTATCATCCAGGCTGTCATTATCCAGCCCTATCATCCAAACTGCCATTATCCAGCCCTATCATCCAGGCTGTCATTATCCAGCCCTATCATCCAAACTGCCATTATCCATGCTGTTATTATCCAGCCTTATCATCCAGGCTGTTATTATCCAGCCCTATCCATGCTGTCATTAACCAGCCCTATCATCCAGGCTGTTATTATCCAGCCCTATCATCCAGGCTGTCATTATCCAGCCCTATCATCCAAACTGCCATATCCAGCCTATCATCCAGGCGTTATGTATCAAGCCCCTATCATCCCAGTTGTCATTATCCAGTGCTATCATCCAGGCTGTCATTATCCAGCCCTATCATCCAGGCTGTCATTATCCAGCCCTATCATCCAGGCTGTCATTATCCAGCCCTATCATCCAGGCTGTCATTATCCAGCCCTATCATCCTGACTGTTGTTGTCCAGCCCTATCATCCAGGCTGTCATTATCCAGCCCTATCATCCAGGCTGTCATTATCCAGCCCTATCATCCTGACTGTTGTCCAGCCCTGTCATCCAGGCTGTCCTTATCCAGTCCTGTCATCCAAGTTGTCATTATCCTGGCCTGTCATCTAGTCTCTCATCCAGCCCTGTCATCCAGGCTGTCGTTATTTAGCCTGTCATCCAACCAGTCATCTAAACTGTCATTATCCAGCCCTGTCATTCCAGCTGTCATTATGCAGCCTGTCATCCAAGCTGTCTTTATCCAGTTCTGTCATCCAAGCTGTCATTATCCAACCCTGTTATGCAGGCTGTCATTATCCAGCCCTGTCATCCAGGCTGTCATTATCCAGAACTATCATCCTGACTGGTATTATCCAACCTGTTATCCTGGCTCTCATTATCCAGCCCTGTCATTCAGGCTGTCATTATCCAGCACTGTCATTCAGACTGTCATTATCCAGCTCTGTCATAGTGGCTGTCATTATCCAACTCTGTCATAGTGGCTGTAATTATCAGGCTGTCATTACCCAGCCTATAATCCAGGCTGTCATTATCCAGCCCTGTCATGGTGGATGTCATTATCAGTCTCATTCAGGCTGTCATTATCCAGTCTGTCATTCAGGCTGTCATTATCCAGCCTATAATCCAGGCTGTCATTATCCAGCCCTGTCATCCAAGGTGTCATTATCCAGCCTTGTCATCCTGGCAGTCATTATCCAGCCTTCATCCTGTGTATCATCCAGCCTTCATCCTGTGTATCATCCAGCCCTGTCATGGTGGTTGTCATTATCCAGGCTGTCATTATCCAGCCTATAATCCATGCTGTCATTATCCAGCCCTGTCATCCTAGGTGTCATTATCCATCCCTGTCAACCTGGGTATCATTATCCAGCCTCCTCATCCAGGCTTTCATTATCCAGGATGCCATTATCCTATCCATCAACCCACCAAATACAACCCACCACCTTCACCAACCCACCCTCTATAATCCACCACCTTCACCAACAACCCACCACCTTCACTAACCCACCATCACAGGTCCTGAGCTGCTTTGTGGATTAGTGTGGATTTTTACAAAGCCATGGCTTGCTTCTGCAGTGTTTTAAAATCTGAGGTTAGAGTGTTGAAGGAGGAGGTCCTACTTCTCCAGGAGGAAATTAGGAAGCTGAAGGTTCACCTCGATGGGTTTGGGAGTGAGTGTGAGGTGGCTGGAGTGGTTGAGGGGAATGAGGCTACCAGCAGTGAGGTGCAGTATGTCACTCTCTCGAGGAGGCTGAAGGTGGTGAGGATGAAAAGGCTACCAGCAGTGAGGTGCAGTCCAGCACCTGCTACCAGTGGCTAGTGGTTCCCAATAAGGGAAGGAGCATCAAAAATAAGGAAAGTTATGAGAGAAAGATTTTATAGGTAAGAAAATGCGCGGCTGCGCGGCTGGGGGAGAAGTGTACTTAGTGACAGTGAAGGTAAAGTACTATCTTCCTTCCCCTGCTAATAGAGGTAAGTGAATTTTTGTGGTTGGTGAATCACAGGTAAGTTATATAGATCATGCTTTCTGTAATATGAATAAGGTGAGAGAGAGTGTGTGCTTCCCTGGAGCTGGTGTTAGTGACATAGTCACCAAGTTGGATAATATCATGTCAAGTAATGGAAACACACCCATTATCTGTTTCAGTGTTGGTGGAAATGTTATTGGGAAGGGTAGGAGAGAAGAGCTGCTAGATAAGTACAGGACAGCTATAGATTTAATTAGGTCTAAGGGAGGGGTCCCAATCATATGTAGCATCTTGCCTAGAAGGAGTGGACAATGAATGGTTGTCTAGGGCAATTGGCGTAAATTGCTGGCTAGACAGATACTGCAAGGAACTTGCAATCCCATTCATTGACAACTGGGACAACTTTTATGGCAAACATAATACGTATGCAAGGGATGGGGTACATGTTTCTGGGGCAGGGGTGGCACCACTTACCAACTCGATCGAAAGGGCCATTGCTGAAATGTCTAAGACTTTAAACTGATAGAGGATAGAGGTATGGGTGTGTGGGAAACAGTCAGGTTGCAACACTAGGGTTGAAAACAGGAAAAGTTTAAACGACATTAATTATACAATTACAAATAATAACTGGATCAGGTCAGCAAACAAAGGGGGACAGCAGAGGGCAGCAAGGGACTAGCTCCCTTAAGGTTTACTATACTAATAGCAGGAGTTTAAGAAATAAGATAGATGAGCTAAGATTAATTGCAAGTGCAGGAAGCATAGATATTATTGGTGTAACAGAGACTTGGCCCAATCTGAGAGATAGGGAAATGCCATCTGAATGTCATACAAGGGTATAAATTATTCCACACTGATAGGGTCAACAGGAAGGGTGGTGGAGTAGCGATGTATGTCAGAGACAATTTAAATTGTTGTGTTAGACAAGATATAAAATTAGAAGCATCAGCCACTGAATCTGTTTGGTTACAGCTTCTAGAAGGCCGTGAAAAACTAATCTTGGGTGTGATTTACAGGGCCCCAAACCTTGATAGGGAGTACAGTAAACTTATATTCGTAAGGCATCTACATAAGAAAATGTGCTAATGGGAGATTTTAACTTTAGACAAATTGACTGGAGCAATTTGACAGGAAATTTAGTCAAGTGACTTTCTTGATACAATTCAGGATTGTTTTTAAAATAGTTTGTAACAGAACCAACTAGAAGAAATAACCTGCTGGACTTGGTTCTTGCCAGCAAGGAATTGCTAATTAATAATCTTGAGGTTAATGATGACTTGGAGAAAGTGATCACAAATCACTCAGTTTTAATATATCATGGAATTCCCCTAATAATGACAAGTCTGTCCCTGACTTCTTCTTGACTGATTTCATAGGACTGAGAAATTACCTGGGTGGGCTGAACTGGAATGACCTGACTTTGGGTCAGGTAGGTGGTGATGGTTGCCAATATTACGTTTTCGAGAGCATAGTTCTAGCTTCTCAGACAACTTATGTTCCAAATAGGGAAATCAGATTAAGCAAAAATGATCCTAAATGGATAAACAATAGATTAAAACATCTCACTGGTCAAAAAGAGAGGGCAGGTGAAAATGGTAATGAATATGATATTGTGTATATGGACTTCAGTAAGGCTTTTGATAGAGTTCCACATCAGAGACTATTGAGGAAAATTAAGGCACACAGAATAGGAGAAAATTTTTGCTGGATAGAGGCATGGTTTTGCAATTCAAAGTTTATTCTCTATAAAGATTACAATGTTGAATTTACAGAATTTGGTTGTTGTGTGGTTTACATGTAGTTAAAAATATTACAGAGTGTAACCACTAGAACGCCTAGCATGGCTAGGTATTACAGAGTGTACCACTAGAACACATACATGGCTAGTATTACAGAGTGTACCACTAGAACGCCTAGCATGGCTAGGCATTCGGGCAGACTTGTTTTAATTCTTATTTTAAAAATATTCCAAATTATGAGGTATGTTGGTATTATGGCTAATGACTAAATACTAGTTTGTGAGTTTAGCAATGTGAATGCTTTTTTGTTTTGGCACAGTACATATTTCAGTATTTGGAGTATCATAGGATTCATTATTTTAAGATTGAGATTAATATTTCTGGTTTATGGTCATAATGGTTGAAATGAGTGTAAGAGTGAACCACCAGGTGGTATTCTGTGTAATTAGTTGATGGGGTTTTATCAGGGAGAGATAAGATGTTTTTTCTAATGGTAGTTTGAAGGTGATGATGTGTCCTGCAGTTCTAGAGTTCTCAGGTAGGGTGTTTCCAGATTTTAGGGCCTTTGACATACATTGAATATTTGTAAAGGTTTAGTCGGAATGAAAGGGAATGTCGTAGAGATGTTTGTGGTCTGGTGTTTATGCCTGTGGGTTCTGTCACAACTATCAAGAAAGCTTTTAGGTCAATGTTGAATATTGGAGTTTAAGGTCCTGTAGATGTAGATTGCACAGAGTAAGTGTGGATGTACTTGAACAGGGAGTATAGTTTTATCTACGAAGAGTGGGGGGGGGGGTGTTTGCCAGGGATGGGATCTAGTGATTATTCTACTGCAGCTTTTTGTTGGGTTATTATTGGCTTTAGGTGTGTTGCTGCAGTTGATCCCCAACACAGATAGCATAGGTGAGGTATGAAAAATAAGTGATGGTATAGTGTGAGAAGGGCTTTTGCGGCACGTATGTAATCGTATCTTGGAGAGGATTCCCAACTGTTTTGGAAACTTTTTTGGTTATGTTTTGGATATGGGTGCTGAAATTCAGGTTGTTGTTCAAGGTATAGGCCTAGGAATTTTGCCCTCATTATGTTCTGGGTAATTAGAGTTTTGTCGATCGTAATGTTAATTTTGTGGCATCTCCTGCTCTGCTATACCAAACATAATATAGTAGGTTTTGTCAGTGTTAACGTAAGTTATTGGCTTGTCATCCAGTCGATATTTTGATCACTCCTCGTAACAATGGTGTTGGAGGTGGCAAGACTAGGGTGAGAGATGACATAAGTCTGTCATCAGCACAGAGAAGGGTTTCAGGTGTTAGGGATACATTTGGAAGTCATTGATGTATAGAGTAAGAGCAGGGACCAAGGACACTACCTCCCTGCGGAACTCCAGTATCAAGTGCTCTGTGTTGCCGTGCGTGTCTTAATGGTGACGTACTGATTACCTATTAGTAATGTAAGAATTTGAAATAAAGCAACGCATGGCCTCTTATAACGTAGTGGTCAAGTTTTGGAGTAGGATTATCGTGGTTTACTGTGTCTAAAGCTTCTTAGGTCAATAAAAATTCCTATGGATATTCCTTATTTTCCAATGCTGTGTAAAGCAATCTAGCATTTTTATGATTGCATCATTAGTGCTTTTATTTTTCCTTCCTAAATCCAAACTGGCAGGGGTTGAGTATGTTTTGTGCTTTTATAAATGAATATAGTCCTCCTGTGCTCCAGTATTCTCAAAAGATTTTGGATAGCAATGGTAAAGTTTGATATTGGCCTATAGTTTTTTAGGTCTGTAGGGGTCCACCAACCTTATGTATTGGTGTAACCTTTGCCATCTTAGATAGTTCGGAAGGTGCTAGTTTCTAGTGCCTTTAAAAAGTAATGAAATAGCATGCGAAAGGGATATGGGCCACTCGCTTGTACAGTAATGGTGGGACATTTAGAACAGATTCCCTGAGGTGTTTTTAAGTGATTTATAATCTCGTGCTTTCTCGAGGGCTCAGTGGTGTCAGATAGAAGGATTTGGGAAATTCCCATCTATGTAGTCCCCAGCATGGCATTAGTATGTGGGATTTTATTTGGGGGCGAGAATTAGATTCCCTATGGTTGAGAAGAAGTCGTTTATTCTTGTTAGCTGTGGTCAGTGGGATGTAAGTCGGTGTTTCATTAGGTTAATTAGGACAATGATTCTTGTTTTTTTCAGTTTGTGGGTCCCTAGAATCTGAGGAGTTTTCAGTTTTTTATACCTCCCTTGTTGTCGGAATCTACTGAGTAGTATAGTTGTTTTGGCTTTCTTTATTACTTTGTAGGAACTATGAATATGTTTAAGAATATCTTTGTGTATTAATAAGCCCTGTCTTATATTGCTTTTCATATTGGTGTTTCTGTCAATGGATTTCAGAATGGGGCTGCTTAAGCCATGGGCAACCAGCCGTTTGTTTGTGATCTTTTCGTTTTTATAGGAAATGGTTTGTGTATACATGGAGTTTACCTGGAGAGAGTCCCGGGGGTCAACGCCCCCGCAGCCCCGGTCTGTGACCAGGCCTCCTGGTGGGATCAGAGCCGATCAACCAGGCTGTTGCTTGCTGGCTGCACAGCAAACCAACGTACGAGCCAACAGCCCGCTGGGTCAGGAACCGTCTTTAGGTGCTTGTCCAGTGCGAGCTTGAGACTGCCAGGGGTCTGTTGTAATCCCCATTTAAGGTGATGCCTGGAGGCAGTTGAACAGTCTCGGCCCCTGACACTTATTGTATGGTCTCTTACGTGCCTAGTGACACCCCTGCTTTGTCATTGGGGGGATGGTGCATCGTCTGCCAAGTCTTTTGCTTTCGTATGAGTGATTTTCGTGTGCAAGTTCGGTACTAGTCCCCTCTAGGATTTTCCAGGTGTATATAACATGTATCTCTCCCACCTGCGTTCCAGGGAAATACAGGTTCAGGAACCTCAAGCGCTCCCAGTATGAGGTGTTTTACTCCGTATGCACGCCGTGAAGGTTCTCTACATTTTTCTAGGTCAAGCAATTCACCGCCTTGAAAGGTGCTGTTAGTGTGCAGCAATATTCCCAGCCTAGATAGAACTAGTGACCCAGAAAGATGTCAACAGGGTCATTGGCCTCCCTAGTTTAGAAGGTTCTCAATTATCCCCATCCCGTCATTTTTCTAGCAGAATGCGATTGATACAATGATGCAATGTCTAAGGTAATTGTTAAGAAAAATGTCTTCCCAGTCATCAATGACCTTGGCCTTGGAATTTCTGTGGCCAGTCAACAATCTCTAGGTCTGTGTGAACTTCCTTATTGAAGGCCTCGTCATGGAGTCTAAATGAACTTTGTTGTATTAAAGTGGGGGTTTACTAATGTTTGTCAGGAGGAAGGTAGGGTAGTGGTCTGTAGTGCTATCTGTGATTATCCCTGATTTAAGGGGGGCTAGTATATTGGTCCATATGTGGTCCTATTATGGTTGCACTTGTCTCAGTGAGCCGGGTTTGGGTTTTTAGTTATTTTTTGGTATGAGAAGTGTGTTGTTCATATTGTTGATGAAATCATTACAGGCTGATCATCTAGTAAGCCAAGGTTGATGTTGAAGCTCCAGCTAAGAGAAGGTGGTGTTTTATTCATTTGTCTGTTTGTTATTAGTGACTTTAATTTCTCACTGAAATTTGGGATTTTGTGTGAGGTATCCGGTAAATGGCACCGATTGTTATAGATGTCTTAAGGTTTTTACAGTAAAATTAGCAAAAATGTATTCCCCATTTTCATCACTAAAGCAAGTGGTGCTAATACAAGATAATTGGTTAGAGTAATAGATTGCAATACCACCCCCCAACTTGGTATGGTCTGCAGTTGTGAATTTTCTGTGTATCCTGGTAGAGGGGAGAAAAATCTGTTGTGTCCCCGCTTAAGCCAGGTCTCAGTAAGAATAATGCAGGAGAAGGGTGTCTTTAGTGACACATAGGCAGCAGAGAGTTTGCATAAATGGGGAAAACAAGTGGGGAGGCATTATGAGTGGTGTTTTCCCCAGGATCAGGTTTGGCCCCTGTTCACAGTCCCACTAAACGACATAGATGAGGGAAAAATATAGCAATATCACCAAGTCTGCGATAACACCAAAATAGCCCGATGAAAATTTAAATTTTGACGAGGACATTAGAGCACTTCAGGGAAAATTTAGACTGATGCAGTGGTTGGAGAAGTGACAGAAGTAGTTTAATATAAAACCAATGCAAAGTTTTAAATGTTGGACAGGAAAAAAAACCATGCCACATATAAACTAAATAATGTAGATCTTAATATTAGTGTTTGTGAAAAGGATTTGGGAGTTCTGGTTAGCAGTAAAATAAAACCAAGAGAATAGTGCATAAGTGTTCGCAATAAAAACGAACAAATCCTTGGCTTCAAACCAACCACGGGCGGTGATAGAACCCGCGATCAGAGAGTCTCAAAACTCCAGTTTTGAGACAATCTGATCGCGGGTTCTATCCCCACCCGTGGTATGGTTTGTTTGCAACTGTGTCATTACGATTTCGTGAGTCCTTGGCTTCATATCCAGAAGCATAAAAAAATAGGAGTCCCCCAGGTTGTTCTTTAACTCTACATATCCTTGGTTAGTCCTCATCTAGATTATGCTGCACAGTTTTGGTCACCGTATACAGAATGGATAAAAAGCTCTGGACCCCTGGAAACCCCTTGTACCTCCCTTTAAACTGTAAATAC
>NC_069496.1:16140495-16161538 GCF_026875155.1 Cherax quadricarinatus
ACTAACTTTTGCCTGGACTAACTCCTGACTAACTCTACCTAACTCGGGCTGCAAACCTCTCTGACTAACTCTCTGACAAAACTCACTAAAATTTTTCCTACAAACCTCTAACTAACTCTACGTCATTTACACTAACTCTGCGACTAACTCTACTGACTAACTCTACTGACTAACTCTGCTGACTAACTCTGCTAACTAACTCTACTGACTAACTCTGCTGACTAACTCTGCTGACTAACTCTATTAACTCTACTAACTCTACAACTGCTGACTACCACATCTGCTGACTAACTCTACTGACTAACTCTACTAACTCTACTGACTAACTCTGCTGACTAACTCTGCTGACTCTACTGACTAACTCTGCTGACTAACTCTACTGACTAACTCTACTGACTAACTCTACTGACTAACTCTACTGACTAACTCTGACTAACTCTACTGACTAACTCTGCTGACTAACTCTACTGACTAACTCTACTGACTAACTCTACTGACTAACTCTGCTGACTAACTCTACTAGCTCTGCTGACTAACTCTACTAACTCTGCTGACTAACTCTACTGACTATGCTGACTAACTCTACTGACTAACTCTACTGACTAACTCTACTGACTAACTCTACTAACTCTGCTGACTAACTCTGCTGACTAACTCTGCTGACTAACTCTGCTAACTCTGCTGACTAACTCTACTAACTCTGCTGACTAACTCTACTGACTATGCTGACTAACTCTACTAACTCTACTGACTAACTCTGCTGACTAACTCTGCTGACTAACTCTACTAACTCTGCTGACTAACTCTACTGACTATGCTGACTAACTCTACTGACTAACTCTACTGACTAACTCTGCTGACTAACTCTACTGACTAACTCTACTGACTAACTCTGCTGACTAACTCTACTGACTAACTCTGCTACATCATCATCATTATTATAGTGATGGAGTCCCTGCCTCTGAGACGTAATAAGATCTCACCTAAGGACAGAGAGAGACAGGTTCCTAGTGCCTGGATCAGGAGTCCTTCACTAGAATTAGGACCCACATCTCTGCTGGAAGGACCCAGTATTACACCTTTGCTAACCACCAGAGGCATATTATCACAGGGGTGCGCTAAACCCCTAGGGATTATTCATCACCTGTGGGGGGGAGGGGTGTGGAAGGTATTTAGGTTCAATTTAGAGAACTGAACCACAGATCCAATTCCCTAGATCAAGAGCCCCTCACCAGCGTCAGGACAGTCCCTCGAGGGGCCAGGGGTATAAAAAGCAACCTTGATTTATCAAGAAATATCAACAATATTTTGAGAGTACAAGTCACTGAATAAACGCATGAATTATATATAAAGTCGATAAAACAACATAGAATGAGCTAATGAGTACAAAGGCACTGTGCTAATGTGCAGTCACCGTAGTGTACATCTGTTACGGGGAGTTATTATGTTACCATTAGTTAATATTAATACTGATATCAGTATTACTAAAAATAACTACACTGAAATGATTAGTTAAACGTTCCCTCAGTAAGTCTCCTTTGTTAAGTATGTATGAGTCAGCCTTGACGGGCAACAAAGCTATCTTAAGTCTACAAAATTGGTATTGGGTAACTGTGGTATGAGGCCTCTGGTAAGTCTTACCATATGGAGATTGAGTCTTGGATTACTACTGCAGGCGGAGTTGATATCTCCAGTGGGTTATGACGCTCTTGGTAATCTTCTGTCTCCTCAGGCTTTATTAATCTGAAATGTTGGTTGCTTTGTCTGTTTTTCGATATTGATATAAGTAATATTGCACTGGGTGTCTGCTCTTGGGCGCTGCGGTTGTCTGCTCTGGACTTCTATGGTTTTGTTTATGTCTTCGGGTTCCAGTATTGTTAGTGCCAACACAAAGTTCTTACAAGTCTTGTTTGATAGGCTTTCAACTATGGCACTCGGCACTGGAGAGCCAAAGAGAAGAGCAGCAGCAACAGCAGACACACATCCAACTACCATCAAGGTCTGCGTCCAACTGTCTGCTCATGGCTGCCGTGGCAGCAGGTGGAGACCACCCCACTCCCGACCTAATTCTGCTCCCCCGACCCTCCCTCTCCTCTCCGCTTTCTGAGGCTCTCTCTCCTCCACCATCTTACACCGGTCACTACCCTCATTACTCCTCCAGCGTACCATCAAACACAAAAGCAAAAACAGTGTTATAATACAAAGTAGAGTAAGTGCACGATCACTGCCCCTGATCTCAAATACCGGTACCGAAAGCTGGTAGAAAGCTGCAGTCGGGTCGCCGTGTATCCGTATTGCTGACCCACATACCTACCCGTCCACCGATCCTTTTCTCCACCACAACTAAGATTACCTGCTTATCTGGCAAGCTATTTTATTCTTGCAGAATGGGGTTGTTGACACTAGTTACACTTCAGTGTGAAAGGATGTAAAGTGGGGGTAATGAAAGTGGGATTCACTATTATTCCAGGAGACGTGAATCTTGCCAGCTGCTGATTATACCAGGAAATAGCCTTCAGAGTTCCTCCATATACCCATTTTGTCTGCGTCAGTCTGTACTACTTCCAGCGTACGAGTCTGTTCGTGTCAACAGAGTACATTGTACCCTCATCACAGAAGGTACTCTTGCTTCCGCATTATCGACACGGAAACTGGTTTCATGGGACGTTAAACCGCAAATAATCAGTGAAATTTTTAGCACACACCACAATGGTCGTCACAACAACCATTTAACAACACAAACAAATCAAAAAAACACATTTGTACTACCATATACACCAGCCTACCTGCCCCTTCCATCTGCATTTCACCCATAGACTCGTTAAAAATACTGTGCAATGCCAGCCTACGGTGATGCAGGATTTGATGCAGGATTTAGGGCAACAACAGGTCAAAGTCTGACCATATTAAATCGGGTTTCGGGTCTACCGTTACCCGCAAGAACCAGATGGAGAGGGGACCTTCCAGGTCGAGCTGGACCTCAATGGATGGTCGAGAGGTTCTTAATGTAGTGATCAGGAACTTTTTGATGATTATAATCATTTAGAGCCTATTAAAGACGCACAGGATAATAGCTAATTAGACTGACATCAAAGTAATCTTTATGAGACGAATATAATGTAAATAAAGAGAATATGACAATAACGATGGAGAGGCTAAGGAATAGATAAAATAGTGATGATATGATGATAGATAATGGTATCATGATGATAGATAATGGTATCATGATGATAGATACAAGGATATCATGATAGATACGAGAATAACAAGATAACAGAGGTGTTCTGAACAGGTCACATACACTGACGACACTGTAACAGAGAACCAAAGGTGACAAAATAAACTGATAAAATAACACTTGCTTTGATAACAATAACAGATTAGACATGAAGATAACATGTACAGAAATTCACACTAATTTTGAAATTCACTTAGAGATGCTGAAGAAATCCTCATGTCAACACATTTCGCTTCTGAGATGACTGAAATGACGAGTTACTTGTGAACTAAATAGAAATTAATTTTAAAACGGTCAAAACTAATAAAAAAAATTAAGAGTATCGAATCTCAAAAACGTAAATAGAGAAATGTGATAAATTAGTTAAAGGGGTTGACAGTCTATCTACTGGACGATTGTCTTTCAGATTCAGACACGGATATTGATTACCTCTCAGTGTATGTACACTGAGATATACACCTCTCAGTGTATGTACACTGAGATATACACCTCTCAGTGTATGTACACTGAGATATACACCTCTCAGTGTATGTACACTGAGATATACACCTCTCAGTGTATATACACTGAGATATACACCTCTCAGTGTATGTACACTGAGATATACACCTCTCAGTGTATGTACACTGAGATATACACCTCTCAGTGTATGTACACTGAGATATACACCTCTCACCAGTCCACTAACACCCAGGATGTGACCCACACCAGTCCACTAACACCCAGGATGTGACCCACACCAGTCCACTAACACCCAGGATGCCACCCCACACACCAGCTCCACTAACATCCAGGATGTGACCCACACCAGTCCACTAACACCCAGGATGCCACCCACACTAGTCCACTAACACCCAGGATGCCACCCACACTAGTCCACTAACACCCAGGATGCCACCCACACCAGTCCACTAACACCCAGGATGCCACCCACACCAGTCCACTAACACCCAGGATGCCACCCACACCAGTCCACTAACACCCAGGATGCCACCCACACCAGTCCACTAACACCCAGGATGCCACCCACACCAGTCCACTAACACCCAGGATGCCACCCACACCAGTCCACTAACACCCAGGATGCCACCCACACCAGTCCACTAACACCCAGGATGCCACCCACACCACTCCACTAACACCCAGGATGCCACCCACACCAGTCCACTAACACCCAGGATGCCACCCACACCACTCCACTAACACCCAGGATGCCACCCACACCAGTCCACTAACACCCAGGATGCCACCCACACCAGTCCACTAACACCCAGGTACCTACTTACCTACTTGCTAGGTGAACAACACAACAGATGTAAGGAAACACATAGAAATGTTTCCACCCCGCGGGAATCGAACCCGGGCCTCCGTGTGTGAAGCGAGAGCGTTGCCCACCAGGCCACCGGGGTGTCGTACAGAGAAGAGGAAACACCGTCATAAGAATCAGTAAATAGTAAGAAACACGAAGAATTGAGGCAGATGGTGTTAGAGAACCGCACTTGACCTACAGAGAAGGGAATGGGGTGAAGGAATTGAAGGAGTAGATGGAGGGGATGGAGGGGGAAGTATGCCAACCCGACCCTGTGACCTAAATCCCCCACCTGGTCTCCACTTCCCCAACCCCCCAGACAGTCAGATTTCTCTACCAGTTAGCCAGTCACTACCGTCCTACATTCTCCTGTCTTCACTAACCTATATTGCTCACCTATGTACCGAATATTTAACATTACCACACTATGTACCACAATATTTAACATTACCACACTATGTACCACAATATTTAACATTACCACACTATGTACCACAATATTTAACATTACCACACTATGTACCACAATATTTAACATTACCACACTATGTACCACAATATTTAACATTACCACACTATGTACCACAATATTTAACATTACCACACTATGTACCACAATATTTAACATTACCACACTATGTACCACAATATTTAACATTACCACACTATGTACCACAATATTTAACATTACCACACTATGTACCACAATATTTAACATTACCACACTATGTATCACAATATTTAACATTACCACACTATGTACCACAATATTTAACATTACCACACTATGTACCACAATATTTAACATTACCACACTATGTACCACAATATTTAACATTACCACACTATGTACCACAATATTTAACATTACCACACTATGTACCACAATATTTAACATTACCACACTATGTACCACAATATTTAACATTACCACACTATGTACCACAATATTTAACATTACCACACTATGTACCACAATATTTAACATTACCACACTATGTACCACAATATTTAACATTACCACACTATGTACCACAATATTTAACATTACCACACTATGTACCACAATATTTAACATTATATATGCTTTACACGTATTTACGAAGGGACATATATATTCCAAATGTTTACTCTGGGATAAATTCCAGTTGGTACATTGTTTTTTGGTGATTGTGAATATCCGGAGTGAGAAATATTGATGACTGACGCGGGTCTAACAGAGGTGACTGTCAATGTTAACTGTTGACTTGTTAGTGAGATAGTGGACTAGTTTGTGTTACACCACTAATCTGTGTGTCAACACCACTAATCTGTGTGTCAACACCACTAATCTGTGTGTCAACACCACTAATATGTGTGTCAACACCACTAATCTGTGTGTCAACACCACTAATCTGTGTCAACACCACTAATCTGTGTGTCAACACCACTAATCTGTGTGTCAACACCACTAATCTGTGTGTCAACACCACTTATCTGTGTGTCAACACCACTAATCTGTGTGCCAACACCACTAATCTGTGTGTCAGCACCACTAATCTGTGTGTCAACACCACTAATCTGTGTGTCAACACCACCAGTCTGTGTGTCAACACCACTAATCTGTGTGCCAACACCACTAATCTGTGTGTCAACACCACTAATCTGTGTGCCAACACCACTAATCTGTGTGTCAACACCACTAATCTGTGTGCCAACACCACTAATCTGTGTGTCAGCACCACTAATCTGTGTGTCAACACCACTAATCTGTGTGTCAACACCACCAGTCTGTGTCAACACCACCAGTCTGTGTGTCAACACCACTAATCTGTGTGTCAACACCACTAATGTGTGACAACACCACTAATCTGTGTGTCAACACCACCAGTCTGTGTGTCAACACCACCAGTCTGTGTCAACACCACCAGTCTGTGTCAACACCACCAGTCTGTGTGTCAACACCACCAGTCTGTGTGTCAAACACAACTGTCACACCGTTCTGGTGTCAACACCACCAGTCTGTGTCAACACCACCAATCTGTGTGTCAACACCACTAATCTGTGTGTCAACACCACCAGTCTGTGTGTCAACACCACCAGTCTGTGTGTCAACACCACCAGTCTGTGTGTCAACACAACCAGTCTGTGTGTTAACACCACAAGTCTGTGTGTCAACACCACCAGTCTGTGTGTCAACACCACCAGTCTGTGTGTTAACACCACCAGTCTGTGTGTCAACACAACCAGTCTGTGTGTTAACACCACAAGTCTGTGTGTCAACACCACCAGTCTGTGTGTCAACACCACAAGTCTGTGTGTCAACACCACCAGCCTGTGTGTCAACACCACCAGTCTGTGTGTCAACACTACCAGTCTGTGTGTCAACACCACCAGTCTGTGTGTCAACACCACCAGTCTGTGTGTCAACACCACCAGTCTGTGTGTCAACACCACCAGTCTGTGTCCACTAGAATATATTAAACAGAGCCTAACTAATGCCTCCCATATACAAGTATAAACATCAACGTAATTTATTACATTTAACAGTTTTGTGCTAAGTAATTAAAGAATATATTGCATATTGCAAAAAAAAAGGAATAATTTAACAGACAAAATCTATCAACACAGAATGAATGATAATTCTGGGTAAGTCTGTGTCTGTTGGCGCAAGACTTGTACAGGGTGTTTCAAATTGATGAACACAATCTCAAAGCAAACTGCTTTCAAATTGGGTCCTTTATATTGAAACACCCTGTAATTACCCTGTATTACTCTGTTGCACAAATGTCTTACTTATCTTGTCGGTTTTCGAAACCATTCACATCGTAGAGACCAGATTGAAGACAGGTCGACCAGGTATACCTGGAGAGGGTTTCGGGAGTGAACGCCCCCTCGGCCGGGTCTGTGATCAGGCCTCCTGGTGTTACCAGTGGGTTTGTCGATACTAAATCATACACAAACCATACCACGGGCGGGGATAGAACCCGCGATCAGAGTCTCTGACCGCGGGTTCTATCCCCACCCGTGGTATGGTTTGTTTGCAATCGTGTCATTACGATTGCGTATGTACTTACAGAGGCTTAAGACGGGTCCGCCACGAACAAAGGGAACGGGTGGTTGCGGGTCCTGGCCAGGTTTTCACTCGGGTTCAACGCACCGGAACTGTCTTGGCACGCACTGGCACGCACTTTTTTTCTTTCTCTCTCTCTCTCTCTCTCTCTCTCTCTCTCTGTGTCTGTCTCGCAGTCTCAACTCTCTCCCTCCACACACACGATCATGAAGCGACGAGGGAAGAGGCGAGGCTAGGAGCTATGACTCGACCCCTGCAACCACAACTATGTGAGTACACACACACACACACACAGCTTCCGATGTAGCTGAGGCGTTCTATACATAGCATAAATATTAATTAGTTAGCACTATGTTCCTGGCTTAGTCAACACAACACGTTCCTGGCTTAGTTAGCACTATGTTCCTGGCTTAGTCAACACTACACGTTCCTGGCTTAGTTAGCACTATGTTCCTGGCTTAGTCAACACTACACGTTCCTGGGTTAGTTAGCACTATGTTCCCCTGGCTTAGTCAACACTACACGTTCCTGGCTTAGTTAGCACTATGTTCCTGGCTTAGTCCCAACACAACACGTTCCTGGCTAAGTTAGCACTATGTTCCTGCTTTGTCAACACTACCGTTTTCCCGGCTTAGTTAGCACTATGTTCCCGGCTTAGTCAACACTACACGTTCCTGGCTTAGTTAGCACTATGTTCCTGGCTTAGTCAACACTACACGTTCCTGGCTTAGTTAGCAATATGTTCCTGGCTTAGTCAACACTACACGTTTTCCCGGCTTAGTTAGCACTATGTTCCTTGGCTTAGTCCACACTACACCGTTCTGGCTTAGTTAGCACTATGTTCCTGGCTTAGTCAAAACTACACGTTCCTGGCTTAGTTAGCACTATGTTCCTGGCTTAGTCAACACTACACGTTCCTGGCTTAGTTAGCACTATGTTCCTGGCTTAGTCAACACAACACGTTCCTGGCTTAGTTAGCACTATGTTCCTGGCTTAGTCAACACTACACGTTCCTGGCTTAGTTAGCACATGTTCCTGGCTTAGCAACACTACACGTTCCTGGCTTAGTTAGCACTATGTTCCTGGCTTAGTCAACACTACACGTTCCTGGCTTAGTTAGCACTATGTTCCTGGCTTAGTCAACACTACACGTTCCTGGCTTAGTTAGCACTATGTTCCTGGCTTAGTCAACACAACACGTTCCTGGCTTAGTTAGCACTATGTTCCTGGCTTAGTCAACACTACACGTTCCTGGCTTAGTTAGCACTATGTTCCTGGCTTAGTCCAACACTACACGTTCCTGGCTTAGGGTTTGCACTATGTTCCTGGCTTATCAACACAACACGTTCCTGGCTTAGTTAGCACTATGTTCCTGGCTTAGTCAACACTACACGTTCCTGGCTTAGTTAGCACTATGTTCCTGGCTTAGTCAACACAACACGTTCCTGGCTTAGTTAGCACTATGTTCCCGGGTTAGTCAACAACTACACGTTTCCCGGCTTAGTTAGCACTATGTTCCTGGCTTTAGTCAACACAACACGTTCCTGGCTTAGTTAGCACTATGTTCCTGGCTTAGTCAACACAACACGTTCCTGGCTTAGTTAGCACTATGTTCCTGGCTTAGTCAACACAAAAACCCTTCCTGGCTTAGTTAGCACTTTTGTTCCTGGCTTAGTCAAAAACAACACGTTCCGGCTTAGTTAGCACTATGTTCCTGGCTTAGTCAACACTACACGTTCCTGGCTTAGCACTATGTTCCTGGCTTAGTCAACACAA
Source organism: Cherax quadricarinatus (assembly GCF_026875155.1). Lineage (NCBI taxonomy): Eukaryota > Metazoa > Arthropoda > Malacostraca > Decapoda > Parastacidae > Cherax > Cherax quadricarinatus. The sequence goes on from NC_069496.1 coordinate 16,149,871, forward strand.
CACGTTCCTGGCTTAGTTAGCACTATGTTCCTGGCTTAGTCAACACTACACGTTCCGCTTAGTTAGCACTATGTTTTCCTGGCTTAGTCAACCACAACACGTTCCTGGCTTAGTTGCACTATGTTTTCCCGGCTTAGTCAACACAACACGTTCCTGGGGTTAGTTACACTATGTTCCTGGCTTAGCAAAACAACACGTTCCTGGCTTAGTTAGCACTATGTTCCTGGCTTAGTCAACACAACACGTTCCTGGCTTAGTTAGCACTATGTTCCTGGCTTAGTCAACACTACACGTTCCTGGCTTAGTTAGCACTATGTTCCTGGCTTAGTCAAACAACACGTTTTCCCGGCTTTGTTAGCACTATTTCCTGGCTTAGTCAACATACAAAGCTCCTGGCTTAGTTAGCACTATGTTCCTGGCTTAGTCAACACAACACGTTCCTGGCTTAGTTAGCACTATGTTCCTGGCTTAGTCAACACTACACGCTCCTGGCTTAGTTAGCACTATGTTCCTGGCTTAGTCAACACAACACGTTGAAAAACCATTCCTCACATCTGTCAGACACTGCAACATTACGGGATCTTGATACAAAGACTTTAACACCTGTCCAACCTTTGGACGAAGACATACTCACACTAGTGGCAGGTCCCACTGTGACTCCGCCTCCTGCTTCCACGACATACTCACACTAGTGGTAGGTCCTACTGTGATCCCCCCGCCTCCTGCTTCCACGACACTTCTCAACACTAGTGGCAGGTCCTACTGTGATCCCCCCGCCTCCTGCTTCCACGACATACTCACACTAGTGGCAGGTCCTACTGTGATCCCCCCGCCTCCTGCTTCCACGACATACTCACACTAGTGGTAGGTCCTACTGTGATCCCCCCGCCTCCTGCTTCCACGACATACTCACACTAGTGGCAGGTCCCACTGTGATCCCCCGCCTCCTGCTTCCACGACATACTCACACTAGTGGCAGGTCCTACTGTGATCCCCACGCCTCCTGCTTTCCACGACATACTCACACTAGTGGCAGGTCCCACTGTGATCCCCCCGCCTCCTGCTTCCACGACATACTCACACTAGTGGCAGGTCCCACTGTGATCCCCCCGCCTCCTGCTTCCACGACATACTCACACTAGTGGCAGGTCCCACTGTGATCCCCCCGCCTCCTGCTTCCACGACATACTCACCTAGGGGTAGGTCCCACTTGATCCCCCCGCCTCCGCTTCCACACTATAAAACCTAGGGCAGGTCCCAGTGACCCCGCCTCCTCTTCCACGACATACCCACTAGGGGCGGTCCTACTGTGACCCCCCCCCCCGCCCCCTGCTTCCACACATACTCACCCTTGGTAGGCCACGGATCCCCCCCCTCCTGCTTCCACGACATATCACACTAGTGGCGGTCCCACGGGACCCCCCCCCCCCCTGTTTCCCACGACTACTCACACTATGGCGGTCCTACGTGATCCCCCGCCTCCCTTCCACACATCCCACACAGTGGCAGGCCCCACTGTGCCCCCACGCCCCGCTTCCACGACATACCACACTAGGGGGCAGGCCCCCTCCCCCCCCGCCTCCTGCTCCACACATACCACCATGTAGGTCCTACGGATCCCCCCGCCTCCTCTTCCACGACTACTCACACTAGGCGGGTCCCACTTGATCCCCCCCCCTCCTGCTTCCACGACATACTCACACTAGTGGCGGGTCCACTGTGACCCCCCCGCCCCTGTTTTCCCACTAATACTCACACAGGCGGGTCCCACGGGACCCGCCTCCTACGTTTCCCCCACTCACCTACACAGTATATAAGCCACCTCTCGGGCCATGCTCACTTCCTACAAACTAGGAAAACACCGACTCCGTAAGGGACTGTTACCTAAACTCCTCCTCCCTTACCCATTTCTACTTTGTATTGGACTGATGAAGTCCTGTGGGGCGAAACTTTCTCCAATAAAGATTCCCATTTTCATAAGTGTCTAAATTTTCAATTTGTCTTTTTTCCCCAAACCACTCAAAACATGATGTAACATGTTACTCTTTTTAGAAAACAGGCCCAAACCGAGTGACGAAGTAGGGGGGGATGCCCGACATAACCGGGTCCCTGACATGCACAAAGGGTGACCATGTTACCTAAACTGTTCCCAAACGCTTCACATATCACCTCTCTTACCCCCCTAAATAATTTCCTCTATATAAAAATTTTACTTTTCAGATTTGTTCTTTTTAAGCTCCTAACAAGCGGGTCGTAATATAAATTTTAATGATACCGCTCTAATAAGCGAATTTGACCAGCCTAACAATATATATATATTATAATATATAGCTAATCGAAACCATTCAACCAAAAACGATTTTTTTTACTAAAAGCAACTTATGTGGCTATCCAGAGAGGGAACGCCTGCAGCACTCGGGGTTTTCCACACAAATTACACTACCAAAAAATTTTTACTTTGTGTTACACACACACACACAAATAAAATAAATATATATATATATAATATATAAAATATATATATATATAAAATTTTTTTATATTAAATATATATATATATAAATTTATATTTCTTTGGAGGGAAAAATTTGGGCCCGGTAAAATCCGGGATATTTTCTTAGTGTATTATTTTGGGTATCAGGATTTTATCTGTTGAGGTATAATTTAGTTATGAAATTACAAGGGGGGATATTCGAAAATGTTTTTGTACTTTTCTGCTACTGCTATACTAGCTGGCATACTACTAGGGAGTATACTAGCAGTACTAGCAAGCAGTACTAGCTAGGGAGTACTGCTAGGGAGACAGCTAGGCAGTACAAACTAGCATACTATAGGGAGTACTAGCAGGCATACAGCGAGGGAGTACTAAACTAGGCATACTAGCGAGGGGAAACAGCTGGCAGTACTAGCGGGCATCTAGCTAGCAGTACTACGAGGAGTACACTAGGGATACAGCTAGCAGTATAGCTGGCGTACTACGAGGCATACACGAGGCAGTACTACAGGCATACTAGCTAGGCAGTACTACAGGCAGACTAGCGGGGGGAGTACTACGGGCAGTACAGCAGGAGTACTAGCTAGCATACTACGAGGCATACTACGAGGCGTACTAGCTAGGGAGTCAGCTAGGCAGTACTATAGGGATACTACGAGGCAGACAGCTAGGGAGACAGCTAGGGGTACTACGAGGCAGTCTAGCAGGCAGTCTAGCTAGGCGTACACTAGGCAGTACACGAGGGGATACTAGCTAGGGAGTACTACAGGCAGTACTACGAGGCAGTACTAGCTAGGGAGTACTACTAGCAGTACTACTAGGGATACTAGCGGGCAGCTACTAGGGAGTTTAGCTAGCTACAACAGGCATACTAGCAGGCATACTAGCAGGCATACTAGCGAGGCGTACTAGCACTATACAGCAAAGGGATACTACGACAGTACTAGCAGGCAGTACTACGAGGGAAACAGCTAGGGGATACTACTAGGCGTACAGCTAGGGAACTAGCTAGGGGATACTACGAGGGATAACTAGGCAGTCTACAGGGATACTACAGGGGAGTACAGCTAGGCATACACTAGGCATACTAGCTGGCATACTACTAGCAGTCTAGCTAGGAGACTAAACGAGGCATCTACTGGGAGTACTAGCTAGGCAGTACAGCGAGGGATACACTAGCAGTACTACTAGCATACTAGCTAGGGGAGTACTACTAGGCATACTAGCAGGCAGCAGCAGGGATACTAGCTTGATACACGAGGCAGTACAGCAAAGGCATAAGCTAGGCAGACTAGCTAGGGATACTAGCAGGAGTACTACGGGCAGTACTAGCTAGGCAGTACTAGTAGGCAGTACTAGCGAAGGGAGTACTACAGCATCTACTAGGGAGTACTAGCTAGGCTAACGAGGCAACTACAGGCAGTACTACTAGGCAGACTACGAGGGAAACTAAGGCATACTAGCTAGGAGTACTACGGGGGCAGACTAGCTAGGGAGTACTACTAGCTACTCGAGGCAGACTACAGGGGTACACTAGGGAGAACGGGCAGTACTACTAGCATACTAGCTAGGGATACTACGAGGGATACTAGCTAGGCATACTAGCTAGGCGTACTACGACAGTACTAGCTAGGCAGTACTAGCTGGCCGACTACGAGGGAGTACTAGCTAGGCAGTACTAGCTAGGCAGTACTAGCGAGGGGGTACTACGAGCAGTACTAGCTAGGATACTAGCGGGCAGCACTAGCTAGTACTAGCTAGGCGTACAGCTAGGCGTACACGAGCGTACAGCTAGGCATACTAGCTAGGGAGTACAGCAGGGGAGTACACGAGGCAGACTACTAGGAGTACTAGCTAGGGAGTACTAGCGAGGCATCACTAGGGATACTACTAGGCAGTACAGCTAGGCGTAAGGAGGCAGTACTAGTAGGCATACTACTGGCATACTAGCGAGGCATACTTCTAGGGGATACTAGCTGGCATACAGCGAGGCAGTACTACAGCTTTAAAATACTAGGCAAATACTAGCGAGGGATACAACTAGGCAGTACTACGAGGCAACTAGCTAGGGATACTGCTAGGGAGTACAAAACTTAAAGGGGTCCAAATTTGGGAGTACTAGCAGGCATACTAGCAGGCAGTACTACTAGGCAGTTCTACAAAACAGGCATACTAGCAGGGATATAGCTAGGCATACTAGCTAGGGATTACACAATCGGCGTACTACAGGCAGTACTAGCAGGGGTACTAGCTAGGCAGTACTAGCGAGGGTCAGTACTACTAGGGGGATACTACAGGCAGACTACTAGGAGTACTACAGGCATACAGCGGGCGTACTAGCTAGCGTATACTAGGCGTATAGGAGGCAGACTCAGGCTAAAAGGGAGTTAACAAGCTAGGCGTACTACGAGGCAGTACAGCAGCATTACAGGGAGTACAGCGAGGGAGTACTACTAGGCATACCAGGCAGTACTAGCAGGCAGAAAAGAGGCTACTCAGGCATACTACTAGGCAGACTGCTAGCAGTACTAGCGAGGCATACTAGCTAGGGAGTACTAGCTAGGGGGTACTAGGGGGCAACTAGCTGGCATACTGCAGGCAACACAGCTACTAGCTAGGGAGTACAGCGAGGCATACTACTAGGGAGACAGCTGGGAGTCAGCGAGGCATACTACTAGGCATACTCTAGGCCCCCAAAAGGGAGTACTAGCTAGGCATACTAGCTAGGCTACTGCGAGGCAGAAAAAACAGGCATACTCTAGGGAGTACTAGCGAGGCAGTACTACTACAGTACTACTAGGCATACTAGCGAGGCAGTACTAGCTAGGGATACTAGCTAGGAGTACAAGGGGGCAGACTAGAGGCAGTACTACTAGGCATACTACGAGGCAGACAGCTGGGATACTAGCTGGCAGTACTAGCGAGCTACTAGCAGGCAGTACTAGCTAGGCAGTACACGAGGCATACACTACAGACAGCTAGGCAGTACTAGCGAGGGAGTACTAGCTAGGGATACTAGCTAGGCAGTACTACGAGGATACTAGAGGGATACACTAGGGTACTAGCGAGGCAACTACTAGCAGTACTAGCTAGGCATACACGAGGCAGTATAGCGAGGGAGAAGCTAGGAGTACTAGCGAGGCAGTACTGCAGGCTACACTAGGGGAGTACTAGCAGGCAGACAGCTAAAAACAGGAGTACAGCAAAATTTTCTAGCGAAGCATACAGCTAGGCATACTAGCGAGGCGTACAATCAGGCATCTAGCTAAGCAGTACTAGCTAGTACTAGTAGGCAGTACTAGCTAGGCCCGTACTACTACTAGATTTGCAGCTAGTATGCAGTACTAGCTAGGCAGACTAGCGAGGCAGTATTACAGTATACTAGGGGGTACTACAAGGGAGTATACAGGCAGTATTTCTGGCAACTAGCTGGGGAAAAATACAGGGGTACATAGGGTATTAGCTTTAGCTAGAAAACAGGCAGTATAGCTAGGCAGTACTACGGGCAGTTTACTAGTACTAGCTAGGCAGTACTAGCTAAAATTTTCTACGAAGGGGAGTAACTAGCTACTAGCTAAAGGCAGACAAGGGGATGAGTACACTAGGATAAAGCTAGTACAGCAAAGGGAATTTCTAGCTGGCAATTCTAGGCTAGGCAGACTCAGGGATATTAGCAGTACTAGCTAGCATACTACTAGGAAATATTAGCTATCTATTAATTTAGCAGTACTAGCTAGGGGATATTTCTAGGGAGATAGTAATTAGCTAAACTAGTAAGTATTTCAGTACACTAGGCAGTATAGCAGTACTAGCTAGGCATAAAGCTAGGGGTACTACGGGGAGTATTAGCAGTACTAGCTAGGGAGTATGCTAAGTACTACTAGGCAATAGCAGTACTAGCTAGGCATATTTGCTAGTACTAGCTAGCAGTATTAGCAGTACAAGGCTTTTTTCATAATATAATATACCCCGTTTAAAATACTAAGGCCGGTATACCTAGAGCTTTGGGGTTAACGCCCCCCCGGCCCCTCTTGGCCAGGCCTCTGTGGCAGGGGGTTAAACCCGCTGTACTGTAGGCCCCCGTAAAACCCCAGTCCAGCCGGGGATAGGGGATCCCGCCAGGCATTAAACCGGGGTTTTTAAAAAGCCAGGGGGGAAAACAGCCAGGGCAGACACCAGGGGCTTGGACAAGGGTTAAGAACATCTTGAAGAAACCAGGTCTTTAAAACCAGGGCTTCCCGGGGGGGGAAGCCCGGGGCCCTTGGAAAAAGCCGGGGGGTTTTTAAAAAAGGTCTTTAAACACCAGGGCTTAAGAACCCCCGGGGTTTAAAACCCAGGGGGGAAACACCCGGGGTCTTAAAAAACACCCAGGGGCCCTTTTAAACCCAGGGTCCTGAAGACAGCCAGGGGTCTTGAAGACAGCCCGGGGTTGAAACGCCCGGGGGCTTTAAAACACCCCGGGGCTTGAAGACACCCCGGGGTCTTGAAGACACCCCGGGGTCTTGAAGACAGCCAGGGTCCTGAAGACAGCCAGGGGTCTTGAAGACAGCCAGGGGTCTTGAAGACAGCCAGGGGTCTTGAAGACACCCAGGGGTCTTGAAGACACCCAGGGGTCTTGAAGACACCCAGGGGTCTTGAAGACACCCAGGGGTCTTGAAGACAACCAGTGGTCTTGAAGACAGCCAGGGGTCTTGAAGACAGCCAGGGGTCTTGAAGACAGCCAGGGGTCTTGAAGACAGCCAGGGGTCTTGAAGACAGTCAAGAGTCTTGAAGACAGCCAGGGGTCTTGAAGACAGCCAGGGGTCATGAAGACAGCCAGGGGTCTTGAAGACAGCCAGGGGTCATGAAGACAGCCAGGGGTCTTGAAGACAGGGATCATGAAGACAGCCAGGGGTCTTGAAGACAGCCAGGGGTCATGAAGACAGCCAGGGGTCATGAAGACAGCCAGGGGTCTTGAAGACAGCCAGGGATCATGAAGACAGTCAGGGGTCTTGAAAACAGCCAGGGGTCTTGAAGACACCCAGGGGTCTTGAAGACACCCAGGGGTCTTGAAGACACCCAGGGGTCTTGAAGACACCCAGGGGTCTTGAAGACAGACAGGGGTCTTGAAGACAGACAGGGGTCTTGAAGACAGCCAGGGGTCTTGAAGACAACCAGGGGTCTTGAAGACAGCCAGGGGTCTTGAAGACAGCCAGGGGTCTTGAAGACAACCAGGGGTCTTGAAGACAGCCAGGGGTCTTGAAGACAGCCGGGTTTCTTGAAGAATGCCAGGGGTATTGAAGACAGCCAGGGGTCTTGAAGACAACCAGGGGTCTCGAAGACAGACAGGGGTCTTGAAGACAGTCAGGGGTCTTGAAAACAGACAGGGGTCTTCAAGACAGCCAGGGGTCTTGAAGACAGCCAGGGGTCTTGAAGACAACAAGGGGTTTTGAAGACAGCCAGGGGTCTTGAAGACAGCCATGGGTCTTGAAGACAGGGGTCTTGAAGACAGCAAGGGGTCTTGAAGACAGCCAGGGGTCTTGAAGATAGCCAGGGATTTTGAAGACAGGGGTCTTGAAGACAACTGGGGTCTTGAAGACAGTCAGGGGCCTTGAAGACAGACAGGGGTCTTGAAGACAACCAGGGGTCTTGAAGACAACCAGGGGACTTGAAGACAGCCAGGGGTCTTGAAGACAGCCAGGGGTCTTGAAGACAGCCAGGGGTCTTGAAGACAGCCAGGGGTCTTGAAGACAGTCAGGGGCCTTGAAGACAGCCAGGGGTCTTGAAGACAACCAGGGGTCTTGAAGACAACCAGGGGACTTGAAGACAGACAGGGGTCTTGAAGACAGCCAGGGGTCTTGAAGACAGCCAGGGGTCTTGAAGACAACCAGGGGTCTTGAAGACAACCAGGGGTCTTGAAGACAGCCAGGGGTCTTGAAGACAACCAGGGGTCTTGAAGGCAGCCAGGGGTCTTGATAACCAGGGGTCTTGAAGACAGCCAGGGGTCTTGAAGACAGCCAGAGGTCTTGAAGACAGGGGTCTTGAAGACAACCAGGGGTCTTGTAGACAGTCAGGGATCTTGAAGACAACCAGGGGTCTTGAAGACAACCAGGGGTCTTGAAGACAACCAGAGGTCTATTGGTAATCCCCCTTATGTGTTGTCTCTCAGTGTACTCGTGGCACCCCTGCTGTTCACTGTGGGAATGTTGCATCTCCTGCCAAGTCTTGGACTTTCATAGGGAGTGATTTTCGTGTGCAAGTTTGGTACTAATCCCTCTAGGATTTTCCAAGTGTATACAATCATGTATCTCTCTCGCCTGCATTCTAGGGAGTACATGTTGAGGAACTTCAAGCGTTCTCAGTAATTGAGGTGTTTTATCTCAGTTATGTGTGACGTGAAGATAACATGTATGGTGTCTGTGTAAGATAACATGTATGGTGTCTGTGTAAGATAACATGTATGGTGTCTGTGTAAGATAACATGTATGGTGTCTGTGTAAGATAACATGTATGGTGTCTGTGTAAGATAACATGTATGGTGTCTGTGTAAGATAACATGTAAGATAACTCTCTCACACTCCCTCTCACACTCTCTCTCACACTCTCACTCTCTCACACTTTCTCTCACACTCCCTCTCACACTCTCTCTCACTCTCACACTCCCTCTCACTCTCTCACACTCACACTCCCTCTCACACTCTCTCTCACACTCTCTCACTCTCTCACACTCCCTCTCACTCTCTCACCGTCTCTTCTACACGCTCACACTTTTCTCTCACACTCCCTCTCGAATCTCTCACGTCGCCCTCTCACACACTCTCAACACTTCTCTCTGAACTCTCACAATTTCTCTCACACTCCCTCGTACACTCTCAACACTCTCACTCCATCACACTCTCTCTCACACTCCCTCTCACACCTCACACTCTCTCTCACTCTCTCCACTCTCTCACACTCCCTCTCACACTCCTCTCACACTCTCTCTCACTCTCACACTTCTCTCACATCCTCCACTCTCTCACACTCTCTCACACTCCCTCTCACACTCTCTCTCACACTCTCTCTCACTCTCACACTTCACACTCCCTCTCACTCTCTCACTCTCGCACTCTCTCACACTCTCTCACACTCTCACTCTCTCTCTCACACTTTCTCTCACACTCCCTCTCACTCTCTCCACTCTCTCACACTCTCAACTCTCTCTCTCACACTTTCTCTCACACCACTCTTTCTCACACTCTCTCACACTCCCTCTCACACTCTCTCTCACACTCTCTCTCACTCTCACACTTCTCTCACACTCCCTCCCCACTCCTCTCACTCTCGCACTCTCTCACACTCTCACTCTCTCTCTCACACTTCTCTCACACTCTCCCCTCTCTCTCCACACTCTCTCTCACATCTCCCTCTCCACCTCTCACTCTCTCACTCTCGCACTCTCTCCACACTCTCTCTCTCACACTCCCCACTCTCTCTCTCACACTTCCTCTTCACACTCCTCTCACTCTCACTCTCTCACCTCTCCACTCCTCCACACTCTCACTCTCTCTACCCCACACTTTCTCTCACACTCACTCCTCTCACACTCTCCACACTCCCATCTCACACTCTCTCTCACACTCTCTCTCACCTCTCACTTTCTCTCACACTCCCTCACACTCTCTCATTTCTCGCCACTCTCTCACACTCTCACACTCTCTCTCACACACTTTCTCTCACACTCTCACTCTCCTCACACCTCTCTCACACTCCCTCTCACACTCTCACTCTCTCCACTCTCGTCACTCTCTCACACTCTCTCTCTCACACCTCTCACTCTCTCTCCTCACACTTTCTCTCACACTCCCTCTCACTCTCTCACTCTCTCACACTCTCTCTCTCTCACACTTTCTCTCACACTCACTCTCTCTCACACTCTCTCACACTCCCTCTCACACTCTCTCTCCACTCTCTCTCCACTCTCACACTTTCTCTTCACACTCCCTCTCACTCTCTCACACTCGCACTCCCCTCACACTCCTCACTCTCCCCTCTCACACTTTCTCTCACACTCACTCTCTCTCACACTCTCTCACACTCCCTCTCACACTCTCTCTCACACTCTCTCTCACTCTCACACTTTCTCTCACACTCCCTCTCACTCTCTCACTCTCGCACTTCCCCATCTCACCTCTCCCACACTCTCTCTCACACTTCTCATCTCACACTCTCTCTCACACTCTCACTCTCTCCCCTCACACTTTCTCTCACACTCCCCCTTCTCACTCTCTCCCCTCTCGCACTCTCCCCATTTCACTCTCACTCTCATCTCTCACACTTTCTCTCAACACTCACTCTCTCTCGCACTCTCTCACACTCCCTCTCACACTTCTCTCTCACACCCCTCTCTCTCAACTCTCTACACTCCTCTCACACTCCCTCTCACTCTCTCATCACTCTCGCACTCCTCTCACTCCACTCTCACTTCTCCCTCTCTCTACACTTTCTCTCACACTCTCTCTCACACTCTCACACTCCTCTCACACTCTCTCTCACACTCTCACTCTCACACTCTCTCACACTACGCAGCCAAGGTTACCAACTCACGAACTTGATCCCAGTTCGTTGCTGAAGCGACTGCGACATTTCGTGAGCTCACGAACGAGGGCGAAACAGAGCGGATGGAACGTTTCGGATAGGGATAATCTTTCTTCAACTTGTCCTGGAATGATGGGCAGGAGAGTAGACAGGTTCAACAACCTGCTGAACCTGTCACAGCCTACAGTACATAATACAGGTCAGGGTGATGCTGTACCCAGCCTACAGTACATAATGTAGGTCAGGGTGATGCTGTACCCAGCCTACAGTACATAATGTAGGTCAGGGTGATGCTGTACCCAGCCTACAGTACATAATGTAGGTCAGAGTGATGCTGTACCCAGCCTACAGTACATAATGTAGGTCAGGGTGATGCTGTACCCAGTCTACAGTACATAATGTAGGTCAGGGTGATGCTGTACCCAGCCTACAGTACATAATGTAGGTCAGGGTGATGCTGTACCCAGCCTACAGTACATAATGTAGGTCAGAGTGATGCTGTACCCAGCCTACAGTACATAATGTAGGTCAGGGTGATGCTGTACCCAGCCTACAGTACATAATGTAGGTCAGAGTGATGCTGTACCCAGCCCACAGTACATAAGTAGGTCAGGGTGA
>NC_069496.1:16162038-16169538 GCF_026875155.1 Cherax quadricarinatus
AAAACTAAACTTGAACCAGTTTTATCAGAGTAAAAACGAAAGCAGGACTTTCCTACATTTTGGGAATTATCTGGTTATAAAACCTCTCTAGTTTCTTCTGTGATGTGGGAATTATCTCGTTAAAAAACTCTCTAGTTTCTTCGTGATGTGGGAATTATCTCGTTACAAAACTCTCTAGTTTCTTCCTGTGATGTGGGAATTATTCGTTACAAAACTCTCTAGTTTCTTCTGTGATGTGGGAATTATCTCGTTACAAAACCTCTATTTCTTCTGTGATGTGGGAATTATCTCGTTATAAAACTCTCTAGTTTCTTTTTGTGATGTGGGAATTATCTCGTTTCAAAACTCTCTGTTTCTTCTGTGATGTGGGAATTATCTCGTTACAAAACTCTCTATTTTCTTCTGTGATTGGGAATTATCTCGTTACAAAACTCTCAGTTTCTTCTGGATGTGGGAATATCTCGTTACAAACCTCTCTAGTTTCTTCTGTGATGTGGGAATTATCTCGTTTCAAAACTCTCTAGTTTCTTCTGTGATGTGGGAATTATCTCGTACAAAACTCTCTTAGTTCTTCTGTGATGTGGGAATTATCTCGTTTCAAAACTCTCTAGTTTCTTCTGTGATGTGGAATTATCTCGTACAAAACTCTCTAGTTTCTTCTGTGATGTGGGAATTATCTCGTTACAAAACTCTCTAGTTTCTTCTGTGATGTGGAATTATCTCGTTACAAAACTCTCTAGTTTCTTCTGTGATGTGGGAATTATCTCGTTTCAAAACTCTCTAGTTTCTTCTGTGATGTGGAATTATCTCGTTTCAAAACTCTCTAGTTTCTTCTGTGATGTGGGAATTATCTCGTTTCAAAACTCTCTAGTTTCTTCTGTGATGTGGGAATTATCTCGTTACAAAACTCTCTAGTTTCTTCTGTGATGTGGGAATTATCTCGTTACAAAAACCTCTCTAGTTTCTTCTGTGATGTGGGAATTATCTCGTTACAAAACTCTCTATTTTTCTTCTGTGATGTGGAATTATCTCGTTATAAAACTCTCTAGTTTCTTCTGTGATGTGGAATTATCTCGTTTCAAAACTCTCTAGTTTCTTCTGTGATGTGGGAATTATCTCGTTTCAAAACTCTCTAGTTTCTTCTGTGATGTGGGAATTTATCGTCGTATAAAACTCTCTAGTTTTCTTCTGTGATGTGGGAATTATCTCGTTATAAAACTCTCTAGTTTCTTCTGTGATGTGGGAATTATCTCGTTATAAAACTCTCTAGTTTCTTCTGTGATGTGGGAATTATCTCGTTATAAAACTCTCTAGTTTCTTAAAAAACAAGTATTATTTAGAAAGTATTTATCAAAGTCCTAAGTTGGGAATACTTGAATAAATTGTCTCTTGTTCAACTTGAGAAATACAGATGTGTGTTAGTTGGCATAGTGAAGTGTGAGTACGACCTACCTAGCCTGGGCCTAACAGCCCAGGCTAGGTTGTAGACATATGTACAACACCTAGGTGTGTCTTTATTGATGAATAAGACACATGTACAACACCTAGGTGTCTTTATTGATGAAATAAGACACAATGTACAACACCTAGGTGTCTTTATTGATGAATAAGACACATGTACAACACCTGGGTGTCTTTATTGATGAATAAGACACGTGTACAACACCTAGGTGTCTTTATTGATAAGACACATGTACAACACCTAGGTGTCTTTATTGATGAATAAGACACATGTACAACACCTAGGTGTCTTTATTGATGAATAAGACACATGTACAACACCTGGGTGTCTTTATTGATGAATAAGACACATGTACAACACCTGGGTGTCTTTATTGATGAATAAGGACACATGTACAACACCTGGGTGTCTTTATTGATGAATAAGACACTGTACAACACCTGGGTGTCTTTATTGATGAATAAGACACATGTACAACACCTGGGTGTCTTTATTGATGAATAAGACACATGTACAACACCTGGGTGTCTTTATTGATGAATAAGACACATGTACAACACCTGGGTGTCTTTATTGATGAATAAGACACATGTACAACACCTGGGTGTCTTTATTGATGAATAAGACACATGTACAACACCAGGGTGTCTTTATTGATGAATAAGACACATGTAAAAAAACACCTGGGATGTCTTTATTGATGAATAAGACACATGTACAACACCTGGGTGTCTTTATTGATGAATAAGGACACATGTACAACACCTGGGTGTCTTTATTGATGAATAAGACACATGTACAACACCTGGGTGTCTTTATTGATGAATAAGACACATGTACAACACCTGGGTGTCTTTATTGATGAATAAGACACATGTACAACACCTGGGAGTCTTTATTGATGAATAAGACACATGTACAACACCTAGGTGTCTTTATTGATGAATAAGAACACATGTACAACAACCTGGGTGTCTTTATTGATGAATTAAGACAAATGTACAACACCTGGGTGTCTTTATTGATGAATAAGCCCACTGTACAACACCTGGTGTCTTTATTGATGAATATGACACATGTACAACTCCTGGGTGACTTTATTGATGAATAAGACACGTGTACAACACGTAGGTGTCTTTATTGATGAATAAGACACGTGTACAACACCTAGGTGACTTTATTGATAAATAAGACACGTGTACAACACCTAGGTGTCTTTATTGATGAATAAGACACATGTACAACACCTAGGTGTCTTTATTGATGAATAAGACACATGTACAACTCCTGGGTGACTTTATTGATGAATAAGACACGTGTACAACACCTAGGTGCCTTATTGATGAATAAGACACGTGTACAACACCTAGGTGTCTTTATTGATGAATAAGACACATGTACAACACCTAGGTGTCTTTATTGATGAATAAGACACGTGTACAACACCTGGGTGTCTTTATTGATGAATAAGACACAATGTACAAAATACCTAGGTGTCTTTATTGATGATAAGACACATGTTCAACACCTGGGGGTCTTTATTGATGAATAAGACACATGTACAACACCTGGGTGTCTTTATTGATGAATAAGACATATGTACAACACCTGGTGTCTTTATTGATGAATAAACACATGTACAACACTGGTGTCTTTATTGATGATAAGACACATGTACAACTCCTGGGTGACTTTATTGATGAATAAGACACGTGTACAACACCTGGGTGTCTTTATTGATGAATAAGACACATGTACAACACCTGGGTGTCTTTATTGATGAATAAGACACATGTACAACTCCTGGGTGACTTTATTGATGAATAAGACACGTGTACAACACCTAGGTGTCTTTATTGATGAATAAGACACGTGTACAACACCTAGGTGACTATTGATGAATAAGACACGTGTACAACACCTAGGTGTCTTTATTGATGAATAATACACATGTACAACACCTAGGTGTCTTTATTGATGAATAAGACACATGTACAACTCCTGGGTGACTTTATTGATGAATAAGACACGTGTACAACACCTAGGTGTCTTTATTGATGAATAAGACACGTGTACAACACCTAGGTGTCTTTATTGATGAATAAGACACGTGTACAACACCTAGGTGTCTTTATTGATGAATAAGACACATGTACAACACCTAGGTGTCTTTATTGATGAATAAGACACGTGTACAACACCTGGGTGTCTTTATTGATGAATAAGACACATGTACAACACCTAGGTGTCTTTATTGATGAATAAGACACATGTACAACACCTGGGTGTCTTTACTGATGAATAAGACACATGTACATCGCCAGGGTGTCTTTATTGATGAATAAGACACATGTACAACACCTAGGTGTCTTTACTGATGAATAAGACACATGTACAACACCTGGGTGTCTTTATTGATGAATAAGACACATGTACAACACCTGGGTGTCTTCATTGATGAATAAGACACATGTACAACACCTAGGTGTCTTTATTGATGAATAAGACACATGTACAACACCTAGGTGTCTTTATTGATGAATAAGACACGTGTACAACACAAACATATCAAAGGAGACTGTTGAACTATACCCTGAAGATGGTGCAATCTGACTTTCCTGTGTTACTCTAGGAAATTTTTGTCCTGGGACCTCTCAGTGGTGACCAGGGTCCTGGGACCTCTCAGTGGTGACCAGGGTCCTGGGACCTCTCAGTGGTGACCAGGGTCCTGGGACCTCTCAGTGGTGACCAGGGTCCTGGGACCTCTCAGTGGTGACCAGGGTCCTGGGACCTCTCAGTGGTGACCAGGGTCCTGGGACCTCTCAGTGGTGACCAGGGTGCTGGGATCTCTCAGTGGTGACCAGGGTGCTGGGATCTCTCAGTGGTGACCAGGGTGCTGGGATCTCTCAGTGGTGACCAGGGTGCTGGGATCTCTCAGTGGTGACCAGGGTCCTGGGACCTCTCAGTGGTGACCAGGGTCCTGGGACCTCTCAGTGGTGACCAGGGTGCTGGGATCTCTCACTGGTGACCAGGGTGCTGGGATCTCTCAGTGGTGACCAGGGTCCTGGGACCTCTCAGTGGTGACCAGGGTGCTGGGATCTCTCAGTGGTGACCAGGGTGCTGGGATCTCTCAGTGGTGACCAGGGTGCTGGGATCTCTCAGTGGTGACCAGGGTGCTGGGATCTCTCAGTGGTGACCAGGGTGCTGGGATCTCTCAGTGGTGACCAGGGTCCTGGGACCTCTCAGTGGTGACCAGGGTCCTGGGACCTCTCAGTGGTGACCAGGGTCCTGGGACCTCTCAGTGGTGACCAGGGTCCTGGACCTCTCAGTGGTGACCAGGGTGCTGGGACCTCTCAGTGGTGACCAGGGTCCGGGACCTCTCAGTGGTGACCAGGGTCCTGGGACCTCTCAGTGGTGACCAGGGTCCTGGGACCTCTCAGTGGTGACCAGGGTCCTGGGACCTCTCAGTGGTGACCAGGGTCTGGGACCCTCTCAGTGGTGACCAGGGTCCTGGGACCTTCAGTGGTGACCAGGGTCCTGGGACCCTCTCAGTGGTGGACCAGGGTCCTGGGACCTCTCAGTGGTGACAGGGTCCTGGGCTCTCAGTGGTGACCAGGGTGCTGGGATCTCTCAGTGGTGACCAGGGTCCTGGGACCTCTCAGTGGTGACCAGGGTGCTGGGATCTCTCACTGGTGACCAGGGTGCTGGGATCTCTCAGTGGTGACCAGGGTCCTGGGACCTCTCAGTGGTGACCAGGGTGCTGGGATCTCTCAGTGGTGACCAGGGTGCTGGGATCTCTCAGTGGTGACCAGGGTGCTGGGATCTCTCAGTGGTGACCAGGGTGCTGGGATCTCTCAGTGGTGACCAGGGTGCTGGGATCTCTCAGTGGTGACCAGGGTCCCTGGGACCTCTCAGTGGTGACCAGGGTCCTGGGACCTCTCAGTGGTGACCAGGTCCTGGGACCTCTCAGTGGTGACCAGGGTCCTGGACCTCTCAGTGGTGACCAGGTGCTGGACCTCTCAGTGGTGACCAGGGTCCTGGGACCATCTCAGTGGTGACCAGGGTCCTGGGACCTCTCAGTGGTGACCAGGGTCTGGAACCTCTCAGTGGTGGACCAGGGTCCTGGGACCTCTCAGTGGTGACCAGGGTCCTGGGACCTCTCAGTGGTGACCAGGGTCCTGGGACCTCTCAGTGGTGACCAGGGTCCTGGGACCTCTCAGTGGTGACCAGGGTCCTGGAACCTCTCAGTGGTGACCAGGGTCCTGGAACCTCTCAGTGGTGACCAGGGTGCTGGGACCTCTCAGTGGTGACCAGGGTCCTGGGACCTCTCAGTGGTGACCAGGGTCCTGGGACCTCTCAGTGGGTGACCAGGGTCCTGGGGACCTCTCAGTGGTGGCCAGGGTCCTGGGACCTCTCAGTGGTGACCAGGGTCCTGGGACCTCTCAGTGGTGACCAGGGTCCTGGAACCTCTCAGTGGTGACCAGGGTGCTGGGACCTCTCAGTGGTGACCAGGGTCCTGGGACCTCTCAGGGTGACCAGGGTCCTGGGACCTCTCAGTGGGACCAGGGTCCTGGGGCCTCTCAGTGGTGACCAGGGTCCTGGGACCTCTCAGTGGTGACCAGGGTCCTGGGATCTCTCAGTGGTGACCAGGGTCCTGGGACCTCTCAGTGGTGACCAGGGTCCTGGGACCTCTCAGTGGTGACCAGGGTGCTGGGACCTCTCAGTGGTGACCAGGGTCCTGGGACCTCTCAGTGGTGACCAGGGTCCTGGGACCTCTCAGTGGTGACCAGGGTCCTGGGACCTCTCAGTGGTGACCAGGGTCCTGGGACCTCTCAGTGGTGACCAGGGTCCTGGAAAACCTCTCAGTGGTGACCAGGGTCCTGGGACCTCTCAGTGGTGACCAGGGTCCTGGGACCTCTCAGTGGTGACCAGGGTCCTGGGACCTCTCCAGTGGTGACCAGGGTCCTGGGACCTTCTCAGTGGTGACCAGGGTCTGAACCTCTCAGTGGTGACCAGGGTCCTGGAACCTCTCAGTGGTGACCAGGGTTGCTGGGACCTCTCAGTGGTTGACCAGGGTCCTGGGACCTCTCAGTGGTGACCAGGGTCCTGGGACCTCTCAGTGGTGACCAGGGTCCTGGGACCTCTCAGTGGTGACCAGGGTCCTTGGACCTCTCAGTGGTGACCAGGGTCCTGGGACCTCTCAGTGGTGACCAGGTCCTGGAACCTCTCAGTGGTTACCAGGGTGTGGACCTCTCAGTGGTGACCAGGGTCCTGGGACCTCTCAGTGGTGACCAGGGTCCTGGGACCTCTCAGTGGTGACCAGGGTCCTGGGGCCTCTCAGTGGTGACCAGGGTCCTGGGACCTCTCAGTGGTGACCAGGGTCCTGGGATCTCTCAGTGGTGACCAGGGTCCTGGGACCTCTCAGTGGTGACCAGGGTCCTGGGACCTCTCAGTGGTGACCAGGGTCCTGGGACCTCTCAGTGGTGACCAGGGTCCTGGAACCTCTTCAGTGGTGACCAGGGTCCTGGGAACCTCTCAGTGGTGACCAGGGTCCTGGGACCTCTCAGTGGTGACCAGGGTCCTGGGCCCTCTCAGTGGTGACCAGGGTCCTGGGACCTCTCATGTGGTGACCAGGGGTCCTGGGACCTCTCAGTGGTGACCAGGGTCCTGGGACCTCTCAGTGGTGACCAGGGTGCTGGGACCTCTCAGTGGTGACCAGGGTCCTGGGAACCTCTCAGTGGTGACCAGGGTCCTGGGACCTCTCAGTGGTGACCAGGGTCCTGGGAACCTCTCAGTGGTGACCAGGGTCTGGGGCCTCTCAGTGGTGACCAGGGTCCTGGGGCCTCTCAGTGGTGACCAGGTCCTGGGACCTCTCAGTGGTGACCAGGGTCCTGGGACCTCTCAGTGGTGACCAGGGTCCTGGGACCTCTCAGTGGTGACCCAGGGTCCTGGGGACCTCTCAGTGGTGACCAGGGTCCTGGGGCCTCTCAGTGGTGACCAGGGTCCTGGGGCCTCTCAGTGGTGACCAGGGTCCTGGG
>NC_069496.1:16172038-16184524 GCF_026875155.1 Cherax quadricarinatus
TGTAACATATTATGTGCTCATAGTTCAAGTCTTGATTGTCTAACTACTGTAATTATCGCTTGTGGCTCGTTACTCTGCCGGCTTCTATTGTCATGTAGGGGGGTAATGATTAGGGGAATATGGGGGTAAGAGGAGGGAGTCAGTAGGTAGGGGACAGGCGAGGCAGTAGGAGGGATGAGTGCGGGGGTCGGTAGGTAGGTGAGGTCACTGGTGACTACAACTTCACCTATCATTACTCTACCCACCACTCCACACTACTCACCCTCTCACTACTTTAACTAAACATAAATAAATGGAAATAAGAATAAATAACGGGGACAGTGAATATTACTATTCTACTCAAACACAGTTTATTATTAAGTCCTTGTACAATAATATATTTGGGAACAGGAGAACATCATTGATTTAGATAAATGGGATGGTATGTATAAGCAGTGAGACAGGGAACACAATCAACTTGACCAAAATGAATATAACTTACAATATAGTACAGAGGACAGTTCACTACAGGAACTAAGCCACAGGTCCCAAGACCTACACAGCACGAGTACTGCGCCAAGCCAGTACTCTGCCCAATGTCTCCAACAGTCTCCTCCAGAGACTTCCGCAGCCTTCTCCCGAGCCCTGCACCCCAGCAACAGCTCCGCTCGAAGTCTCTCTGCTCAGAGCTCTGCACACAGCAACAGCTCCGCTCGAATCTCCCTACTCAGCTGTTCCTTGGGCTTTTATGGTGGTCCAAGCACCCTCCACAACCACGTGTACAACCTGACGCCTAGGTCTGACGCCGTCAAGAACAAAACACCTCAGACGTGGGCGTGGCTACAGACGTTTGCCAAGGCAAGGTGTGACCATATAATTGGTTAAATTAGGTCTCCCCAGAGACCTCACAAGCCCAGCTGAAGTACATCACATCCCCCTTTCTCCCCCATTTTAAAATATCTGAGAACTAGGACAATTTGTCCTAAGTTATTAGACTATTTTAATCCTAACCCCTTAAATCTATTACAATACAAAGACAAAATTATACATAATACTAAATTATTCCACTACATATATTTCCCTCAACCTTCTCATCTACCACAAGGCAGCGTAATCAGTACACCTGGCAGTTGGCCAGCATAACAGTTGCTCTCTGGTGCAAAGCCTCCTTACCCGTCATTTCTCCTTAAAACTAAATATCGGGCTCCAGTGCCTTCCCTACTTCTACTAGAAATGCACTAGCCAATGCTAGTCACCCTCGCATGTTAACCATTGGGCCAAACCTCTCTAGGCTTCTATGGCGTGGAAAACTGCTCCAACGGGTTACATTCTTTCAAGTAACTGCAACTGGACCACTTCACGACCACCAAGGTCGCATTTTCGGCACACTTCACATGCACACTACAACATCTGAAAATCGAGACAGGGCAGGCATCGCAGCTAAGACCCTCCATTATCCTATGCCACTACTAGGATTCACTGGCCTCATAAAACAAGGCGGCCATAATCACTGGAACCGTATTCAAGGCTCACCTTATTTCACACAGGTAAACACTAACACTTCTGACATGTCAAAGTAGGCTGGGGACATCTCACACTCTTAATTGTCTCTCATGGCTGGCAGGGCATCCCCGCATACCGGTCGTACAGGTCGACCGACAGCAGGACACACCTCCATACAGCCCTTGAAAGCAGGTTGGTCCAGCAGCTGGAGTCCATCTCCGCGGCTCACGTCCTTCCACATCTCCGAGGATGGCAGCTCCTTCATAGTAGATTCTCCTGTCCTGGCACACCAGCCAGAATCCCTCACACACCACTGCAGCATCACCGCCATCTCCTCCTGAGCTAGGCAGCATTGCAGCATCACAGCACGGCCACAGCATATCCATCATCACAGCACGGCCGTATCACAGCAGCACACAGCACGGCCACAGCATCGCAGCAAAGCTACAGCATCGCAGCACGGTCCTAGCATCACAGCACGGCCGCAGCGTCTCAACATCACAGCACGGCCGCAGCATCTCAACATCACAGCAGCACACAGCACGGCCACAGCATCGCAGCACGGCTACAGCATCTCAGCACGGCCACAGCATCGCAGCACGGCTACAGCATCTCAGCAGCATCACAGCAGCCGACATCAGCAGTAGCAGGCTATGGTCAGTTGCTGGAGGTGAGGTGAGGTCACTTCAGGTCATCAACAGCAGGTGCGGTCCGCGGGTGATGGTCACAGAGGCTGGGTGATGCAGACAGACACCCACTACAATTGATGACAGACCAGGGCAGCAATACATCTACTGGGGCACATCAGCTGGGTGACTGGGCACATCAGCTGGGTGACTGGGCACATCAGCTGGGTGACTGGGCACATCAGGTGGACAGCAATCATAGGCAACTCTACAATGGGTGATAGTTGTGGGTAAGTCTTCCAAGGCGGGCTGGGTGACTTCTCATTCCTCTGTAAATATTCAATTTCGGCCAGTAATTGCTTCCCCCAAAAGTCTCACCCAAATACTGATATTCTCCACCATTTATCTCAAACCAACAACCAACTCCACCAAATATAATATTACACCCAAACAATTATTTAGACCCACCGTCAAAAAAGGACAGTTAAGGTCACTAGGATTATAATATCATACAGATATTCACTTTAGATTTTACACACACAAGAAAAAAAAAGTGGTAGCAAATGGTAGCATAACATAAGTATAACCGAGCAGTCAAAAATAAGGCACATGGGACTGGTTCCTACTATAAAAATAATAAGAACCACCACCGCTTAGACACCATGTCATGTAGGGGGGTAATGATTGAATAGGATATAAGGGGAATATGGGAGTAAGGGATTATGTAGGGAGGGGAGAGGCAGGCGAGGTGTTAGGAGTGAGATGATTAGCGGAGGTAGGTAGGTAATGACAGGTCAGTGGTGACCACCACGACACTCTCATTAACTCTACACTACTCACTAACATATGCCTCGTCCATTCTTCACTCATATATAAACATAATAAAATATAAGAAAAAAAAGACAGGGACAGTGAATATTACTATTCTACTCAAACAGTTTATTATTAAGTCTTTGTACAATAATATATTTGGGAACAGAACATTATTGTGGTTTAGATAAATGGGATGGTATGTATAAGCAGTGAGACAGGGAACACAATCAACTTGACCAAAATGAATATAACTTACAATATAGTTCAGAGGACAGTTCACCACAGGAACTAAGCCACAGGTCCCAAGACCTACACAGCACGAGTACTGCGCCAAGCCAGTACTCTGCCCAATGTCTCCAACAGTCTCCTCCAGAGACTTCAGCAGCCTTCTCCCGAGCCTCTGCTCAGGAGCCCTGCACCCCAGCAGCAGCTCCGCTCGAAGTCTCTGCTCAGGAGCTCTGCATCCCAGCAGCAGCTCCGCTCGAAGTCTCTGCTCAGGAGCCCTGCATCCCAGCAGCAGCTCCGCTCGAAGTCTCTGCTCAGGAGCCCTGCACCCCAGCAGCAGCTCCGCTCGAAGTCTCTGCTCAGGAGCTCTGCACCCCAGCAGCAGCTCCGCTCGAAGTCTCTGCTCAGGAGCTCTGCATCCCAGCAGCAGCTCCGCTCGAATCTCTGCTCAGGAGCTCTGCATCCCAGCAGCAGCTCCGCTCGAATCTCATGATCATGCTCTTCCTTGGGCTTTTATGGTGGTCCAAGCACCCTCCACAACCACGTGTACGACCTGACGCCTAGGTCTGAGGCGTCAAGAACAAAAGACCTCAGACGTGGGCGTGGCTACAGACGTTTGCCAAGGCAAGGTGTGACCATATAATTGGTTAAATTAGGTCTCCCCAGAGACCTCACAAGCCCAGCTGGACTACATCACAATGTTGCCTGACAAGCCTTGCGTTGTTTCCTGACAAGCCGTGCGATGTTGCCTGACAAGCCTTGCCTTGTTTCCTGACAAGCCTTGCGTTGTTGCCTGACAAGCCTTGTGATGTTGCCTGACAAGCCTTGTGTTGTTGCCTGACAAGTCTTGCGTTGTTGCCTGACAAGCCTTGTGTTGTTGCCTGACAAGTCTTGCGTTGTTGCCTGACAAGCCTTGAGTTGTTGCCTGACAAGCCTTGCGTTGTTGCCTGACAAGCCCTACCTTACCTAACCTGTGTAGTTTAAGTAAGAGCTCTAGGCTCTGTAAAACGCCGCTCTATACTTGTTCCTAAAGCCAGGTTGTATTATAGATTATCTTACACCAGGCTATTCAATCCATCTATTTACAGTACCATTACAGATAGATTACCTAGAAAGTCTATTTCAACTAGAAAGTCTATTTCAACTAGAAAGTCTATTTCAACTAGAAAGTCTATTCCATCCATCTATCGAGCATTACAGATAGATCACCTAGACAGTCTATTCCATCCATCTATCAGCTGTTATTCCCTAAATTCTACAGTTTACAGATTTTTTTATATTTTTTCTCTCATATTTTGAGCAGAATGACGAACAAAACTAAATTTTTGTATTGAATTATATACCAGAGAAAAAATTTATATATATATATATATATAATATATATATATATATATATATATATATATATTATATATATATATATATATATATATATATATATATATAATATAATATAATATATGGATTTGTTACATTATAAGAGTGAACAGTAATAATTTAGTAACAGATGATGAGGTATTGTGACTTGTGAGTTAACCTGTTACTGTTGTTGTTACTACTGTTGTTATTACTGTTGTTACTACTACTACTACTGTTACTACTACTACTGTTGTTACTACTACTACTGTTACTACTACTACTGTTGTTACTACTACTACTGTTACTACTACTACTGTTGTTACTGCTACTGTTGTTACTACTGCTACTGTTGTTACTACTGTTATTACTGTTGTTACTACTACTGTTACTACTACTGTTGTTACTACTGTTGTTATTACTGTTACTACTGTTATTAGTGTTGTTACTACTACTGTTGTTACTACTGATGTTATTACTGTTGTTACTACTGTTATTACTGTTGTTACTACTACTGTTACTACTACTACTGTTGTTACTACTGTTATTACTGTTGTTACTACTGTTATTACTGTTACTACTACTGTTGTTACTACTACTACTGTTGTTACTACTACTACTGTTACTACTACTACTGTTGTTACTACTCCAACCTTGACCTCAAGGTTGAAGGTCAAGCTTGGAGGTCAAGGATGAAGGTCAAGCTTGGAGGTCAAGGATGAAGGTCAAGCTTGGAGGTCAAGGATGAAGGTCAAGCTTGGAGGTCAAGGATGAAGGTCAAGCTTGGAGGTCAAGCTTGGAGGTCAAGGATGAAGGTCAAGCTTGGAGGTCAAGGATGAAGGTCAAGCTTGGAGGTCAAGGTTGAAGGTCAAGCTTGGAGGTCAAGGTTGAAGGTCAAGCTTGGAGGTCAGGGTTGAAGGTCAAGCTTGGAGGTCAAGGTTGAAGGTCAAGCTTGGAGGTCAAGCTTGGAGGTCAAGGTTGAAGGTCAAGCTTGGAGGTCAAGGTTGAAGGTTAAGCTTGGAGGTCAAGCTTGGAGGTCAAGGTTGAAGGTCAAGCTTGGAGGTCAAGGTTGAAGGTCAAGCTTGGAGGTCAAGCTTGGAGGTCAAGGTTGAAGGTCAAGCTTGGAGGTCAAGGTTGAAGGTCAAGCTTGGAGGTCAAGGTTGAAGGTCAAGCTTGGAGGTCAAGGTTGAAGGTCAAGCTTGGAGGTCAAGGTTGAAGGTCAAGCTTGGAGGTCAAGGTTGAAGGTCAAGCTTGGAGGTCAAGCTTGGAGGTCAAGGTTGAAGGTCAAGCTTGGAGGTCATGGTTGAAGGTCAAGCTTGGAGGTCAAGGTTGAAGGTCAAGCTTGGAGGTCATGGTTGAAGGTCAAGCTTGGAGGTCAAGGTTGAAGGTCAAGCTTGGAGGTCAAGGTTGAAGGTCAAGCTTGGAGGTCAAGCTTGGAGGTCAAGGTTGAAGGTCAAGCTTGGAGGTCAAGCTTGGAGGTCAAGGTTGAAGGTCAAGCTTGGAGGTCAAGGTTGAAGGTCAAGCTTGGAGGTCAAGGTTGAAGGTCAAGCTTGGAGGTCAAGGTTGAAGGTCAAGCTTGGAGGTCAAGGTTGAAGGTCAGGCTTGGAGGTCAAGGTTGAAGGTCAAGCTTGGAGGTCAAGGTTGAAGGTCAAGCTTGGAGGTCAAGGTTGAAGGTCAAGCTTGGAGGTCAAGCTTGGACGTGTAAAGTTATTTTATTCCTTATTAAGACAACAAGAACAAGAACAACAAGAACAAGAACAACAAGAACAACAAGAACAAGAACAACAAGAACAACAAGAACAAGAACAACAAGAACAACAAGAACCTGGTGTTCACCTTAACAGTAATAATAGTCACTAATGACGAGGTACTCTGACTTGTTGACCAATTAACCTGTTGCTGCTGTTGATACTACTACTACTACTACACTACTTTTCTGCTACCATTACTACTGCTGCTACAACGCTACTACTACTACACTAATATTCTGCTACTACCACCACCACCACCACTACTACTACAACTACTACTACTACTACTACTACTACAACTACTACTACTACTACTATTACTACAACTACTACTACTACAACTACTACACTACTACTACTACAACTACTATACTACTACTACAACTACTACTACTACAACTACTACTACAACTACTACTATTACTACAACTACTACTACTACTACAACTACTACTACAACTACTACACTACTACTACTACAACTACTACTACTACTACTATTTACTACAACTACTACTACTACAACAACACTACTCTAAAACTACTATACTACTACTACAACTACTATACTACAACTACTACTACAACTACTACTACTACTACTACTACAACTACTACAACTACTATACTACACAATACTACTACTACAACTACACTACTCTACTACTACTACAACTACTACTACTACTACAACTACTACACTACTCAACTACTATAACTACTACATACTACTGTACTACACTACTACTAACTACTACTACAACTACTAAATATACAACTATACAACTACTACAACTACTACTACTACAATACTCCCTACTACTACTACTCTACACAACTACTACTACTACTACTAAATACTATACTACAACTACCACTCTACTAACTACTATACTAACTTACTACTACAACTACTACAACTACAACTACTAACTACTACTACAACAACTACTACTACAACTACTACTACATACTACTACAACTAACTACACTACAAACAACTACAAACTACTACACTATACACTAAATCTACCTACAAACTACACTACTACTCCCTACCAACTACTATACAACTACTACAACTACTACACTACTAACACAATTTACAACTACTACACTATACTACTACACTAACATACTAACACACTACTACTACACTACTACATACTACAACTACTACTCACATATACTACTACATACTACAATACAAACTATACTACAAAACCTACTAACTCTTACTACAACTACTACTATACAACTACTATACACTACTACTACAAAAACTCTACTCACAACTACTACTACAACTACTACTCTACTACCAACTATTTACTACAACTACTACTACTACTACTACAACTACTACTACTACAAACTACAACTACTACTACTACTACTATACTACTACTACAACTACTACACTACTACTACAATACACTATTACAACTACTACTATACTACACAACTACTACTACTACTACTACTACAAATACTACTACACTACTACTACTACTACACTAAAAAAAACTACTACAACTACTACTATTACACTACTACTACAACTACTACACTACAACTACTACTACTAAACTACTACAATACTACTACTACAACTATCAATACTCCCTACTACAAACTACTACACTATACAATTTACTACAACTACTACTATACTATTACTTACCACTACTACAACAACTACTATTAACTTACTACTACTACAACTATACTACAAACTACTTTTACTAACTACTTTACTACTACTAAAACTACTACTACTACAACTACTACACTATAAACTAATACTACTACAACTACTACTATACTACTACAAACTACAACTACAACTACTACACAAACCTACTACAATACTACACTACTACAACTACTACTACAACTACAACTACTACTACTACTACTACTACTACTACTACTATTACTACTACTATACTACTACAACTACTACACTACTACAACGATAATACTACAAACAACTACAATACTACAATACTACATTTATTTACAACTACTACTACTACAACTACAACAACTATACTACTATTACTACACACTACTTCTACAATATACACTACTACTACAACTACTACATTACTACAACTAAAAACAACTACTACTACTACTACTACTATACAAATACTACAACTACTACATACTACTACTACAACTATATACTACTACTATACACTACACAAACTACTACAACCTACTACACTACTACTACAACTACACTATACACTACTACAAACTACAACTACTACTACTAAAAACTATTTCTACAACTATACACTACTACTGTATTTACTACTACAACTAACTACACTACTACTACAACTACTATGCTACAAACTACTACTACACTACTACAACTATACTACACTACTACAACTACTACTGCTACTACAACTACTACTAACTACTATACTACTACAACTATACTACTAGCTACTACAACTACTACACTACTACAACTACTACACTACTACTACTACAATACTAAAACTAACTACTACTACTATACTACAACTATTATACTACTACTACACTACTACTACAACTACTACACTACTACAACTACTACACTACTACTACTACTACTCCCACTACTACTGCAACTACTGCTACTACTACAACTACTACTACTACAACTACTACTACTACTACTACTATACAAACTACTACTATTTACTACACTACTACTACTACAACTACTACACTACTACAACTACTACTACTACAACTCCCTATACTACTACAACTACTACTACTACAACTACTATACTACTACTCTACTACTACTACAACTACTACTACACTACTACAATACTATTTCTACTACAACTACTACTACAACTAATACATATATACTAAACTACTATACATTACTACAATATTTACTACTACTACAACTATACTACTACATTTCTACAACTATATATACAACTAAACTAGTAAACTATTTAAATACTGTAAACTATTATAACACTAAACTACTACAACTATTTACATATTTACAATACTACTATACTCAATTACTAAAATTACTACATTATACAATACTAATAAAACTACTAAAATACTACTACAGTTCCCTGACAATCTCCAGGTGTTATGTTAGGCTGGAGTCGACTCTGGCACAACACTTCCCTATAACTCGGTATTACCAATAATAGCGTCGTTCCCTGCAACACAGATATTAACCCAAGTACAGCAAAGCTTCTGCTAGAGGCTTCTACAAGCTCACATAACAAAGATCAAGCTTGCACATCAAGCTTGCACATCAAGCTTGCACATCAAGCTTTCTCCAAGTCTCAAGGTTGTACTGAAGGTAGCAAGCCATGTCAATCCTGTACTGAAGGTAGCAAGCCATGTCAATCCTGTACTGAAGGTAGCAAGCCATGTCAAGCCTGTACTGAAGGTAGCAAGCCATGTCAAGCCTGTACTGAAGGTAGCAAGCCATGTCAATCCTGTACTAAAGGTAGCAAGCCATGTCAATCCTGTATGAGGTAGCAAGCCATGTCAAGCCTGTACTGAAGGTAACAAGCCATGTCAATCCTGTACTGAAGGTAGCAAGCCATGTCAATCCTGTACTATAGGTAGCAAGCCATGTCAAGCCTGTACTGAAGGTAGCAAGCCATGTCAAGCCTGTACTGAAGGTAGCAAGCCATGTCAATCCTGTACTGAAGGTAGCAAGCCATGTCAGCCTGTACTTAAAGTAGCAAGCCATGTCAAGCTGTACTGAAGGTAGCAAGCCATGTCAAGCCTGTACTGAAGGTAGCAAGCCATGTCAAGCCTGTACTGAAGGTAGCAAGCCATGTCAAGCCTGTACTGAAGGTAGCAAGCCAGTGGAACGAAATGGCTTGTCATGGCTTGTACTAACTCTCCTCTGAGTGAGTCTGCCAGCTCTGACACTGCTAAAGTCTGCCAGCTCTGACACTGCTAAAGTCTGCCAGCTCTGACACTGCTAAAGTCTGCCAGCTCTGACTCTGCTAAAGTCTGCCAGCTCTGACACTGCTAAAGTCTGCCAGCTCTGACTCTGCTAAAGTCTGCCAGCTCTGACTCTGCTAAAGTCTGCCAGCTCTGACTCTGCTAAAGTCTGCCAGCTCTGACTCTGCTAAAGTCTGCCAGCTCTGACACTGCTGGTGTTCCCACTGTGTAACTATCATATAGAATAGTGTTAGCAACACTGCTGGTGTTCCCCTGTGTAACTATCATATAGAATAGTGTAGCAACACTGCTGGTGTTACCACTGTGTAACTATCATATAGAATAGTGTAGCAACACTGCTGGTGTTACCACTGTGTAACTATCATATAGAATAGTGTAGCAACACTGCTGGTGTTACCACTGTTGTAACTATCATATAGAATAGTGTAGCAACACTGCTGGTGTTACCACTGTGTAACTATCATATAGAATAGTGTAGCAAACACACTGTTGGTGTTACCACTGTGTAACTATCATATAGAATAGTTGTAGCAACACTGCTGGTGTTACCACTGTGTAACTATCATATTAGAATAGTGTAGCAACACTGTTGGTGTTCCCACTGTGTAACTATCATATAGAATAGTGTAGCAACACTGCTGGTGTTACCACTGTGTAACTATCATATAGAATAGTGTAGCAACACTGCTGGTGTTCCCACTGTGTAACTATCATATAGAATAGTGCAGCAACACTGCTGGTGTTCCCACTGTGTAACTATCATATAGAATAGTGTAGCAACACTGCTGGTGTTACCACTGTGTAACTATCATATAGAATAGTGTAGCAACACTGCTGGTGTTACCACTGTATAACTAAGTTCATCTATACATCAGTACTAAGTTTAGTTACTACGAGGATGCTCACTAACACAAGGCCTCATACGAGACCTTAACGAGACTATTCTTTACAATATTACTGCCTCAAGGAGGGATTTCCTTTCAGTTTTTACTGTGGAAGTCAGCAGTGTACTTGACCTCTGGACCGACGGTGAGATACAAGTCATTGATCTGGCCAGACTAATGCAACTACACTAACTTCTCAGTAGTTATAGCAGTGAAACCGTTCATTGAGGCATCGATATCACTTGTATAACGTCCCACTCTGAAGAGGCGGCATCCGGAGTGATGCTTCCACCGTCTGTGTTGATATCGTGGAGGTGGAGGGCATAAAATACCCACAAGATGGGAAAATGAACTCAGATTCAGTACAATTCGATCCTTTATTAACAACGTTTTGGCCACGCAGTGGGTTTTATCAGGTCACAAAGAGATCTAACATTCTCGCCCGTCCCGGCAGGTCAGTCTCAAATCCAGCCTACCCAACATTCTCCACCTGACTCCACATATATACTCATATACTCTTTGCCCAGTGATATCTGTTTGACTTGATAAAGTCAGGGAGGGACTGAATACCTCGTCTTTATATCATTACTGCCTCTGCTGCCTCTGCTGCCTCTGCTGTCTCTGCTGTCTCTGCTGCCTCTGCTGTCTCTGCTGTCTCTGCTGCCTCTGCTGTCTCTGCTGTCTCTGCTGCCTCTGCTGCCTCTGCTGTCTCTGCTGCCTCTGCTGCCTCTGCTGTCTCTGCTGCCTCTGCTGTCTCTGCTGCCTCTGCTGCCTCTGCTGCCTCTGCTGCCTCTGCTGCCTTCTCTGTACTCGACTGAAGCAGTCCACTGTGTAGGGAAACCTGCCCACAAGACACTCAAGTGTTTTCTAGAACACACAGTTACTAGTACTAGGAATTACTAGTTACCAGTACTAGGAATTACTAGTTACCAGTACTAGGAATTACTAGTTACCAGTACTAGGAATTACTAGTTACCAGTACTAGGAATTACTAGTTACCAGTACTAGGAATTACTAGTTACCAGTACTAGGAATTACTAGTTACCAGTACTAAGAATTACTATTTACCAGTACTAGGAGTTACTGGTTACCAGTGCTAGGAGTTACTGGTTACCAGTACTAGGAGTTACTGGTTACCAGTACTAGGAGTTACTGGTTACCAGTACTAGGAGTTACTGGTTACCAGTACTAGGAGTTACTGGTTACCAGTACTAGGAGTTACTGGTTACCAGTGCTAGGAGTTACTGGTTACCAGTACTAGGAGTTACTGGTTACCAGTACTAGGAGTTACTGGTTACCAGTACTAGGAGTTACTGGTTACCAGTGCTAGGAGTTACTGGTTACCAGTACTAGGAATTACTAGTTACCAGTACTAGGAGTTAC
>NC_069496.1:16185024-16205843 GCF_026875155.1 Cherax quadricarinatus
GCAGGGGTTCACTAACCCTTTTTGGGGCCAAAAATTTTTGCGGGGGGGGTTTTTTTCAATCCCCTTTTTGCCCATGGGGTTCCCCAGCCCCCTTTTGGTTTTCAGGGGGCCTGGAAACCCCTGTCATTTTTTCCCCGGTGCCCGGGTTGGGCTCGTTTTGGTTTGCGTGCCCCGCGCCAGTGGTTGCCCCGGTTGTCCCCGGGGCCTGGTTTGCCCCGGGGGGCCCCTTTGCCCCCCGTCTTCCGGGCCCAGGGGCCCCCTTGTTGCTGTGTCCCATTGTTGTTTTTCCTTTGTTGTGTGCCCCTTGTTGCTTGTCCCCTTGTTACTGTGTCCCATTGTTTTTGTGTCCCCTTGTTGCTGTTCCCATTTTTGGGTTGTTTTCCCCTGTTGCTGTGTTCCCCCCCTTGGGTTTTTTCCCCCTTGTTGTGTGTCCCCTTTTTTGTTTCCTTGTTGTTGGCCCCCTTTGTTGTGTGCCCCCTTTGTTGTTTTCCCTTTTGTTTTGTTTGGGGCCCCTTTTTGCTTTCCCAGTTGGTCCCCCCCTTTGTTTTGTGTCCCCTTTTTGCTTTCCCCCTTTTTTCCCTTTTTGGGGTTTTTTTTTGTTTTTTTTGGTTTTTTTCCCCCTTGTTTTTCCCCCTTTGGTTTGGTTTTTTTTTTCCCCTTGTTTTTTTGTTTTTGTTTTTTTGTTTTGTTTTTTGTTTTTTTCCTTTTTGTGTCCCTTTTTTTTTGTGTTTTGTTTTTTTTTTTTTGGGTTTTTCTTTTTGTCCCTTTTTTTTCCCCCTTTTTGCTTTCCCTTTTTGTTTAAATTTAATTTGTGGAAACCCCTTTCCCCTTTTCTGGGTTTAACCAATTGGGACCCAAGGGGTTTTAAAAGGAAGACCTAGAAATCCCTGGGGGGGTTTGGGGGTTCGGCCCCCGGCCCGTTTCCCACCTTTTGGGGGCCCCCCGTAGGGGCAGCCCAACCCTTCCTTTATTAGGAAAATATCTCCAAAATTTGGGGCCACAGGGTTTCCCTTCACTTCCATTCTTCGGGAATGGGGCCCCGGTTTTTTTTTCCCTTCCCCCGGGCCCTTTTGGGGCCCCCTTTGGGGGGGCTGGGGGGGTGGGGGTTGGTTTCCCCCCTTCTGAGGTGCACCGAACCATGGCCGAATTTGTTTATTTTCCCCCTCCCGAAAATCCCTATGGTTAGTGAGGGGGGGGCGGCTAGGCGAAGGCAACACAATCCGAATGGCCGTGGGTGAGTCGAGTGCCCAAGGGGGAAAAGGGACGCTAGAAGGAAATCTCCCGGTGTGGTGCCTTTTACCCCCAGGGGACGAAATTTGCCTTTCCTGAAGCGTTGGGAGCATTGTTGGCGATTTTTCCATGATCGGTTTTCCAGTGGGGGTGTTTATGCTCTTGGGGGGGAGCTATCTACTGGGGGAGTCTGTGGGACGTCCCACCACCGGTGCTTCAGGAACCCGCGGGCTTATACGATACAACACAATAAAGTTTATTTCTTGAATTTACATTAAATTCTGTATTACAATAAAGAGTTGCGTGCAAAGAGAGGGATTTCTGCCCCTTTGGGCAGACTAAATGAGCCCTATTTGAACCACTAAAGCGGTTCGGGGACATGCTTCTTCGGATGGTTCATTGGATGTCAAACAACGAGGAGAGAAATACGCAACCCTATACCTTCCCAGAGAAAAAATATTTTTCTCAGAAGAAGTTTAAGCCTTTAATTTGTTTTCTTATGCACCCCCCTACCCATCCTGTGGGCGGTAACAAGCATTTTATCCCAAAAGAAAACGTATTTCCCTTAGAACGGATATATATTTTTTTCCCAAGAAGAACAACAATGTATTTCCCCCAGGAAGAACAATAT
Source organism: Cherax quadricarinatus (assembly GCF_026875155.1). Taxonomy (NCBI): domain Eukaryota; kingdom Metazoa; phylum Arthropoda; class Malacostraca; order Decapoda; family Parastacidae; genus Cherax; species Cherax quadricarinatus. The sequence goes on from NC_069496.1 coordinate 16,186,886, forward strand.
ATTTTATTCGCAGGAAGAAAAACATACATTTTCCCAGGAAGAACAACATATATTTCCACCAAAACAAAATATTTTCCCAGCAAAAACGAAATATTTTTTCCAGGAGGAACAACAACATATATTTTCCCTCCCCTAGAAAGAACAACATATATTTTCCCCCAGAAGGAACAACAACATATACTTTCCCATGAGAAACATTGTATATTTTTCCCAGAAGAAACAAAATATTTCCCCAGAAAAAGGTAAACAAAGCCAGAGTTTGAGTGGCCCTTAAGACCTGGAAGTGAGAGTGAAGTTGATCATCATTTTCTTCGTCATTTTCATAATTTTCCTTCATGTTCCGTCACTTTCCGGCCTCTGTCACTCTCCATCTTCATCCGTGAGTTCATTATCCATCAATTATCACTATTATACCTGTAATTACCTGCCCAGGTGAGACATTAATGAGGGAAATGTGGCCGGTCTTAATTCTAAATCAAAATCTAATTTTTTTTGTATATTTCAATGGATGTAAAAAAATATACATTGGATATAAATGCTCTGGAAAACGTACAAAGGAGGATGACGAAGTTGATCCCATGTATCAGAAATCTTCCCTATGAGGATAGACTGAGGCCCTGAATCTGCACTCTCTAGAAAGGCGTAGAACCAGGGGATACATGATTGAGGTGTATAAATGGAAGACAGGAATAAATAAAGGGGATGTAAATAGTGTGCTGAAAATATCTAGCCTAGACAGGACTCGCAGCAATGGTTTTAAGTTGGAAAAATTCAGATTCAGGAAGGATATAGGAAAGTACTGGTTTTGGTAACAGAGTTGTGGATGAGTGGAAAAAAACTCACGAGTACAAGTTATAGGAGGCAGATTATTATTATTATTATAAATCAAGGGGAAGCGCTAAAACCCGGAGGATTTTACCAAGCGCCTGGGGGGGGATGGTTGGAAGGCTTCAGGCTTTAAATTCGGGGACTGGAGTCACAGATACAATCAATTCCCTAAAGCATAGCCCCTCACAACATCAAGGAACCTTCCTTGAGGGGAATATAAGAGGCCAGAAAAAGTGATTGTATGTAGCTCTTTAAAAATAGGTTGGTTAAATACTTGGTGGATTGAGGTGGGTCCGTTGTGTGAGTTGGACCTGATAGCTTGTGCTACCAGGTCGGTGCCATTGTTCCTCCCTTATGTTATAGGTGACCTGACCATGACTACGGTTGGGTGCATTGGCCTTAAGCTGTGGGTAGGAGACTTGGACCTGCCTCGCATGGGCCAGTAGGCCTTCTGCAGTGTTCCTTCGTTCTTATGTTCTTATGATGTTAAAATAAAAAAACTAATAATGCAAAAAACTAATAATGATAGTTTAGTTAGTTTAATGGTTATTATGCACCACAGACCCATCATGTGGGCGGAAGTCAAAAGATTAGAGGTACATAATGGGTCCAGGAACTGCACCTCAACATTACAGAGGTACATAATGGGTCCAAGGAACTGCACCTCAACATTACAGAGGTACATAATGGGTCCAGGAACTGCACCTCAACATTACAGAGGTACATAATGGTGTCCACGGAAACTGACACCTCTACATTACAGAGGTACATAATGGGTCCAGGGATGCAACTCAACTTTACAGGAGGTACATAATGGGTCCAAGGACTGCATCTCAACATTACAGAGGTTACCATAATGGGTCCAGGGACTGTACCTAAACATCTACAGATAATACGGTACATAATGGGTCCAGGACTGTACCAACATTACAGAGGTACATAGATGGGTAAATAACAAAAAGGCACAATACCGTGAACATGGATCGATTCACAAAATAACCCGCACATAAAAGAGAGAAGCTTACGGACGACGTTTCGGTAGACAATGGACCATAGACAAAGTCACCTTTGTTCAAGGTTCCAAGTCGGGACACACGAAACGTCGTCGTTAAGCTTCTCACTCTTTATGTGCGGTGTTATTTGTGTACATTAATGGGTCCAGTGACTCGTACCTCAAAATTAAGTGTAGGTACATAATGGGTCCAGGGACTTGTTACCTCATAAACATTACAGGTACATAATGGGGTCCGCGGACTGTAACCTCTACATTTACTGAGTACATTAAATGGGTACAGGGACTGTACTCAACATTACGAGAAGGTACATAATGGGTCCCAGGGACCTGCACATCAACATTACAGAGGTACATAAATGGGTCCGGGATGTACCTACATTACAGAGGTACATAATGGGGGTCCAGGGACTGTCCTCAACATTACAGTAGGTACATAATGGGTCTAGGGACTGTACCTCAAACTTGCAGAGGTTACATAATGGGTTCAGGGACTGTACCTTAACTTACAGAATGGTTACATAATGGGTATTGGGATTGTACCTCAACATTATAGGGGGGGTACAATATGGGTCCAGGGGACCTGTACCTCAACATACAGAGGTACATAATGGGTCCAGGGACTGTTCTCAAACATTACAGAGGTACATATATGGGTATTGGGATTGTACCTCAAACATTACAGAGGTACATAATGGGTCCAAGGGACTGATACCTCAACTTAACAGAGGTACATAATGGGTCCAGGGACTGTCATCAACTTTCCCAAGTATGTACATAAATGAGTCCAGGAACTTTACACTCAATATTATAGAAGGTACAAAATGGCGGTCCAGGGACTGTAACCTCAACATTTGTACAGAGGTACATAATGGGTTCAGGGACTGCACCTCAAACTTACAGAGGTACATAATTAGAGTCCAAGGGAATGTCCTCAACATAACAGAGGTACATTAATGGGTTCAAGGGACTTGTACCTCAAACATTACAGATGTAATAATGGTCCAGAGAACTGTACTCAACATTACAGGAATTCAGGTACATATTGGTTCCTGGGACTGTAACTCTCAAAATTTACAGAGGTAATAATGGTCCAGGGGACTGTCACTTAACTTTACAGATGTACATAATGGTTCCAGGGACTGATACCTCAACATTACAGAGGGTACATAATAGGTAAAGGGGACTGTACCTCAACAATTACAGAGGTACATAATTGGTCCAGGGAATGTAACTCTACTATTACAGACGGTACATAATGGGTCAAGGGATTGTACCTCAAGCATTAAGAGGTTCCAAAAATGGGTCATGGGATTGTACCTCAAATAACGAGGTACATTCAAATGTGTCCAGGGGACTGTTACCTCAACATTACAGACGGTTACATAATGGGTCCAGGGACGTTCCTCTACATCCTACAGACGGGTACTAAGTTTTGATAGCTTGAACTAGTACAAGGGCTAATGAACTCAACAAGTTACAAAGGTAATGAGAAACTCACAAAAGGTCTACTAAAGGTTATGGAAGCTCACAAGTTACAAAGGTAATGAACTCACAAGTTACAAAGGTAATGAACTCACAAGTTACAAAGGTAATGAACTCACAAGTTACAAAGGTAATGAACTCACATGTTACAAAGGATTGAACTCACAAGTTTACAAATGGCTAATGAACTCACAAGTTACAAGGTAATGAACTCAACAAGTTACAAAGGTAATGAATCTCAAAGTTACGAAGGTAATGTACTCAAAAGTTACAAAGGTAATGAACTCACAAATTACAAAGGTAATGAATCGTGTAAGTAAATTTACTTACATTCATACATAGTTACAATCATGGACAAATTATAGAGTAATGAACAATTTCCACATCCACACCCAGTCACACTACTTGTTGTTATTGGGCAAAACATTAATTGTTATTGGGTCTCTGTCTGTCTCTGTCTGTCTCCTGTCTCTCTGTCTGTGTCTGTCTTGTCTGTCTCCTACTGTCTCTGCTGCTCTGTCTCTGTCCTGGGCTTCTCTCTGTTCCTGTCTGTCTCTTCTGTCTGTCTGTCTGTCTCTATGTCTGTCTGTCTGTCCTGTCTCTGTCGATCTCTCTCTCTCTTCTCTCATTCTATATCTCTCTCTCTCTCCTCTCTCTCTCTCTCTCTCTCTCTCTCTCTCTCTCTCTCCTATCTCTATACACACACACAACACACTCACACACCACCACAACACACACACACCACTCACACACACACACAAAACACACACACCAACACCACCAAACCACATGGGCCAGGAAGCTGTGACTCGACCCCCACAGAATAAGGTAATTATTAATTATTATTAACTATATGATATTTTTCATTAGTATTTTTTGCAGTATTATTATTATTAGTGGATACTGTAATATCATTAATGGTAATAATAATATAATAATAATATAATTAATAATAATAATATCGCCTGTTTATGCTGACCTTTTCGTGGTGTAAGGGTCGAATCACAAGCTCCTGGCCATGACTGAGGGAGGCACCTTGGTCTGTGGATTTGTTTCAGTTATTATTATCATTATTTTATTATTATTATTATTATTATTATTATTATTATTGTGGCTGTGTAAGAGAAGTATCAGAGAGAGAGAGAGAGAGGGAGAAGAGAGGAGAGAGGAGAGAGGAGAGGGGGAGGAGAGAGTAGAGAAAGAGAGGAGAGAGAGGGTTTTTAGAAAGAGGTAGAGAGAGGAAGAGAGGGTAGGAGAGAGAGAGAGAGAGAGAGAGAGAGAGAGGGTTTTAGATTTTTTAGAGAGAGAGAGAGAGGAGAGAGAGAAATGCAGCTGCATCAATAAGGCTACATCAATCACCAGCTGAGAAGCTATATCGCTTGGGGAAATAGATGGCAAGTAACATTGGCACCTGAGGAAAACCACAAATGCATGGATGGTCTCTAGGCACCCATGTTGGTAAATGCCCGGTGCAGTAGTAAGGATGAATGTGGGGGTGTTGGCCACCTGGGAAGAAGTTGATATCCTTGGGTGAAATTTGACTCCAAACTTGACCGATCGAAAAACCACGTTGTAAATCTTGCAAACAAGGCAGCCAGGAAGCTTACGGCACTTTGCTGTATTTCGTCATCTGACTTGACAGCAGGTGTTGCAAGATTTTGTACAAGGCACATGTTACGCTCACATCTTGGAGTATGCTCCCACTTTCTTGGTTCGCCTGCCTCCCCTCACATCTGCGAATGCTTGGCAGAGTAGAGAAAAAGAACAAACGATGTCTCATCTCTCACCTGGACCCATCCTGGATAGATCTGGTCACTTTAGCCAGAGCCTTCATCAAGGAGGGATGTGGGTGGCCTTAACTTTGTTATGTACAAGGCAATATTGTCAAAGTACCACACTTGGATCCACTTCAAGGACGTGTTATGCCAGGCTTCGATACCACAAGGATAGACTCAAGTATGGAACACATTCGTTTCAGTATTAAAATGTCAAACGGACATAAAGTCAGTTGATCAGATGTAAATGCTGGCCCACAGATGGCTCCAACTTCTTCCTATTCCGTACTTGCATGTTTCATAAAACAATAAAAAATGCTTTCAAATGAGCTGATGTAGGTAACAGCTCTTAGCTTGTCAATGAAAGTTAGGAATCCTGTAAACAGCTTGTCAGTAAAGCTAGGGATCCTTAACCTAACCTTGTCAACCCTGTGTAAAAAAAAAAAAAGAGAGAGGTTATAGAGAGAGAGAGAGAGAGAGAGAGGGAGAGAGAGTGATAGTGAACTAGATCCTCCTAAAAACAACCTTGACAGTAGAAAGAGGAATGTGAGGCAAGTGAGCTTGCACTCGCTCATTGTCGGAAAAATTTACTGTGTGCCACACAGTGTGTGTGTTGCATGTGTTGCATACACACCTGTGTTGCCTGTGTTGCATAACACCTGTGTTGTATGTGTTACATACACACCTGTGTTGCTTGTGTTGCACACAAGTATGTGTTGTGGAGTATTGTGGTTGTGCTCTAAGCTCTTGGAAAACACCAGGTCTGTGTTAGACTAGGCCAATGGCCAACTAAAGCCTATGCAATTTGCTAGGCTAGTGTGGACAGGTGTCCTCAGAGCTTGAAAATACATAGTCCATGGAACGGCTTGGGGTTTGACCCCCATGCCCTGAAAAAAAAGCAAATTTCACAATCCATTTCGTGCATTTGTTCGAAATCATGTTATTGGCTAGGCCATATGTCTATGGAGCCTATGAATTTGGTTGACCTTATTGTGGACACAGGCGTCTTCAGGTTTGTAATAACCCATGGGTAAACGGCTTTGGTTCAAACCACGAAAAGAATATTGCAGATTTGCAGGTTGTGTGATTTTTTATTGCTGTTGTGTTATATGGCATGGACTAGGCTATGCAGCTTCCAGGACTTGCTGAAGTCAGGAGGTCTTCAGTGGTTTAAAAAGCCATGGAATTGGCTTTGGTTTGAACATATGACAGAAATAATCACTAAATTTTCACAGTTCATGTGTTTTATATTACAATTGTTATTACTAGGCTATATGGGATGATACGCCTATGTAATGGTAGATCTAGTGTGGACAGGGTTCACAGGTGTTGAAATAGCCCATGAAAGAATTAGAGTCGAACCATGACAGAAAATTGCAATCGGCACGGTCATTCATGATTCATTGCAATCGTGTTGTGGTCACTTCGTGAGTGCTGCGTGTTGCTTGCAAGAGGAAACCATGACCCCCCCAGCCGGCCCCCCCCCCATGCAAGACTCACCGGCTATTTTATGCAAACACAAGCAAGGCTTATTGGAGAGTCTGTTGCTGAAGTGTTTTGCAGTGTGGAAGGGTGTTCCAACACACTATTTCAATTATGTCAAGTTAATTATTATGGATTGTGTTATTTTGTGTGAGTACAATAGGGGGGCGGGGGGCCTTATATTATTGTAATAGGACCTATATTATTATAATACCTCTATTTGTACAGGTGCTCATTGACTTACAGTTAGTCAATAAATATCGTATTTTTTATTTACGATAATTTTGATTTACGGAGAATCACAGTGTACAGAAATTGTAACAACTGCAGCCACACTCCATTGTAAAAGTTAAATATTGTAAGTTTGAACCATTGTAGGTTAAGGAACTCGCTCTATGTTGATTGAGTATGATTATTCCTTAGCCATGTTGCAACATATTTTTGTGAGCATTTACAAATTATTTCACTTTTATGTACCATTGTGCACCTTGATCTCATTTTCCATTATTTGTGTTCTATTTTCTGGCAGATTATCTTTTTTCTTCTACTATAATTGGACTTTGTATCAATTTCTGCATAATTGTCCTCTATTTTCTGGACAGGCTAATGGCCAGTGGTATTTCTGAAGATGATGGTAGTGGAGATGGGAGGCATCGGACTCCCGGAGACTCGCTGTCCATTAACGGTGACGAGACAGGTAAGCGAAGTGGCTTTCTCCTATCTCTATCGGCCGGTCATCGAGTGCTTCCTCATTATCACTGTGTGGGTAAGTGCCACAACGCTACTGAGATGCTACAGAAAATGAAAGCAACATTTTTCAGGCCCATTTTGGACTATTAATAGCCGACTAGCAACTTAGTTTATGGTCCTGGTGGAGCAAAATGTCCCTGCATGCTTTTCTCTCCTGTGTGGGGAGTTATACGTGTACTGTTCCAGTCATGATATTGTCAGTTTGTGTCTATAATTATTTGTATTTATAATATTTGGTATTATAATTTTTTATATTAAATTCTGCTGGGTTTGGTGCTTAGTTATAATAATAATAATTAATAATAATAATAATTATTAATTGAGCACTTTATGACCTTGTGGGTTTATTGCTATCATAATAATTAATATATTAATAATAATAATATTTGAGCACTTTTTGACCCTTGTGGGTTTATTGCTTCATAATAATAATATAATAATAATTATAATAATAATTATAATAATAATAAATAAGCATTCTTACAGTATGTGGATGGGCGCTGCAATTTTATATATCACAGTCGGAAGTCGAAAGGCCTAAAATACTTTCGTAGGCACGTTCTCGACTTCCCTCACTAATATTCGTGTCTATGGCACATTTGGATTTCAGGTAAATAGGCTTATAAATAGGCTAGGTTAATGTATTTGTTGAGGGGGTTGTGTGCTTGAAAAGGATCTGTCCTGGTATGGGCCAGTAGACTTACTGTTGGCTTTTCTCTTTATTGTGGCTGGACTTGAGTCCTGGAGGTCTAAAGTAACCAGTGCCGATACTCTGAAGGATGAATGAGGATGTTACTCAGTTTTTTTTTTTTTTTTTTTATTTAATCCACACCGGCCGATTCCCACCAAGGCAAGGGTGGCCCGGAAAAAGAAAAAACTTTCTACCATTCATTCACTCCATCCCTCTGTCTTGCCAGGAAGGGTGCTTTTACCTATACAGTTTTTAAACAAACTGCAACATTAACACCCTCTTCAGAGTGCAGGCCTGTTTTTTTTTCCCATCTCCAGGACTCAATGTCGGCCTGCGGTTTCCCTGAATCCCTCATAAATGTTACTTTGCTCACACTCCAACAGCACGTCAAGTATTATAAACCATTAGTCTCATTCACTCCTATCAAACACGCTCCGCCATGCCTGCTGGAAGTCCAAGCCCCTCGCACACAAAACCTCCTTTACCCCCTCCCTCCAACCCTTACCTTAGCCCGACCCCTACCCCGTTTCCCTTACACTACAGACTGATACACTCTTGAAAGTCATTCTGTTTCGCTCCATTCTCTCTTACAGTTCCGAACCACCCTCAACAACCCTTCCTCAGCCCTCTGGACAACAGTTTGGTTAATCCCGCCACCTCCTCCTAACTTCCAAACTACGAATTCTCTGCATTATATTCACACCACACATTGCCCTCAGACATGACATCTCCACTGCCTCCAGCCTTCTCCTCGCTGCAACATTCATCACCCACGCTTCACACCCATATAAGAGCGTTGGTAAAACTATACTCTCATACATTCCCTCTTTGCCTCCAAGGACAAAGTTCTTTGTCTCCACAGACTCCTAAGTGCACCACTCACTCTTTTTCCCTCATCAATTCTATGATTCACCTCATCTTTCATAGACCCATCCGCTGACACGTCCACTCCCAAATATCTGAATACATTCACCTCCTCCATACTCTCTCCCTCCAATCTGATATTCAATCTTTCATCACCTAATCTTTTTGTTATCCTCATAACCTTACTCTTTCCTGTATTCACCTTTAATTTTCTTCTTTTGCAACACCTACCAAATTCATCCACCAATCTCTGCAGCTTCTCTTCAGAATCTCCCAAGAGCACAGTGTCATCAGCAAAGAGCAGCTGTGACAACTCCCACTTTGTGTGTGATTCTTTATCTTTTAACTCCACGCCTTTTGCCAAGACCCTCGCATTTACTTCTCTTACAACCCCATCTATAAATATATTAAACAACCACGGTGACATCACACATCCTTGTCTAAGGCCTACTTTTACTGGGAAAAAATTTCCCTCTTTCCTACATACTCTAACTTGAGCCTCACTATCCTCGTAAAAACTCTTCACTGCTTTCAGTAACCTACCTCCTACACCATACACTTGCAACATCTGCCACATTGCCCCCCTATCCCACCCTGTCATACGCCTTTTCCAAATCCATAAATGCCACAAAGACCTCTTTAGCCTTATCTAAATACTGTTCACTTATATGTTTCACTGTAAACACACTGGTCCACACACCCCCTAACCTTTCCTAAAGCCTCCTTGTTCATCTGCTATCCTATTCTCCGTCTTACTCTTAATTCTTTCAATTATAACTCTACCATACACTTTACCAGGTACACTCAACAGACTTATCCCCCTATAATTTTTGCACTCTCTTTTATCCCCTTTGCCTTTATACAAAGGAACTATGCATGCTCTCTGCCAATCCCTAGGTACCTTACCCTCTTCCATACATTTATTAAATAATTGCACCAACCACTCCAAAACTATATCCCCACCTGCTTTTAACATTTCTATCTTTATCCCATCAATCCCGGCTGCCTTACCCCCTTTCATTTTACCTACTGCCTCACGAACTTCCCCCACACTCACAACTGGCTCTTCCTCACTCCTACAAGATGTTATTCCTCCTTGCCCTATACACGAAATCACAGCTTCCCTATCTTCATCAACATTTAACAATTCCTCAAAATATTCCCTCCATCTTCCCAATACCTCTAACTCTCCATTTAATAACTCTCCTCTCCTATTTTTTAACTGACAAATCCATTTGTTCTCTAGGTTTTCTTAACTTGTTAATCTCACTCCAAAACTTTTTCTTATTTTCAACAAAATTTGTTACAGTTTTGTACTCCTGATTTACAGCAACAGAGCTAGGCCTAAAAAAAAATGCAAATATGGTACACACATTATTTGCCTTAAAATATTTCATCGATAGCTTACAGTGAGTGGTGAATATTGTAGCAAGTCTGAATACAAAAAGATTGGCTAGAATTGAAAACTGCTGTATTAGCGGAGTGCTGTAAAGTGAAGTGCTGTAAAGCAAAGTGCTTTAAAGTGAAGCACTGTGAAGCGAGGTGCTGTAAAGCAAAGCACTGTAAAGCAAAGTGCTGTAAAGTGAAGTGCTGTACAGCAAAGTGCTTTAAAGTGAAGCACTGTGAAGCGAGGTGCTGTAAAGCAAAGCACTGTAAAGCAAAGTGCTGTAAAGTGAAGTGCTGTACAGCAAAGTGCTTTAAAGTGAAGCACTGTCAAGTGAAGTGCTGTAAAGCAAAGCACTGTAAAGCAAAGTGCTGTAAAGTGAAGTGCTGTAAAGCTGAGTGCTGTAAAGCAAAGTGCTGTAAAGCAAAGCACTGTAAAGCGAAGCTTTGTTAAGCAAATCGCTATAAAGTAAAGCACTGTAAAGCCGGCCTTCCTGTACACCTAAATAAGTTAATTTTAACAACATTGTAAATTCGTGTTCCTAATTTGTGTATTCTCTCCAGCTCGGTTAATTGGATGTTCCTCTTAGCCATCTGCATTTCAAAAGCCTGTGTGTTCTTCCTGGTGATCCTGGTGACCCTAATGGTGTACCGGCCAGTCGATTTCGGCAAGGCCGGCCTGTTCGCAATCTTCTGTACCCAGAGTAATGACTTCGCTCTGGGGTACCCCATAAGTGAGTATTTGAGTCATTTTGTGAAAGATTCGTGTGTATGAATGCAGTATATGAGTGGTCCTTGACCTAGTATGTGATTACGTTGTGACAGACGCATTGTAAGTTGGAAATGTCATAAGTTGAAAATATTGTAAGTTAAAAATATAAGTCACATATGATATGCTAAATCAGTAAGTCAATAAATAACTATTGTCAGTGAATAAGTCAATAAATAAATAATTACTGTAAGTAAATACCAGTAAGGGGCTTGGACTTCCAGCAAGCGTGCGTGAGCGTGTTAGATAGGAGTGAATGGAGACGAATGGTACTTGGGACCTGACGATCTGTTGGAGTGTGAGCAGGGTAATATTTAGTGAAGGGATTCAGGGAAACCGGTTATTTTCATATAGTCGGACTTGAGTCCTGGAAATGGGAAGTACAATGCCTGCACTTTAAAGGAGGGGTTTGGGATATTGGCAGTTTGGAGGGATATGTTGTGTATCTTTATATGTGTATGCTTCTAGACTGTTGTATTCTGAGCACCTCTGCAAAAACAGTGATAATGTGCGAGTGTGGTGAAAGTGTTGAATGATGATGAAAGTATTTTCTTTTTGGGGATTTTCTTTCTTTTTTGGGTCACCCTGCCTCGGTGGGAGACGGCCGACTTGTTGGAAAAAAAAAAAAAAATACCAGTATTGAAAAGTCAGTAAATGAATACAAGTTAGGGACTTACTGCCTTCATGCTGGGTAATTATCTCCAAAGTAATTATTGCTGCACCATTGTGTAGTTGAAATATTGTAAGTTGAACCTTTTTTTTTTTTTTTTTTTTTTTTTCTTCAACAAGTCAACCGTCTCCCACCGAGGCAGGGTGACCCAAAAAAGAAAGAAAATCCACAAAAAGAAAATACTTTCATCATCATTCAACACTTTCACCACACACACATTATCACTGTTTTTGCAGAGGTGCTCAGAATACAACAGCTTAGCAGCATATATGTATAGATACACAACAAGGAGAATAGAAGCATCAGGGAAGAGAGAGGTGAAGGTTTATAAACTAAAAGAGGAGGCAGTTAGGGTAAGATATAAACAGCTATTGGAGGATAGATGGGCTAATGAGAGCATAGGCAATGGGGTCGAAGAGGTATGGGGTAGGTTTAAAAATGTAGTGTTAGAGTGTTCAGCAGAAGTTTGTGGTTACAGGAAAGTGGGTGCAGAGGGGAAGAGGAGTGATTGGTGGAATTGATTGATGTAAAGAGAGTTAGTAAAGGGAGAAAAAGTTAGCATATGAGAAGTTTTTACAAAGTAAAGTGATGCCAAAGGAGGGAAGAGTATATGGAGAAAAAGATAGAAAGTTAAGAGAGTGGTGAAGCAATGTTAAAAAAGAGAGCAAATGAGAGAATGGGTGAATGTTATCAATCAAATTTTGTTGAAAATACAGAAAAAGTTTTGGAGTGAGATTAACAAGTTAAGAAAGCTAGAGAACAAATGGGATTTGTCAGTTAAAATAGGAGAGGAGAGTTATTAAATGGGTTAGAGGTATTGGTAAGGATGGAAGGAATATTTTGAATGAAATTTGTTTAAATGTTGATGAAGATAGGGAACTGTGATTTCAGTGTAGAGGCAAGAGGAATAACATCTTGTAGGATGAGAATACCAGTTGTGAGTGTGGGGGAAGTTCGTGAGGCAAGTAGGTAAAAAGAAAGGGGGAAGGCAGCCGGATTTGGATGGGATAAAGATATAAAAGTTAAAAGCAGGTGGGGATATAGTTTTGGAGTGGTTGTGTCAATTTATTTAATAAATGAATGGAAGAGGGTAAGGTATCGGGGGGGGGGGGGGGGGTTTAAAGGGGGGGGGGGGGGGGGGGGGGGGGGGGTTCCTAGGATTGGCAGAGAGCATGCATAGTTTCCTTTGTATAAAGCAAAAGGGGATAAAAGAGAGTGCAAAAATTATTGGGGGATAAGTCTGTTGAGTGTACCTGGGTAAAGTGTATGGTAGAGTATAATTGAAAGAATTAGATAAGACGGATAGAATAGGATAGCAGATGACAGGAGGCTTTAGGAAAGGTAGGGGTGTGTGGACCAGTGTTTACAGTGAAACATATAAGTGAAGCAGTTATTTAGATATGGCTAAAGAGGTCTTTGAGGCATTATGGATTTGGAAAAGGCGTATGACAGGTGGATAGGGGGGCAAGGTGTGGCATGATGTTGCAAGTGTAGGTGTAGGAGGTAGGGTTACTGAAGCAGTGAAGAGTTTTTACGAGGAAGTGAGGCTCAGTTAGAGTATGTAGGAAAGAGGGGAAATTTTTTCCAGTAAAAGTAGGCCTTAGACCAAGAATGTGTGATGTCACCGTGGTTTGTTTAATATATTTATATATGGGGTAGTAAGAGAAGTAAATGCGAGGGTCTTGCAAGAGGCATGGAGTTTAAAAGATAAAGAATCACACACAAAGTGGGAGTTTGTGTCACAGCTGCTCTTTTGCTGATGACACTTGCTCTTGGGAGATTCTGAAAGAAGTTGCAGAGATTGTGGATTAAATTTGGTAGGTGTGCAAAAGAAGAAAATTAAAGGTGAATACAGGAAAGAGTAAGGTTATGAGGATAACAAAAAGATTAGGTGATGAAAGATTGAATATCAGAATTGGAGGGAGAGAGTAATGGGAGGAGGTGAACCGTATTCAGATATTTGGTGAGTGGACCGTGTCAGCGGATGGGTTCCTATGAAAATGAGGTGAATCATATAATTGATGAGGGAAAAAAGAGAGAGTGGTGCTCTTAGGAGTCTGTGGAACAAAGAACTTTTGTCCTTGAGGCCAAGAGGGGAATGTATGAGAGTATAGTTTAAACAACGCTCTTATATGTGTGTGAAGCGTGGGTGATTAATGTTGCAGCGAGGAGAAGGCTGGAGGCAGTGGAGATGTCATGTCCTGGGAGGCAATGTGGTGGTGTGCATATAATGTCAGAGAAATTCAGTAGTTAGGAAGTATAGGAGGAGGTGCGGGCTTACAAAACTTTGACCATGGCTGAGGAAGGGTTGTTGAGTGGTTCGGACATGATGGAGAGAATGGAAGCGAAACAGAATGACTTCAAGAGTGTATCAGTCTGTATTGAAGGAAGGCGGGGTAGGGGTCGGCCTAGGAAGGGTTGAGGGAGGGGGTAAAGGAGGTTTTGTGTGGCGAGGGCTAGACTTCCAGGCAGTCATGCGTGGCGTGTTTGATAGGAGTGAATGGAGACAAATGGTTTTTTAATACTTGACGTGCTGTTGGAGTGTGAGCAAAGTAACATTTAAGAAGGGATTCATGGAAACCGGCAGGCCGGACTTGAGTCCCAGGAGGATGGAAGTAACAGTGCCTGCACACTAAAGGAAGGGGTGTTAATGGTTGCAAGTTTAAAAACGTAGTGTAAAAGCACCTTCTGCAAGGACAGTGATGAGTGAATGATGGTGAAAAGTTTTTCTTTTCGGCCACCCTGCCTTGGTGGGAATCGGCCGTTGTGATTAAATAAAAAAAAAAAAAAAAAAAAAAAAAAACACACATATCCTCCAAACTGCCAAATATCCCAACCCCCACCTTTAAAGTGCAGGTTAAAACATAGAATGATGGAAGGAAAAAAGGTGAGTGGTGCGTTGAGGTATAAATGTGAAGTCAAAAACGTTATCTTGGAGGCAAAGAAGGGAATGTAATGAAAGTATAGTAGTACCAACACTCTATATGGATGTGAAGCTTGGTGTAAATGCAGCAGGCGAGGAGACGGTTGAGCGAGGCAAGTGGAGATTGTCCTGTTTAAGGGCATTGGGTGTGGTGGTAAATATTATGCAAGAAAATTCGATGAGGAAAATTAGAGAAAAGGTGTAGGAGTTAATAAAATATTAGTCCAGAGGCAGAAGAGGGGTTTTTGAGGTGGTTGGTCAATTAGAGAGAATGGATCAAAGTAGAATGACATGGAAGAAAGCAATAAATCTATAGGGGAAGGAGGCGGGGTAAGGGTCAACCTCGAAATGGTTGGAGAGAGGGGTAAAGGAGGTTTTGTGGCGAGGGGCTTGACTTCCTGCAAAAGCGTGCGTGAGCATGTTAGATAGGTGTGGAATGGAGACGAATGGTATTTGGGGAACTGACGATCTTTTTGGAGTGTTGAAGCAGGGTAATATTTAGTGAAGGGTTTCATGTGAAACCGTTATTTTCAATAGCCGGACTTGAGTCCTGAAATGGGAAGTTAACCCATGTAAAGTTGAATATTGAATTGAACCATTGTAAAGTTGAAATATTGTAAGTTGACCATCGTAAAGGTGAAATATTGTAAGTTGAACCATCGTAAATTGAACTATTGTAAGTTTAACGCATTGTAAGTTGAATATTGTAAGTTGAAACCATTGGTAAAGTTGAAATTTGTAAGTTTGAACCCTAGGGTGAGTTGAGAAACCACTGTAACATGAATAAACAGAGCTAGACAAGAGACTCAAACTGTGGCCCCAAAAGTAACAGGTCTGTCCTTCACTTTATTCACTCACAGTCATTAATTACAATTTAATCTGAGTTGACTGTACTCACCTAGTTGTGGTTGCAGGGGTCAAGTCACAGCTCCTGGCCCTGCCTCTTCACTGGTCGCTACTAGACGTGTACATACAACTGTGACTGGCCAGTTCCTGGCTAGTCACAGTATTGTTTTTTGCTAACAATCACTTGTTCGAGGATGCATTAATGTATGTATACATTAATGTACCAGCTGTATCCCACCGAGGACAGTAATATGCACTAAAATTCACTTTAATTTGCATTTGTATTTCATGGGGAAGTGGAACAGAATTCTTCCTCAATAAGCCATGCTTGTCATAAGAGGCGACTAAAATGCCTTGAGGAAAAGGCTAGTAACCCCTTCTCCTGTATATATTACTAAATGTAAAAGGAGAAACTTTCGTTTTTCCTTTTGGGCTGCCCCACCTTGGTGGGATACGGCAGGTGTTTACCTGGAGTTTACCTGGAGAGAGTTTCGGGGGTCAATGCCCCCGCGGCCCGGTCTGTGACCAGGCCTCCTGGTGGATCAGCGCCTGATCAACCAGGCTGTTGCTGCTGGCTGCACGCAAACCAACGTACGAGCCACAGCCCGGCTGATCAGGAACTGACTTTAGGTGCTTGTCCAGTGCCAGCTTGAAGACTGCCAGGGGTCTGTTGGTAATCCCCCTTATGTGTGCTGGGAGGCAGTTGAACAGTCCCCGGGCCCCTGACACTTATTGTATGGTCTCTTAACGTGCTAGTGAACACCCCCGCTTTTCATTGGGGGATGGTGCATCGTCTGCCAAGTCTTTTGCTTTCGATAGTGAGTGATTTTCGTGTGCAAGTTTGGTACTAGTCCCTCTAGGATTTTCCAGGTGTATACGTATAATCATGTATCTCTCCCTCCTGCGTTCCAGGGAATACAGGTTTAGAAACCTCAAGTGCTCCCAGTAATTGAGGTGTTTTATCTCCGTTATGCGCGCCGTGAAAGTTCTCTGTACATTTTCTAGGTCGGCAATTTCACCTGCCTTGAAAGGTGCTGTTAGAGTGCAGCAATATTCCAGCCTAGATAGAACAAGTGACCTGAAGAGTGTCATCATGGGCTTGGCCTCCCTAGTTTTGAAGGTTCTCATTATCCATCCTGTCATTTTTCTAGCAGATGCGATTGATACAATGTTATGGTCCTTGAAGGTGAGATCCTCCGACGTAATCAAAAGAAGAAAGAATAATCGGCTTGGTACGTGATAATTATTTCATTATTTCTCTTACAGTTGCAGCACTGTACGGCAAGACTCACCCGGAGTTTGCACTGTATTTGTACCTGGTTGCGCCCATCTCCCTCGTTCTCCTCAACCCTATTGGCTTCATCCTCATGGAGGTACGTCACTATTAGCTTACTTGTACATTCTTCAGATTTATTCAGATTGAAATTTCATTTCTTTGTATAGAATATATAGTACACTAGTATCCCCCATATCCACAGGGATGCTTTCCAAGACCTGCCAGGGATACCCAAAACCCTGGATAGTAGTGAAGAATATTTATGTCATTTTTGGTTTACATAGCTATGATAAAGTATAACTGATAAATCACACACAATAAGTGGAGAATTATCAGTTTTTTCACTGATTGGAAGAATGTCACAACTTCTCTTAGACTTTGAACAACTCTCACCATCACTACTTTGTCCCCTGTCAATATTATTAAACAAAATTAAGGCTTATTTTCAGCTACAGTAAACTGTGGATAATTGAAACCCCGGATACCAGACCCACAGATACGAGGGTTCTACTGTACACATAATACAGTCTCTCCTCACTTAACGACAGAGTTCTGTTTCTAGGAGTAGGTCAGTAAGCAAATTGGTGGTTCAACGAGGATCCACCCTTACTGATATTCCAGGTTACTGTACTGCTAGTGGGTTTGTGTCATCCATCTTCACATATTGTTTTAATGTCACCTTTGCACCATATATGATCCTTCTTTCAACACACCGGCCGTATCCCACCGAGGCAGGGTGGCCCAAAAGGAAAAATGAAAGTTACCATATATAATATGTTTGGTATATTAAAAACAGAAGTAAGCATTAAAAAAAATAATAAGTCGTAAGTCTGAGCGGTCGTTAAGTGAGGAGTGCCTTTATACATGTAGTATACATGTTATAAAGTACAGCCTCACCTCACTTAGCGACGTACTCATTTACCGACCACTTCATTCATTCATTAGAGGTTCGCCGGTACTTCCGGCCCGGGTCTTCTCCATATGGTGACCCGGCTGACCAACCACTTGGACTTATGACTGCTGTCCAACTAGTATGCAAACCTAAGTAATGTATATAAGTAAGTAAGTAAGTAAGCTGAATATCTCCGTTCTGTTTATTACAATATACAGTACACTACTGTATAAGCATTTAAAAATATACTAAAAATGTTATAAATGATAGAAAGGTGACATTAAAACAATATCAAATATGGCTGACACAAACCCACTACCATCATAGTATGTTCCTCACTTAACGACCAGTTCGCTTACCAACCTACTCTTAGAAATGGAACCCTCATCGTTAAGTGTGGAGAGGCTGTATTCATAAGCACATAAATAGCCACTAACAGACTAATCCTCCATTATTATAGTAATCCCTTCTTTCCCAAACACACGTCTCTTGCATAACTTCCCATACATTTCCTTTCCTTATTATTCTAATTTAGAAAATGTAGTGCATTCAGTCTTTAGAATACTGAACATGTCCACTAATGACCCACATGAGGACAAACTCAGAAGATTAAGTTAGGTGTCCCACAGAGTGGTATCTTCGGTCTTCTTCCATTTCAGTGACTGAATGACGACAAGTATTATAAACTAGTATATAGGTATAAATGGTAGTGTAAGCATTAGGATGAGTCTGCCTGAAATACTCAGGCATGTTAGTGATTTTCTTTGTGCTTAACAATTTATAGAATGTAAATTACACATGTAACCTTTGCAAAGAAATAAAAATTGAATAGAATTGAACAAATAACCAGCACACAGCAGATTAAGATAAAAATTCTTTATCTCAGCATGATACAATGTTTGTACAAAGGTGAATGACATTCGGGTGCATGTGCAGGAAGCCCCGTAATATGCAGAGCATTTCCTGCAAACTTGTGACTAACTCAGTAATAATAATACTAGTAATACAGTGGACCCCCGCTTTATGATCAGCTCCCAATGCGACCAATTATGAAAGTGTATTTATGTAAGTGCGTTTGTACGTGTATGTTTGGGGGTCTGAAATGGACTAATCTAATTCACAATATTCCTTATGGGAACAAATTCGTTCAGTAATGGCACCTGAACATACTTCTGGAAGGAAATAATATCGTAAGCCGGGGATCCACTGTATCTTGATTTCTGCTAGGTAGTAGGTTGGTAGACAGCAATCACTCAGGGAGGTACTACCATCCTGTGGTAGTTGGTTGGTAGACATTAACCACCCAGGGAGG